>CM046347.1:13595962-14014438 GCA_025403435.1 Artocarpus heterophyllus | reverse complement strand
TAATAGTATAATCCCTACCTTTTAAGCTTATCAACAGTCTCTTAATCCTGGAATCAATTAATGTTAGCTCCATACTCCATTGATCCTAAGGCGTGCATAAGGACAATTAAAACTAAAGCACAACATACAACTACATTCATAAAATTTATTTTAATTTAATCTTAGAATTTCAAGAAATAACCACTGCCCATAGAGGTATTATAAAGTTTAACAATATAAATTTTCTGTCTAGGGCATATACACTTAGACTTCATACATATGCTCCAAAATAGCAACAAACATATACTTAGGTTTAAGAACGCAAATTTGAATAATCTTTTAGTATAAAAGAAAATTTATAAATGAAAGACTAAATTTGTTCATAAGATTCTAACCTCGGATTATGGTTAGTTGGAAGCTTGAAATGGCTTCAAAACAGGTTCCTTTACTTCGGTATGACTGAAATTCTTGCTCAAATGGAGGTGATGGTGGCTGATTTTTATGGCTGCCTTGAAGAAGTTCTCTAAGTATTTTGCTTCAGCAAAGAAATGAGAAGAAGAGTGTGGGAACCGTGGAAGAGAAAGGAAGAAAAGATGAAGTCTTTGAAGAGAAGTGATGGAAACAATTATAGAGGAGACATGTTGAAACATGTCACGGAGGAAATAAAGAAAATGAGGGTCAAGAGTAGTTGGAAAAGATATCCTTATGTCTCATCTAAAGACTTTAACACACATAATGCCAATATGACATTTTGAGATTTATTAGAAGTTCTAAGGCTTTTTAGTAATCATACTAAATAAATATAGGAGAATTTTAGAAAACTTAAAAATAGATAAAAATAAATATTATAAAATAAATTTAAATGAAGCAATTTTTTTTTTATACATTAAAAATTAATTTAATTACCTCAATACCCGTTAGGAGAATAACGGGTGTCACAGCTCTACCCCCCTTAAAGAAATTTCGTCCTCGAAATTTCAATTCTAGCAATACTAGTAAAAATTTTGATTCCATTATGATTCCAATTCCGAGTCTAAACCGTTAATGTTGTTTATCTTCCAAAGTTAAGTTATCGTATCTCCACTTATTTACTTGCATAATAAATCTTACTCCTAAATCCCTCAATGAGAGTATTTCTGACAAGTTTCAACTTATAACACCGTATAATAGTCTAAGAATCTGATCAGGCATACATATTGACCATATCATGATTCCAGTCCTTCATTGTCCATGGACCGTGATTTACAATCACATTTAAGGAGATTGCCAGAGAAATTTTATATACTTCATCTTTAGGTTCCTTTTCCTTTTTGAGTAAGGAAAAGTCAAACATATTTGATTTCATACCTCAACTAATAAACTAAAACATAATCATAAAACATATATCACAAACACTTTTATTCAAAACTATACATTAAACTTACTCATAGAGATATTAAACGGAATCTCAGAGTTGCAAACATACCCGACATATTATTCATTAAACAGCTATCCTCATGACACAAACATTCAACCCAAATAATATACTCATGTTTCATATGGAATATCCCCATAACTGACTCTGGTACTTCCACATAATATTAACAGAATATTACACATTACAAACATAATACGGATACGTTTCGAGAGTACAAGGCACTCCGTATACCAGCTATCCATATCATGCATGCTTAGAGGATACAAAAACATCGATAAACAAAAGATCGGACCTTAAGAAGGATGCGTTTCGAGAGCATCAAGTACTCCGTATCCAGCCATCCCGGCATTAGGCTCAATGAATCTAAAAGATTGAACAACGACGTACCACAAGAAACACAGAATACAAGGCAAACGGTTATTCGTAACACACGAAATACAGACACACATGCCTACATGCCAAAGATAAAACAAAAAGATTACAGATGGAGATTCAAATCAATTGGCCGCTCCCGGCTTTCCCTTTCCCATTCAAGCTTGGATGTTGCAGTGTCGGATTCTGGATGTATGATTTGCATTTTATCTATCAATTCCTCAGTTGTTGAAGCAGTAACAAAGATTTGTCTCTCCGATTCTGTAGTGATGTTTTCTTCCACAGCGTAATCTAGAAATTTCAAAAGACCGTCATAAAAACCCTTTACGTTCAACAGTCCCAAAGGTTTGGAATAAAAGCCCAACAATTGCCCACAAGCAACTATAAATATTTCCTCAAGAGTACCTAGACCACCAGGTAATGCTATAAAAGCATCAGAATTATAGATTATGTCTTTAAAATTTTTAGGGATACTCTTGACTCCTTCTCCCTTACCTATGGCTTCCTTACAAAGGTTTCCTTCAATTGGAATATGAGGCCAAATTCTTACATCAGTAGCGTCGCTAGACCTAGCTGCTAGTGCCATATTTACCATCATTTTTATACTACCACCCCCATAGATTATGTTAATCTTTTTGCGTGCTAGGACTTGCCCTAAGTGATTTGCAGCTTCTAAATAAGCTTTATCTTTTCCAAAGCTGGAACCACAAAAGACACAGACATTCTTTATTTTCTTCGTGGACTGGGAGGTAGACATATTTGGTTTATAGAAGTGGTTGCTTAATGTCTGCTCCACTTAGACTTCGGGTTCTACATGAGTTTTTAAAGATGAGAAATATACAAAAAGGGCTAAAGAGATAGACGAGTAGGTAATGAAAAGGTAATCCAAAGATTTAAACAAAATCTTGTGCGGATAAGAAAGTAAGATAATGTGATTGATAGTTTACAGAAAATCTGATTCACTTTTTGAAAAAGATTAGACTCTAATTGTATAACTTTTGACAATTGAGAACAATTCGACAAAAGACCCTCATGACACAACTGTAGACTTTTTGACAAATATACACCAAGTCTAGAAATTTAATATAAACGACAAATACTGTAGAACTTTTGAAATTTGAGACACAAATCTTGAAATATCTGGATAAGCTTTTCAAAATTTAAACATATTACTGTACCGTATGTAACGTGTCTGATAAGATATATATTTTATTATATATATATTTAAGAAAATCATAAATTAAATAAGATATTAACACTTACTGTATCAATCTAATAATCACAATTATTTCAAACACAAAAGCAAATATTCTGAGTAAAAGAAAAACACAAACTGTTGAACATCAGCTAAAACTGCTTCAAATAAGTAAAGACTAAATAACCTTTATAGAGCGATGACTTATTCCCCATCCAGTTTTCTTATGGCTTGACAAACAGGATCTAGAAATACCATATTCCTGAGGCGTTGTCTTTCTGTATAAAATTTAGGCCAGAGTTTAAAAATAGCTCCTTGAACATATCCACTAGGGTGACCGTGGAGAGGAGGATGGATACTATCCAAGTTCTCCTTTGAAAGTCCATCCCTACAAAACCTTATTTTATCCTCTCTATTCGTAGACATATAACCAAGTGAAGTACATTTACCGTTACAATTTTGTCTTCCACATTTGTTACAAGTGACCACGATGGCACGAGCTCTTCTTTTCATTGCACTACGACTGGTACCTGTTCCTGGTAAACCGACATCTTGACTAAAGTCACTCGGACGGATTTTCCCCTCTATCAACATTCTCACATCACAAGGGATACCAAAACGCATAAGAATCCACAACCGAGTAATTCTAGCCTTGTATTTCTTTCTGAGAATCTTTTGGGAGAGTGATGGGAAATACTTTCTCAGATGTTGGTACTTTGGGTCCATGATGAGATGAAAGAAGAGTAAATAGAAAGGAAAAATTAAGATAGTAAATTGCAGAATCCTAGAATTCCTTCTTCTTTTGGAGGAAAAGAAGAATTTTTAATGAGAAAGAAGAGGATTTGCGATTTAGAGAGAAAATAACAAATTAAGAGAGAAAAAGTGAACTCGGAGAAATAAGCTCCTATGCACAGTAAACGTATTTGTAAACAATGATTAAACCACTGTATATGACACGTATAGAAACCACGTGGGAGAGACAGTGTGAATCAAACTGATTTAAGATTTGAACTAGGCCTAAATGTTCTTAGTTGAAAATGGTCAGGTTGTTTCGGCCTTAACACATTTAGAACGAGTTAAATAACAAACATAAAATTGAAAACCAATTCGTATGAATCTTAAACCCAATTCAAAGCCCACTATAGATAAAGTTAACTATAAACAACAAATCTAATTTAACGACAACAAGGATCTTCCTGAATGATCCAGCAACTCAAATAATTTTGTTTTAATCAAAACCTTATTGAACAATGCATACACCCATATGTTATTCATAATACTTAACATCTATCAATGGATTCATCATCATTACTACCAAGGGTTTAGAATGCGATTAACCTTGAAATCAATACGATTTACGTCTTTCAACGTAGACCATATCAATGAACAAAGACACTTGATGTTACTACTTAAGAACATCTACAATCCCCACAATTCTACTTATACAATATATAATTTCCTCATATAACAAAACCTTAGGTAACCAAAAGATTCACTGATACACTTAAATACAATGTACGTAACAAAATATTCCAATTTTGAGATTCATGCATTCTAGACTTTACACAGTCTCAACAGACCAAAAGTCTAACATTTATCTCTCTCAAGATTCAATACCATGATTCCCAACTTATATCATATTCCTCAAATATATAGAACTTTTAAGAAAAGACATTGACACTTATGTGCTCCATCGAATCCACACATAATCATTACTTAGGTTTGAATCAATTACGAAAAATTTGGCATATCTATGCCAAACTTTAAAATCAATAAATCAAGCCTTATATTTCTTATTGTTTTTCACGAGACAAAAGGCTCTTAAATCCTCGTATCTATACGAATTTCTCATCGTTTATACGAATTAAATATGCTTATAGATCCTAATATTATACGAATCTCTCATAAGCAATCTACTTATAAACTCATTCCATATAATTATCATTCCCTCATAACTATTAATACTTTCCTTCTATATAATTATTGTACTCATATAACCATTAGTATTTTCATTCTATGGCCTTTCCATGTTACATCCTTCTAGACTGTATAAATCAATGTGAAGGTTCATTTTGATGATGACAATGAAAATTCAGCGTCAAAACCTCTCAAAAATATATTTTTTTAAAGTGGTGCTACACTCCCTAGGTTAACCGAACCTAGGCTCTGATACCAAAAATTCTGTAACGCCCCTATATGGGGGTTAACAGTTTTTAATGAGATAAAATAAAAATAAATAATAAAAGTAAAACCTTAAAAATAAAATTTGCCCGGGACTTAAATGAAAACTCCCAACTCAAAAATAAAAATATAAACGACAAATAAACCACAGTTTTAATGTAGCACCTTAAATTTAATAATATAAACTGTTGTCATCATCATTTTAACCCTCAACACATTGTAATACAGTCACAGAAAGTAACAATTGATGCTTACATTATCATGAAGAACATTCTCAACAATTGAAGCAGTCCCAATGTAATATAGTTACATCACTTCCTCAACTATATTTCTCGTAGCCACCTCACACTTAGTGAGTCCTGAAAAGATATAAACATAAGGGTATGAGCAACACTATGCTCAGTAGAGAAAGCCATTACCCACCTTTAGGTTTTTATCATTACCACATTAAAATCTGCATGGTTAATAAGTTACATCATATTCCAGATTATGAGGTTTATTATGATCACATCTTATGGATACCGTAGTTAATCATTACCAAGTGTCATAATTACACATTTATACAAATATTACCAATCATCATTGTTCCTAGGTATCCATGTTAAATTGAGTATCACTCAACTCATCGAGACCCAAATGGGCGCACTTGATCACCCTATAAACATTCCAAGGGTGTTCCGGTGAGGGGACATCAAGCCCCGAGTCCTCACCAAATCAATTCCTGTACAGTGTGTTCTGGGACTTTCAACCCAAGGAAGCGTCATCACCTTCCCCTTATTTTACCTTTTTGGGTATTCATGCCCAAGGACGTAACCGTCGCCCTCTTCATGTCTCACAATTTCTCTATATTAAATCATTATCAATAGAGTTAGTTTTCCTAACCATGCTTCTCAATTTATAACATGTGTCAATTCATTATGTTCCTCGCCGTACAATACAAGACGAGTCCATGTCATAGTTT
Source organism: Artocarpus heterophyllus (assembly GCA_025403435.1). NCBI lineage: Eukaryota > Viridiplantae > Streptophyta > Magnoliopsida > Rosales > Moraceae > Artocarpus > Artocarpus heterophyllus. The sequence continues at coordinate 14,008,333 of CM046347.1, read as the reverse complement.
CATATGTGATACTCATATAATATCAGTTCAACATAGATATATATATATTGCGGCAAAACAATCAATTTTAATTCTATAAAAACCTCACAAAAGATGAGTAATAGAATCCCTACCTTTTAAGCTTATCAACAGTCTCTTAATCCTGGAATCAATTAATGTTAGCTCCATACTCCCTTGATCCTAAGGCGTGCATAAGGACAATTAAAACTAAAGCACAACATACAACTACATTCATAAAATTTATTTTAATTTAATCTTAGAATTTCAAGAAATAACCACTGCCCATAGAGGTATTATAAAGTTTAACAATATAAATTTTCTGTCTAGGGCATATACACTTAGACTTCATACATATGCTCCAAAATAGCAACAAACATATACTTAGGTTTAAGAACGCAAATTTGAATAATCTTTTAGTATAAAAGAAAATTTATAAATGAAAGACTAAATTTGTTCATAAGATTCTAACCTCGGATTATGGTTAGTTGGAAGCTTGAAATGGCTTCAAAACAGGTTCCTTTACTTCGGTATGACTGAAATTCTTGCTCAAATGGAGGTGATGGTGGCTGATTTTTATGGCTGCCTTGAAGAAGTTCTCTAAGTATTTTGCTTCAGCAAAGAAATGAGAAGAAGAGTGTGGGAACCGTGGAAGAGAAAGGAAGAAAAGATGAAGTCTTTGAAGAGAAGTGATGGAAACAATTATAGAGGAGACATGTTGAAACATGTCACGGAGGAAATAAAGAAAATGAGGGTCAAGAGTAGTTGGAAAAGATATCCTTATGTCTCATCTAAAGACTTTAACACACATAATGCCAATATGACATTTTTGAGATTTATTAGAAGTTCTAAGGCTTTTTAGTAATCATACTAAATAAATATAGGAGAATTTTAGAAAACTTAAAAATAGATAAAAATAAATATTATAAAATAAATTTAAATGAAGCAATTTTTTTTTTATACATTAAAAATTAATTTAATTACCTCAATACCCGTTAGGAGAATAACGGGTGTCACACTTTTCTTCTTCTGTTTTTGGCTTCAAATTACATATTATGTTCTTTTTCATTTTCAAATATTTGCTGATAATTTACTGTTGAATGAATATTTGTGCAGGGTGAAGAACTAAAGAAGGCAATAGGTGCTGCTGTTTACATAGAGTGTAGCTCCAAGACTCAACAGGTTTATTTTTCTGTTTCTATCAGTTCATTAATTTAACATGAAACTCCTGTTTCTCACCAAATCTTTCGAACTTAGGAGAAGTATTGAAAGTGGATTTGGATTCAACATGAAAACACAATTACTACGAAAGTACCACATGCTTTAAGAATAATGCTAACGATCACAACTTTTATCCAATTAGTACCGACTGACGTAACATGTGAATTGTCATTCTTTTATTTATAGATATTTTAAAATTGTTACATCAATTAATATTAAAATACTACACGCACTATAAAAAAATATATAGCAAATCACCGCTACATATTTGGTATTAAAAGTAGAGATTATAGACTCTATTCTTGGCCTAACCTTAGATTATAGTTCACAGACAAATTTCACACCAAAGCTGCTCTGTTTGTTCCTAGTTCTTTCCATAGAAGCTTCTTTTTCAAGGCTTATGCCCTTGAAGGTGTCACTTTTAAAGACATTTGTTCTAAAGTAGTGCAAAGACTGTGCTTCCTTTTGGTAGTGGAGAAGACTTAAGGACGGTCCATGTCATTATGATTTTGATTGTGACCCAATTTTCCCTAAACTTTTCTCTGTTCTACCAATGATTATCCAGTCCTTGAAATTTACCAAAGTTATAGGAATAAACCAACTATGGATACCTCGTAGTCAAATAGATTACCAAATAGCAATCAATCTTGCCAATCCCAGAAGATGGTATCAATATTCAACCACCATAGTTATTTGTAATTTATATCTTTAGAATTTTATATTTATTTTGTTTTTGATTTCTTTGCCTTAATTTGGTGAAACTTTTCCAGAATGTGAAGGCTGTGTTTGATGCTGCTATCAAGGTTGTTTTGCAGCCTCCGAAACCGAAGAAAAGGCGAAAGAAGGCCAGACCATGCGCATTTCTCTAAGTTGATTTTCATGTTTATTGTAACTGCCACAATCCATTGGAGGATTTTTTTTTCTTTATGGAAGACTTTTTCTTTTGATTTGAGTTTCAATGTCTCTCTTCTGTAATCTTATCGTGGTTTTATGCTTCTGATGGAATATTTGAAAGGCAAATTGTATTGTAAATTTACAAATTGTAATCTTGGTGATATATAAACCAAATAAGCAGGACTGTTCTTAGGTCTCAGCGCTATTTACTCTTTTTCTCTTGAGAAGGCTGGTGCTTTCAATGGACATAGTAATGAAACTACAACTTTCACAACGATTTGGTAGAATAAAATTGTATTCAGAGACGTTAGGTTCAACAGCCCATCCACAAGCACAAACACCAATCTACACGTTCAAGCTTCTACGACGGAAAATCCGTCACAAATAGACAACCTGTTCCACCAATAAACTTAAATAAAAGAAAACTCGAATAAAATGCGCAAGAGAAAATAGTATGCATTGGGCTCCACAAATAGAAGACACCGGAAAAGGTATACTCAAGATCAAGCACACACAGGACCCTTTAACAAATCTTCTACCTCCATGCAAATCTCCAACCAACAGGGGTCAAGAAATCTATAGCACTAAGGTCAAACAAAAACTGCAAAGACATCTAAAGGCTAAATAAAACTAATTGTAATAAGAACCAGTATTATTACAAGCGAAAAATTTTAAAGACCACAATCGATAATATTAAACATTGAAAAGAGCGAGGTTATTGTTCCTTATATTATTTTTTGCTCGTAGATGTTACTTTCACTATTTATGCCGCAAGCTTGCAGCATCTAGTCCTCAAGGACATGTGGTGCAAATAGTTCCAAGGGAGAAAAGAAGGATAAATTTTATGAATATCCCTCAAAGTTAGGTTTTTTATTTCCTTATTTTTTTATTTTTTGATTATTATTTTTTATTTTTGTACTTGGGGTTAGAAATTCAAACTTTTCATCTTTGGGTAAAATCGGGTGTGATTTTACTGGTAAGCTATGCCCGTAACCATAGTTAAGTTTTTTTTTTTTTTTTTCATTTGTTCCTTGTATTTGGAAATTGACTTTTGCTCGATCAACCTAGCTTCACAAAACAAAAAGTAACGACTTTATTTACGTAGCCGTTACTTAACTACATAATCATAGATTTAATCGTGATTTATCCTAAAGTACTAGTTTTGTAGAATAATTTTTTTAACATAATACTAATTACTAAAATTAGTTTATTAAACGCATGCCTTAATTAAAATATATCTTTCGAAAACATTTTTAAAACCAAACATTACTAAAATTGATTTGTTTAAACTTCTCTTTTATATACATATTGCAACATATTAATCATAAGGTAATCTACTCAAAAGCCATGAGTTTACAATCTATGTTTCAAATCTTACATGCGTAAAATTACTTATACATATATACATAATTTATTTTAAAACTAATGCGGAAGATACTTTTGCAAGCAGTATCCATACCTATCTCCACTATCCGTTCACCGTTTGCCACTGTCCACCATAAGTTGTTGACAGGTTACTTATCTATAGCATGAACGTATCTGAGTGAGCTTTTGCTTAGTTAGTAGGAAACATATTCTCACAAAACAAGTTTAAAACATTTATAAAAAATGCATGAGTTGATTATGCTTCATCATGAGTTCATATCTTATGTATCTAATCTATCATACTTAATGGGCCACTATATATACGTACTCGTTACACGCGATCATCAGGAAGTTAGGATTTGCAAAGGTCCCCAACAACCTTAGACCATAAAATAAACTGAATTGGGTGCCTCCTCGTAGGTTGAGAGGTTAGTACGACACTTTTAAATTATTTTATCTTATTATACTTGTCTTATTGTGCGTATACAATAGGCATGTTACTACATATCATCACATAACATAAATTATAACTATTCTGAACAAAAGGTGAATGTGCAATATAATTTTATATGGCATACATCATATACAATACACCACATAACATAAGCATGGCATTTCACGGATAATGCATTTTTACAAAACATTTAAAGCCACTTCAATTGGAAAAATGTAGTTTTTATACTGTAGGCGAGATTCTTACTTACCTGGTTTATAGACATTGGATCTGCTAACTTGCCACATCTTTATTCACTATTCTTAGAGTTTGAGAAAAAACACACAGTAAGAATGTAAGCTTAACTTGTTTTATGCTAATCAGTTTAGCATATCGAAGAAAATAAATTAAATCTTTTCTTTTTTAATCAACTGGCTATTTTGGATAGTTAAAATGATTAATTAAATTTAAATCCTCTTAATTCATAATTATTGTCTAATTTATTTTTCTTAATTGCCTTTGATTGAATCATACTTTCATTGATAATCAATTGATTAATTAACCAATTTGGTAATTAATTACTAATTATATTCTTCTTGTAACTTCACTTACTAATATCTCATATTGCCTATAGTGCCTCATTACTAGACTAAAAGTCCATTTAAATATAAAAGTATTATTGGGGCCATAAGCCCATGTCTATGTACTATTCAATTCATTATGGACAATATAGCTCTCTAGAACTAAAAGCGTTTTATAATATAAATCATCAGAGACTTGGATTCGATAATTTGCTCTTAAACGCATGTGAGCATTGGACCCGTAATTATTATCATAACATAGCTGTCCATAACTTATATTTCCTACGATTTTCTGTTTTTCTTAATCCGTTGAAAACTTTATGTGTAAAGTCTATACTGAAGATTATATTCAAATTTAAATCCAAATTTTGGTAAAACTATGAATTGTCGACTCTTATAGCTTTTCGAGTGTTCCTATTATTTTGTTAGTTATAAATAGTGTTTTTACCACTGACAAGTAAAGTTTTAATCTAATTTTGAAAAGGATATTTTGTTAGTTTTAAAGGCCACCTTAAACCATGTATCAAAGACAATTTTAATAAAAGTTTCTTTTACAGAAGTTCCTCATTCTGTTGAGGATTAAAACTTCCATGTTTTCTAAAAGTCCATTTTCTATCTTTAACATTTTAGCTTATAGTGATTTTATAAACTTTACCGGTTAGAGCATTTTTCTAAATCTGTTTAAAAGTCCTTTTTAGAGGCAGAATTTTCAAAAAATGTCTTCACGAAAATTCTTTGTCTCATTGAGACCTAAGGCTTTAGTACTTTATAAAAATCGTGATTCAAACTTTTTCGAGGTACCTAAAAACATAAACTATACTATTGAGGTTGCAACAATGTTGCGACACCTCATGAAAAACCTAGAGTAAATAGTTTTGGAATCAATCCCAAACTACACCGGAAGTGCTAAAACTATTTTGACTTACAATAAATTGAAGATCTTAACTTTTGAAAAACAAAAATGAGTAGAAAATGAGACTCGCATAACTAGTGTCGTATCCAAGTCGCACCCTGTGTTGTAATATCAAGTATAACATCTAACAAAATAGTGTTATAATGATCGTGGAATATTCTGTAGTTGTTATTAGAACCATAGGGACATAATAAATTGAGAGGTTCATTAAAAAGAAACTGGCCATTTTGAAATCCATACTATAGATGTTATAACTCATGTTGCAACATTCGCATACAACATCGAATGAAAAGTTCCCAAAATAACTACCGATTATGTTACAGCTTTTACAGAATCATAAGGAGCTATAAACTGAATGGTTTCTACTCTTAGAAGCAAAAACCAAGTGGTCTAAACAAAAACCACTTTGCACTATAGATGTCGTAACTCAATGTTGCGACATCATGTGTGACATCTATTAAGAAAGTGTTGATAACAACTACTAGTGATTCTGTGGTTACTACATGAATCTTGTTAAATGATAATATGAGGTTTCCAACAGAAAAATGTAACGTTTAAGCCTTCTGTACTGTTGATGTTGCAGATGATGTCACAACCCATATTGCAACATCTCCTACGATATTGCTGTGACAGCTAATAAAAGATGCTAGAAATATCATTTTGGGGTCAAGATTTCAGTTATTAACATCTTATACAACATCATTTACATTTTTGCGACGTAGAAATTCCCAAGATTTTAAAATACATTAAGACCAATCTTTAAAGTGTCATTTCAATATTAAAGAGAGTGGAAAATTCCTCTAAAACGCTAAAAATAATCTAGATCTAAACTCTTTCATACACAGCATGCATAACACTAAAACTACATAAATAAAAACCCATATAAACCATAATATAAGCATAAATAAAAAATAGTACATACCGATAACACTTAAAATAAAAGCACAAACTATTTTCTTAATTTTAAAAAGAAGAGTTTAGATAGTATACCCTTGAAGATCTTCTTCTTAAGGGATCCACCAAAGCTTTTTCTTTAGTTTTGATTTTTTTGGCTAGTGATTTATAGTAGGTGGGAAGAAAATTTTGAGAGAAAGAAGGGAATAGCCGTAATTTTCTTAGAGAAGTTAAAGAGGAGAAATTTTCTTTCTTTAAGGTATAGAGAGGAAGGAGGCAAAAATATCCTCTTCATGAAGACAAGTCTTTATATATAGACAAAGTACTTCATTAAACTTAATTTTTTAATTTGATTTTCAAGCTTCTAGGTAAGCTTTAAAAGTGCAAAAATTATGTTTAATTGAGGGCCAATATTGGCGCCACCTTTGTGGAGAATGGGAGAGAAAATTTTTCCATGATTAATTATGTCATCTCATCTTAACATAAATAGTAGAAAGTGGAGTCTCTTTAACAGACGAGATCCACTTTTGTAGGCTTTCTTTTTGACTTGTGGAGACTTTGTCTTCAGGTCCCAAAACAGTTAAATTTTTTACTGGTTGGAGAGACTGACTAGCTGGCAAGAAAATTTGGTTTCATCAGGTTTGTTCAACGCAATCTAAAACTAATATCTGTATAAGCCGATATCGGTATAAATTTTAAATCGCGTAAAAACTAAATTGTTTTCAATCTTAAATCTATTCCTAGACTGCATAAACATAATCTTGATATTTTCTACACCATCTCGGTATTGACATATCTTTGATAGTGTCAATTCTCGAACTTAGATAGCATTTTCTACTGAAAATGCTAATGTGTAACTCTAATTTTTAACTAATAGGCAATTAAGGATTTTTTTATATGTTATAGTGTTTTATGGTATACTACTAATATTGTACTGTACTTGAAAATTCTTATAATTTAAATTTACAAGTTATTTACGAATGAAAATTTATTTTGCCTTAAATCGCGATCAAAATTATCAACTGAATTATTTAGTCACAGAAAGTTAACAAATTTAACTTTAATATTTACTATAGAATTTTGAAATATTTCTATTAATTTCATAAATCCTTCGAGCCTTGAGCGCGGCATCACCCTCGCCTCCAAGGTCACTGCGTTTTCTCTTTTTGGTCCTGGACTGATTGGGAATATTGGAGTTGCGTGTTTCAATTTCAATTCCGAGGTTTGTAGTTTGAATTTTAGGGAACAAAAATGATGTTCTAATTGAATTCAAGTTTTGATCTTTCTTCAGAACTCTTTGGTATCAGTTATCTTGTAAAGCTAGAATCTTGCTGTGAATAAAGTTATGGATTTTAAGCTCTTCTTTCTTCCTTTTTTTTGGTGGTCAATTTTATGGAGAAATTATTCATACCGTCACTACGACACTACCGTGACATGGTCAGGGAGTTGGTGAACTTTCATGGGCCATGAAATGCGTGACCGACCACTGATAGTTCTTTTAATTTCTGAATAAATGAATCACATTTACTTGTAGCTGGAAAAGAGCAAGAGAGTGAAGAGAGAGAAAAAAAAAAAAAACATAAATCTTTCTTTCTATTTTTGGTTCTGCCTTTACCGCCAAACTCTCTGACCAACGTTGTCCATTTCAAATTTAGAACTTTGGTGCCCAGTAGCTGAAGGTTCCAGAGAGCTAGAAAAATTAATAAGGGGAGTAAAGGTATGACTGAACTAATGAGACGAAAGACGAAATTGATTTTAAGGGGTAAAGATGTGATTGAATTGATAAGGTAAAGAGCGAAATTAATTTTGGGGAGGCAAAATATAATTCAAGGAAGGAATGAATTTTCAAGGGTGGAATACAATTTTTACAAAATTTCATATAGAAGGAAAAAAATTCAGAGGAATAGTTGCCCATTTTTGTCCTTATGTGGTTCCGTCTTTGGAAGGATCCCTATTGTCCTTTTTTGTGGTTTTTTTTTTTTTTTTTGTTGCTGAGGATTCTTGTCCTTATATTCAGCTGCTTTTATATATTAACTAATGTTATCATTAAACTTTCCGAATTTGTCATTTTTTTGGTGGCTCCAACTGAATAGGATCACAGTCACCTTTGCCTTCCTCCTCCCAATACCTTTCTATTTACACTTTTTTTTTTTATTAACATGGTCGATACACCCGGGCATGCAGATTTTGGTGGAGAAGTATGTCTCTGCTAAGACTTCTATATGAAACAGAGCTTTGGGTATTTGAAGTGGCTCCTGGCTCGAAATAGAACCCACTTTTGTTTTTGTTTTTGTTTTTTTTTTTTTTTTGAGTGTGGATATTATCAATATCCTTTTTTAAATGCTGAACAATATTGATTTACATGGACTTACAGGTTGAGGGGGCAGTTCTAGTTGTTGATGCGGGTTAGGGTCCACTCGCACAAACAAAGTTTGTACTTGCACAGGCTTTGAAATATGGCTGCGCCCTATTCTTCTTCTTAACAAAGTAGACCGACCCGCCGCTAAGTATGCACAGCACAGTCATTTAGCCCATTTGGAAACATAATTTGAAACAAAGTAGACCGCCTTATTGTTCCTTTTGTTCAGGCACTTCTGTCTCGCAGTTGTAATTAATTGGACTATTCTCTGTTTGATTGTCTTATTTTATCGGTTACCATCAATGCAGTTTCTGAGGAGACATGTAATGAAGTTGAAAGTCTGGTATTTGATCTTTTTGCAAATCTCGGTGCTACAGGTGCGAAAATTGTAGAAGTAGAGACTTGATCCCTTAGATTCACCTACTTTTGTTGTGATTCTCACTGCTTTTATAGATAAGTAAAGTAAGATCTTAAATTAACATTCGTTTATTCTTTATTTAGAGGAGCAGCTAGACTTTCCAGTTTTGTATGCCTCTGCCAAAGAGGGATGGGCTTCCGCCACCTTCACCAAAGATCCTCCTCTTGAGGCAAGAAATATGTCTCAGTTGCTTGATGCCATCATAAGACATGTTCCTGCACCAACTGCAAATCTTGATGCACCTTTCCAAATGCTGGTTGGTATTCCGTATTTATGCGTTGATTCCTTTTCTTGAAGATTGTACTCGGTTATTTTTATGCGTGTGTGGATTTTGTCTGCTGAGATAAACATCTTAATCTACGTTCCTAAACCATTTTCTTGATGCTTTCTTTTTCTTTGTAAGGCGCTTTGGGGGAAGATCACGTATGAATAAAGATGAGTCTTATCATGTATTACATATATCAGATTGGGACACTTCACCATGTATTTTTTTTCTTTTTCAATTGTTACTTAAACAGCCTAGTGGAAGCATACATTATATCCTTTTGACTTTGGTGATTTTGTTGCAAATGAGTAGTTTATACAATTTTCTGTTTTAAAAGTCTGTGTTTACTTTCCGACTTTCATCCATTCTTCTAATTTTTTCGTTTTGCGCTTGTAAATTAGCTGTGTCCATGAAATTGTACTTCAGGTCTCCATGATGGAAAGAGATTTTTATCTTGGACGAATATTGACTGGCTGTGTTTATTGTGGAGTTATCCGTGTTGGTGATAAAGTCCATGGACTTTGCATGAAAGACTCGGGTGTTCATAAAATCAAAGAAGGAAAGGTGTGAAAGCTTGCCGGATTATAGTTGAAAGTAAAGAATTATATCCTGGAACTCGCATTGATTTTTAGCATATGAAAGATATTTAATGTGTAAAACACATTGATTTGTCTTTAATTCTTTACAATTCATTGGTATTGTTTATAATTATCATTATTTTTTATTTAAAGAAAGAGGTAAGTAAACTTTGCAACTGCTGTCCTGGTTTCCCTTTTATTTATCCTGTGTTGATGAACCATGCAAGGTGGTCAGCCAAATGGAAATCTTATTCAAATTACATTTCACTTGTTTATCCAAAACCACAACTTTATATATATATTTTTGTAACAACATTCTTGTTGAATAACTTGAATTAGACAATGAATTTTTAATCTTTAAAATTTGACCAATATATGACACAACTTTAATATTTAATATTTTTCTTTTTTTTTTTTTTGGGTGTTTCCAGGTTACAAAATTGATGAAAAAGAAGGGTGTACTAGCATGGTTCTAATTGAAGGTGAGGGTGCAGGTGACATTATTTCTATGGCTGGGTTGGCAAATCCATCTATAGGCCACACAGTTGCAAATACAGAGGTATTAATACAGCTAGTATTTATTCCACGTAGTTTTCAACGTTTTAAACTACATGCCCTCCTGCTCCTCCCTGCTCTATGTGTGAAGTACCAGTTAAAAGGAATAGTCTTGCTAATTTTTTCTATTAATTTTTGAATTTCTGAAATATGCGTTAAAATAGTACATATATTATTTCTTTCTACTCTACCTCCGTTGCCACCTTGAGATAATACGATGACCTCAGCCTAAAGATTATTGTTAGCTGCTTTAGTCTTCTTGCAGTCCCCTCCAAGGTTTTATTTTAGCAAAGTTATTTACAACCTTTTCCAATGAAATGGGAATCCCAATAGCCACTTCTTCCTGTTTTGAACTAACTTGTGTTTGGAAGGGTGATGGGAACCGTTGGTTAAAACAACTTTTACTGTAGCATGTGAGAGCTTTAAACTATAACAATTTTTTTATTGTTACTGTAACATATGAGAGCTTTACACTGTTTATAACTGAGTTTGTGGTAAGAACCGTGGTTTCCACTACTCAGCCAAACAGCCGGTTAAGTACACGTATCCCAGGTCACAACTCCATTGCCAACCATTGAATTGGACCCACCAACTATTTCCATGACTTTTGGTGTCAATGACTCGCCTTGGCTGGTCGTGATGGTTCCCATGTAAGTTTCCCCCTTTTAGATAGTTACTCTGGCTGTTATTTTCAGTATTATCTATGCTTCTTCCATGGCTTCATGAGTCCTCTTTTAGTTGTCATAAAGAATTGATGCTAGTCTTTTTTAGTTTTCCAGTTTTTATTTTTAATTTTTTATTCAGATTTTGTGCTTGGTATATAGTATCTTATTAGAAACAGCTTAAAGGAGACTCTTATGCCTTGGTTATTCGTGGCTGTTATGCATTGGTTATTCATGGGTGTTATAATACTAGTATCATTAAAGTTATAAATCTTTTTTATCTCTGAACAAGGGTCAAGGCATACTATAAAATTACTGTTCATTGTTGTCTCGCCATAAAATTGGAGTATTGCTGAAGGGGAGAGACAATGGCAATTACATAAATGAGTAGCAACATAGTTTTCTTTTTTCAGCGTCTCCAAGAAGGAAAAAGAAAAAGGTTGTCCTAATTTCTTTCATCATCTTCTTTACATCCTTGCATGTTCATGTTCTTGCACAATACTTTCTGCTGTCTTTAGAAGAGGCTTCATGGTTTCTTTCCCTGAAGTTTTACTTGTAGCCTACTAACCCTGTGACTTATAGAATTTATCCTTATCCATATGCTGCCATAGCATCCCTTGCAAAAATAACATATAGCGCATTCACATACACAATGCAAAAACAAATATTAGATTTCGCAATTTCATTATCTTGTTCAATTCTAGCATCAGTCACAAGCTAACAGAAATTGTTGATACAATAATAGTTGACTGGAGGAAAAATTGGTGATCGGTTAATGGCTGAAGCGGAAACCAATCTTGCCATCAATTTTATTCCAGGACTATCTGAATCATTTGAAGTTCGGGGTAGGGGAGAGCTTCAGCTAGGTATGTCCCAGTTAAACTTGCAATCAACTGCTTCACTTCTGAAAACGAAGCCTAGAAGAACATGGCATTTGTCCATGTACATTGGAAATTAATTCTCAACAGCTACTAATTGAAGTTTTTATGATGTAACAGGTATTTTAATTGAGAATATGAGGCGTGAAGGTTTTGAACCGTCTATCTCACCACCTAAAGTCATGTGAGTTCTGGGTTATTTGTGTAAATCCTTTGGCCATATTAATGTAGTCATAATGCAAGCAACAATATGACTAAAATTTCAAGTGATGAAAGAGCTTTATATTCCAAAATGTAATGGTATTGATATTACGTTCAGAAAGCAACTAATGTTAACGGCTATCATAAAAGTCTTCTGAGAGTCTTGTGCAATGTAAATTTATTACATGTGACTAGAATTTTGTACTTTGCATATAAAAGAGGTGAGGGCGGCCCTTATTATTCTTGTTAAAAGCACATTGTCGAATACAAGCTGACCGACTATAGTCTGACATTCTGCTATTACTTATTTGACTATTTGGTGGAACTTTATCCTGCGGTTAATTTCGTCTATTTTTATGCACTTGCAGCTTTTTGCCTTTTGCTTGCTGAAATAAACCTACATAAATTAAAAAATGACATTTGCAAAACAGATTCACTTACTTTATGCTTGAGCGTGCTACTTCATTATATTTCCTTTAGTATTCAAAACTAGTCAGAGAGTAGGCCTTGTTTCAAATGATTTGACAATGTGAGTGAGAACCAAAATTTTTGGTTGCTGTAGTGTAAAGCTCTTATATGCTACAGTGTCAAGAAAAAGTATGCTACAACGTAAAGCTTTCACATGCTGTAGTATTTCAACTAAAATTGATTCAAACCAATGCTCCCAGACACCAAGTGGTTGACTAGCATAACTGTAAAAGGATACATCTATTGTAATTTTACCACTGCTATTTTTTTTTTCTTTCGGGTTTACAGTGTTGGATCTATCTTGAGAACTCGGGAGGGTCTGAGTTTTGTATTCTGCATTGACTCAGGTATAAAATTGAAAACGGTGAAAAGCTCGAGCCAATGGATGAAGTTACTATTGAGGTAAAAATTGTGGACGTGATAATGCCCTCATTTGATCCTATGAGAAATTGTTTACCCCTAATATAGAGTTATCATGGCAGATAAACGAAGAACATGTTGGTCTAATTATGGAAGCTCTATCTCATAGGCGAGCTGAAGTTGCTGACATGGGTCCTGTTCCAGGAAATAATGGCAGGACTAGATTGAGTTTGTCGTGTCCATCAAGGTTGTCATTCTATTCACCTAACATCAATATTCTTTGCTTTCATTATGGTTCATGTAATGAAAGATGTTGATTTGTTTCTCCATTGCAGTACAACATAAGTTATACTTTGTGATTGTTACTCCCGAGTATTCCCCATTACAGTAGAACTAAAGTCATATTTTTGTCTTGTCTTCAGGGGCTTAGTTGGTTACAGGAGTGTTTTTAGCAGCGACACACGTGGAACTGGATTTATGCATCATGCTTTTTTAAGTAGGGCTTATTTTCTTATTTCTCCGCCTTCCTTCTGTCACATTTAGGCCTTCCTCGAAATTTTTCTATATTGAAGAAACTTTTTCCTGATATCTTTTTGTCTATTCGCACAGAATATGAAAAATATCGAGGCCCTCTTGGAAACGTCCGGAAAGGAGTTTTGGTACGTCATTCCTTGGCCTCCTAATGATCAGCCAGTTACTTTTAGACTGTTGTTTTATATCTATATTCTTTAGCTTTATTTAGCTTGTAACTTTGTAAGAAAAGTGTTTCATGTTATAAAAACTCCATTTCTTTCAGCCCTTTGAATATAGCATTAATACTCGCACATCAAATTTCGTGTCTCCATCATGCTTAGATTATGATAATCTAGTATAGATGCATTTGAGTTATGGATGCAGTATATTCATGCGATCACTGTTATTATATGTGATCTGTCTTCAACAATATTAAGATCAATCTATGACCTTTATTTCTTACCCCTATTTTTATCATCAATCTAACGGGTGTCAATGGGCTATGGTACAATCACAGCTCATGCACTGATGAGCTAGAAGCTCGTGGAACTCTTTTTGTGACTCCTGGGATGGAGGTTGGTTCACATATAACGAGTTCTCCTTTGTTTATACTTGTCTTTTTGTTTCGTAAATGTCCATTAGTCATTACAGAGCGGCTGGTTGAGGCCCTTCTTTCGGTACACTAGTTAGTATGTTGAGCATTGTTCTATATGTATGCCCAATTGTAAATACGGGTGGCTAAAACTAAAATTATGTAAAGCTCAGCACGAGGAGATAATGAACAAGAAGAATTTAGGAGTGAACTCTTAGCTTTTGATCCATAGTTGTCTGTGGATTGTAAATTTGAATATTCTGTTCATGGACGTTTCAGATCACATAACATTGATTACATATAAGTGTAGGATTTTTTTTATTTGTTTTAAATATTTCATCTTTGCTCGTTGTTATGCAGACATATGATGGCATGATTATTGGCGAGCTTTCAAGGGACACAGACCTAGATGTAAGGAGTAGATTCTGTTGCCTTACATCTTATGGATTATGCTTTATTTATATGCTGACCTTGCAAGGAATGCCTTTATATGGGTTAGCCCAGTAAGGAATAAGGAGCTTGCAAATATGCGTGCAGCTTGCAAGGACGAGAATGCGAAACTATCTCCTCCTTGCCTTGTATGTGTTCATCTATCATCATTTCATTGTTGATTTTGTCTTGCATTTTTTTTTTTTTTTTTTGCTATGGTTGTTGCAATTATGTTGGTAACCAGTTGCACGCACTAGTTAGATATTTTTGAACTCGGAATTCGTTTATAGCCTTGTATGTACAGGCAAACTCCAACAAAAATTTAAAATAAAAATGCCCAGTCCACTGCTTCGATAGCCACATAACTAAAAACGAAGTGTGGAAAAGCCTTGCATAGGAATATTTTGATTAACATTGAGAAATTTTGCATGTCTAGTGAATCATTTTGCTATAAAGATAGCTTTAAGGACTAGTTGTCCTTCACAGACCTCCCTCCCTCCCTCCCCACTTTAGTTCAGACAGCTAGTAAAAATGCAACAATAAAAGTATATTAAAGGTAAAGGCTAAGGTAAAGAGCCTCATTGATCTTATATTGGACGTCTCGTTACCATTTACTAATCCCTCTTGAATTCATTTGGTTGCAGATGACTCTTGACGAAGCTATAGCGTACGTCGCCTCCGATGAGCTTATTGAGGTAAATTAAATAAATTGTCGTTTTCTTGTTAGTGAATCAATATATTTAGGTGCAGTCCTCAAGCTCAGAACTTTTAAAAGTATGGGGGTAAAGTGGGAGCGACCAAAGAAAGTGGGGATAACCCCAAAGGTTAGGGGGCAAAGGTTCGAATAACCAGAAATTCAATTAAATTTTTACCCTTGTGGAACCCACACGTGAGCCTATGTGTCATTTTTCTGTCTGGTTTTGATGGGAAACGAAATGGAGGGGGCAAAGTGGGAAAATTCAACATTTAGGGTATCAAGGTGGGAACTTTTAAAGTTCAGGGGACAAAGTGTAGGCAATCCCAAAGCTTAGGGGGCATGGGTGTAAATAACTCTAAATTTCTAAGAAGGACAAATTTCTAATTTTATTTATTCTAGGTTTGCAATGTGGGGTTGCATGTGTGTAGGGCCGGCAGTTTTGGACACGGCATAATAATACGATATGAAAACGACACGAGATAAACGGGTTTGGACTACACGTTTATTAATTGTGCCATAAATGGGTTGGCACGAATAATACGAAAATAAACGGGCTTGATTCATGCTAACACGCTAAACACACCTTAACACGTTTAATTAAATGGGTCGTAAACGTGTTAACATGGCACAACACGACCTGCCTATTTATAACACATTTAAACTTAAAAATAAAAATATTTGAAATATTTATAGTACGTTAGTATTAATTAGATATTGTATTTTTGTTAATTTTCTTTATTCGCTTTTTTTAATTTTTTTTAAATTTTTTTAATTTTTTTTTAATTTTTACTTAATTAGGTCATAAGCGTGTCATATGCGTGTTGTTATCGTGTCAACCCATCACGGCACGTTTAATAATTGTGTTAATCGTGTCGTGTCATGTTACGCGTGCCATAGGCGTGTCGTGTTCGTGTTTGCATTTCTGACACGTTTATTAATCATGTCGTTTTTGTGTTCGGGCTAAACATGTCGTACTGTAAACGTGCCAATATAAATACGACACGAACACAATTATTGCCGCCTCTACATGTGTGTAATCTTTGTGTTCTGTGTAGGTTACTCCAAAGGCCGTACGGTTGAGGAAGAAGTACTTGGATGTTGGCAAACGTAAAAGTATGAGTAAAAAGCCAAAGGATTGAAGACGTTTTTTTCATGTACTTCTGTACTTTTGCAAGATACACTGTATACCTGAATAGGGTTAGTGTAACATTCATTATTTAACCCACCTCGGTGATGCTTGACACATGGCTAAAGGAGGTACATTCTTTTTGACATTGGTGAGGACAATAATAGAATTAAATATGTGTTCTTCTGTTGGTATGTAAAAACATCAGAGATGCATTGATGTCTGCAGTCTTAAAATGTAAAATAACAGCCAGCCATCAGCCATGTTATTTGTAGGCTGTTGTGGTATAAATGCAAGGGTAGTGAAAATTCCATGAGATATCTGCTTTTAATTTGATACACACAGAAGTCATGCAACAATCCTAAAGTTGCTTTACGTTTCCTTTTGTTGTTTTTAAACCTTTAGCTTTAATTAGTTAAAAACTTCATGGATCATGTTTCTACACCCGTGTGGATGTGCGTACAGCATACTAGTGTTGATCATTACTGCACATAACGAGAGTGTTTGGAAACAAAGTTGAAACTTAACGATGTAACATGTGAGAGCTTTTCATTGTGGCATACTTTTGCTATACATTATAACATATGAGAGCTTTACACTGCAATAGTTGAAACTTAGTTCTCAAACACACGGTATTACTATAAGGGAATTTGAGAGCCATGGTTTGATAGAGCTTGTTATTACAAAGGTGTTTGAGAGCCAAAATATAAATTGAAGTTTAAACTTTTTTTTGACAGTATTTTTTCTCATAAAATTTGAATTGTGACTGTTTTTAATTTAAATTATTGGTTTGAACTGAGTTTTCGGGTGTCCTATACACTTTCCATTGTTTACATTTGATTAGTTATTATTCATATAATGTAGTTCATGCTTGCCCTTCAGATTCTTGTAGACTAGTAAATCCTTCAAAATCCATTCTTGAACATTAAACTATGGGCAATCGATGTTATGGTATTTAATACCGGTGGTGTTATATTGTTCCGAAACAATTTTTTTTTTTTTAAATTTATTTATCGTGCTCATCATTCTACTCAAAGTAATAGAAACTACATTTTGCCCTCTCTTTTTTTCAGTTCTTTCATTACTGTGTTGGATTTTGACTTTGAAGTTCGCAATGTCATTTGACAATTAATGCCTTTAAAAAAGGTGAACAAATAATTAGAAGGAAAAAAAAAAGGCCAGGGGGCGCCATAAGTTGTTCATGTCTCGTTAGTTCAAAATGTGTATCAAATAATGCCTATTATTTTTTGCTTTTCTAACTTTGAAGTTGCAAAGGTGGTTTCAGTTGTTGGCATTACTCTAATATGCATACACTGATTAAAAAAATTTAGCATGAGATTAACAAACGGATTTTTTTGCTAATTTTGTTGTTAAATTTATAGTGGCTACTCGGATACCAGATTAACTCAATCATCTCACTAAATATGTTTTTTTTTTTGGAGAAAAACCCACTAAATATATATCTATAAGGGGAGATTAGATATAAATCTTTGAAGTTAAAGCAAATATATATATATATATTTTTTTTCTTGAATAATTCTTAATTAAAAATGAAATCATATTTTTGGTGAATAATTATCAATTAATTGAAAACAATATAAATAAATACGATGATTAAAAAGATATTTAAAAAAATGATAAAAATTATTAATTAAAATTAATTTTATTATAATATATAAAAATTTTATACTATTATAATTTTATTATTATTATTATTATTATATAAAAATTTTATATTATTTATAATTAAATTCGTGGTAAAAACCACCAAACTAACGCCGCTGAGATTTGAAAGTCTCTCCCTCTCGTGCTGTATACAACTCTCTCTTTTCAAACGGTACAAAATAAAACACTCTCTCTCCCTCTCTCAAAAAAAAGGCCAAGATCTGCTTTTGTTCGCACGAGCGCAACATTTCTCTGATCAATCCAAATCCCTAATTTCAAACCCCAAATAGAAAAGAAAAGTCTCTTTGATCTTCCGTTCTCTTATTAATTTTTGCATAAAGAAAAATCCGTTGAATCAGAGAGGGAAATTTGAAGAAAGAGATCTTTTTTTTTGTCGCAGAAAAAAAAAAAAATCAAGATGGGGGCGTACAGAACGGACGACGATTACGATTACCTGTTCAAGGTGGTTCTGATTGGGGATTCTGGTGTGGGAAAATCGAATCTCTTGTCTCGATTCACCCGCAACGAGTTCAGTCTCGAATCCAAATCCACCATTGGCGTTGAGTTCGCCACTCGCAGTATTCAGGTCGACGATAAGGTCGTCAAGGCCCAGATTTGGGACACTGCTGGCCAAGAAAGGTCTCCTCTCTCTCTCTCTCTCTCTCTCTCTCTCTTTTTTTTTGTTCATCACGAGGCCTTCTTTTACATGAATTTCCAATTTGATTGCTTGTCAATGGAGTGAGTGGCATTTGTTCTCCATCACGCTGTGTGGAATCTCGGAGTTCGATTTGTAATTGATGGCAATTGGGCATGGGATGCAAGGATTTTTTTTTTTTAAATGAATGTGCGCTGGATATATTCTTAAACTTTTGTTCTTTGAACAATAATCTGATTTGGTTTTTAACTTGTGGTGCAAATTTCTTATTTTGAGCGTTTCAGATCTTGATTTTGACTGTATATGATAACCATGTAGTTCATGGTTTCTAAATCGAGTTTTTTGCTGTGTTTTTTCAAAGATACATGAAGACAGAACGTCGCCTCATTGTTCTTATTTCTTCCACAATACGAGGACTTACTATGGGGGAAATTTAAAACTTGTGGGAGAATATGGACACTGGCAAGCTAAATATTGCTAATATTGTTAGGCTGCTTTGTTTCGAGATTGGTTGGATTGAGTGCTCTCTGGGGTTCTGAAGTTTTTGTTTAGATTTTGATGTTCATCCAATGGTGCAGGGTAAAAAAAAGATTTTTTTTTTTTTTGAGAAAAAATTATTTTTGATAATACATTACCAACAAACTGCTTTAAATGGAAGGGTAATGTGGAGTTTGTGAAATTCGTTCCTCCATTACATCTGTATTGAGCTGGATTCAGTTTCGTAATTTGATCAACATACTGTGTTGTGTGAGTTATTGAGATTAATTACATCTTAAGGTGAAGAAAATGGGGAATGATTTCTAAAAATCGGGAAGAAGCTTCAAGTTAGTTGAAATTGTAGCTTCCTGTAGGCACGTACTCTATGTATCCTCTTTTTAAGTTGTACCTTTACATATAGCATATGAGCAGCTGGCTGCAATCTGTTCTCTTGATTTGTGTGAGATAAATAACACCTGCTGAACCTTTTTAAGAGAACTTTTCATTTCATAAGTTATGTCTGTCTCATTATCTACCTTTCTTCCTGCAGGTACCGAGCAATAACAAGTGCGTACTATCGAGGAGCCATTGGTGCATTGCTGGTCTATGATGTGACTAGGCATGTCACTTTTGAGAACGTTGAGAGATGGTTGAAGGAGCTTCGGGATCACACCGATGCCAATATTGTGATTATGCTCGTAGGAAACAAGGCAGACCTGCGTCACTTGCGTGCAATTTCCACGGAAGATGCCAAGGCATTTGCCGAGAGAGAGAACACTTTCTTCATGGAAACCTCTGCCCTGGAATCCTTGAATGTGGAAAACGCATTCACTGAAGTTCTCACTCAGATATATCGAGTTGTCAGCAAAAAAGCCCTTGAGGTTGGGGATGATCCAGCAGCCTTGCCCAAGGGGCAAACTATTAATGTTGGCTCCAAAGATGATGTGTCTGCTTTGAAAAAAGTTGGATGTTGCTCTGTATAGCCTGAGGAAATGAAAGAAAGTAGGTATCGTGAAATTAGTATCTCTATTTCTGGAACGTGGTTCAGATCAAACGTTCGAGGGACGAGATTGAATGGTCTGTGCAGTCAAGTATTAAAGTTTCATGGCTAATCATGCTCCAGGACACTAAAAAGTTCAACTTTAGCTAAAGATCCTCCTTTGGGTCGAAGAGATTCTTTTCTGCTTTTGGTCCAAATCTATCTATGGTTTTTTCCCCCTTCTATCCTTTTCATTTGTTTTCCTGTGGAATGATGTCATTAATAGGATAGCCAGTCAGTGTTCATTAGGTTTTATTGGTACCTATTTTCATTTTTTAAAAAATTTTATTTGAGGGAACTTATAACCAGTTTTCACCTGTATTTGATTGGTTAATCCCGTGATGTGTTATGGAAACGTTATTTATTTGAAGAGGATTTTTCTTATTTGAAACTCAGTTCTCAGGCATCAAGTTGGCCTTTCTTGGCTCTTTTTAACAGTCAGACTTCTCTATTTGTTTTTTTACAATGGAGACGCTATATTTGTTGAGGATTTGTTTTGACCATGATCTCTTCCCCTTTCTATGACGTTATTATGTCCTTTTACTTTTAAGCTTTTGTACCGTCCCAATGATCTATATATCCTATCCATATTTTTCCCCTCGGCATGATGCTAGAGTTATCGAAGGGTTCGTTTGGTAAATAGATTTAAATTGAGTTGATTTTGATTATTTTGATCTGAGTTATATGATTTAAATTGCTATCTAAATTGTTATTTAGATATGCACAAGTGTTAATTTCAATAGAGAATAAAATTAAAATTTATGTTTGGATAAATAGTGAAAAAAGTTTTTGATTTATTAACAAATCTAACAAAATCTTAATGTTTGTAATCTTAAAAAATATGTAATATAGATTTTGATTTATTTTTCTTTTTATTAGAAACGTAATGAAAGAAGAATTGTCTTAATCAGATATCAAATGAAGAAATTATGACTTTTTTTTCTCAAATATAAGAGAGAGAATTTCAGTTTTTACTTTAGTCTAAAGAGTTCAAGAGGGAGTAGAACTCTGAAAACTTGGATTCAAAAGGATTCATTTGATTTGAATTTTGAGGAAAACAAACATATATCTAAAAGGTTTTTAAAAAGTTAAATTTAAAAAATTGGTCAAATATGTAAAATAAACGACCATCAGGTCTAGCGTTTCAAAACTTGCTATCCCAAGTTTTGAATATTACTATTTAGAAAGAGATTTTTTGGGCCAAACAGGATTAATTTTATTGACGGCCCATAAATTTTAAAATGTTACAAATTACACTTTAAACTATGTCCCTTGTCCCATGTTTGATCCTTCAGTCATAGAAATAATTATTACTTGTTAGTGAAGGGTGTTTTAGACCACTTATGCCTTTAAGATGGATTTAAATAAAAGGTGATTTACCCCTTACGTGTGTTCTAGGTTAATTAAAACACTATATTTTTAATTTTGATATCATTAAATGTAGACTTTTATACTAGACATAAGTACAAATTTAGATTTTTTTTATGGTCAACCCTTAATTTTGATCAAAAAAGTATAAAAAGATAAATATTCCTTAAATAGATTTAATCCTACATACTGTTAAGTTGTGGATTGCCCTAGATTGAGTATTATAAAAAAAATTATTAAAGGTGGTTTGGGGATTTTGTGCTTGCAAAATTTAGTTACCCTAATTTACTTCTATATAAAAGAAGCCCCCAAATAGAGTATTATTAGAGAGGTTATAGAAAACACAGAATTTAGGTAGTGTGTGATTTTTTTTAAAGTTATTCTTTATTATAGTGAATTTTCTACAACAGTTAAAAGTATATGTAGCTCTGATATTGAGGGTGAACCGTTATAAATTTACATCTTTTTTTTTTTTACTTATTTTCTTCTTGTAATTTGCTCATTAGAGCGTCTAATTGGTAACACATACTTTATTAGCAAATGGTGTAAAGATATTACATAACTTTTTCCCCTTTTTTCTCATTTTTTCAAATTTTAAAGTTATTTAGGTGTAATGTGTTTAAAGTACTCGGTCCGTTTGATAAATGGATTCGAATTAGCAATTTGATTTGAGCAGTGTAATTTAAATTAGGATTTGAATTAGTGATTTGAATTGTTATCCAAATCAACATTGGGATGTGCATTATCTAAATAGGGAATAAAATTAGAATTTGTGTTTAGAGAGGCAGTAAAAATTGTTTTTGATTTATTAACTAATTTAATAAAATTTTAATATTAATGATCTTAAAAAATACACAAGATATATCTTAATTTATTCCTTTTTTCACTAGGAACAGAATGAAAAAAAATCATCTCAATTGGATATCAAATGAAGAAGTTATGATTTTTTTCCTCAAATATAAGAGAGAATTTCATCTTTTACTATAGCAAAAATATCCAAGTATCAAGAGTTTAAGAGGGCAAGAACTCTGAAAACTTAGATTCTTGATACTCATTTGATTTAGATTTTAGGAGAAATAAACACATATCCAAAAGATTCTTAACCAAACGGACTCAAAACTAAGCATACAATTGTCATGCAGTCGATTTCCTTGAGGTTTTTTACTTTTTTATTTTATTTGTAATTGAAGGGGAACATAAAAGACAAGGACCAAAATTGTTTAAGGTATAATTTATATTTTGATGTTCAAAGGTCAAAATGAGATAAGGAACTTAGTTCGGGGCCTAAAATTGAAACTAGCTCAAAAGATAATGTAAGATAATATATTTTAGATTTAATTTCACATTTAGTTTTTAAAAATGGTAGTGGTCTTATTTTGCCTCCTACAACTTAAAATCACATAAAACCACTATAGCTTTATCATAAGTTACAATTTTGATACTTTTATAAATGAAATGTCATTGTTGAACCATTTTAATTATGTATTGGTCGTGACTAGTAGGTGGAACGTAATATATGACGATAATCACGGGAGTTTTGAGTAAAAGGAGAAGACGACACTTAGGGTTAACATGAAAGAATTTTTTTGTCTTTTTTTAACTTTTAAAAATTTCAAATTTTATTTTATTTAAATTTATTTTATTGTCTTTTATCAAGCAATTCCATTATCATTAAAATTGTTAAAAAAATCAACTCCTCAATGATGAAAGTACCAAAATTAAAGCTTATTATGAGCTTGAAAGGGAGTTTCGTGTTATTTTAAGTCCTTGTGAGCAAAGTGAGATAATCATTATTCTTATTCTTTTAGGGCCAAAATTAAGATTTAGCTCTATTTTTGATGTAAAATTATTACTCTAAAATATTATTAGTAATTTCTATAGCTTAAAAAAAAGGATAAAAGAATAGGAATTCAATTGAAAACAATTTCTTCGGTGGATATTGAAAAAGTAACATACTGGTATATATATTTGTAAAAAAAAAAAAAAAGATTTTGACTAGATTCGAGGTTTTGAAAACATGCACTATTGGTAGGGTCCCACTAGAGAAAGACCCTATTTATAGGTACTGTTATTTTAACTATTAAATTATCTCTTCAATTGTCTGATTTGTGAATGTCTATACTAAAAAAAAAAAAATTGCCAACAGGCAATGCAAAATTGCTTCCAGCCATAGATCAAACTTTTGATAAGCTAATCTCACAGTTAAAATATTAATAGCTCTGGTAGGGTAAAAATGCCTCTCTAATCACAAGTTTTGCAAAAAGTCAATTTTTTTTATTTTTTTATTTTTAAACTTTCTTATACCTTATATTTTAAAGTTATTTAGAAAATTCTACTTTCTGTTTTTAATCTTATTAAATGGATACTATTTGATTACATTTAGCACACAAATCTCTACCATATCTTAGTCAATACTTGATTAAGACCTTATAAATACCAAAATGCCCTTAAAAATAGAAAGAAACAATAGAAGATGTTGTAAAAAAGAAAAAATAATAAAGGGTAAATTACACTCATGGACCTTGAATTTATGTTCATTTACATGCTATTTCCTAAACTTCTACTTTTGGCATTTAGGACTCTAAATTTTACAATCTTTGGCAATACAATCCACTCAATGAAAAACTTCAAGTTCGTCAATTAATGGACAATAGGTACGGTTCAAAATGCTAAAATTTAAAAAGTTGAATGTCCAATTTTCCAACCAAAAAAAAGTTTAGGATATATTTGTGCAAAAATCAGGTTATTTTTGTTCATTAATTGACATGATCTATTAGATATTGGACCATAATTACAACAAGTTTCAAATTTTAGGGTCATTTATCAAAATTAAAAGTTATAGTTTCAAGTTGTTAGATATTGAAAATTTGTAGTGCACCAATGCAATTAACCCAATAAAAAAGTAAAACAAACAAAAATTAAACAATAAAAACAAAAGCCCTCCCTTGCCCACGACAAACCCGTCCGTTCCTCTGAGTCCCCATCCATTGTCGCCAGGCCTCTCCATTGTTGGAGCACAAGGTTGGTGATCTCTACAATTGACTTTTTCTCAAATTTAGTTGATCCTCACCAACAAAACCACCATTAGATATACTGTTACAGACGGAGCCAAAAAAATTTTCAGTAAGGCACTATATAAAAATATTGAAGACAATTTTTTTATTGAATAATGATACAATATATATTAAAATTATTAAGAGGAAGCAAATTTATAATTTTTTTTATATAATAGGACACATTTAATGTAAAATAGTACTGTGAAATTAGATTTCTTTAAGAGACATATGATACATTGCATTAAAAAAAAAAAAAGAAAGGAAGGAAGAGAAAGATAATAATATTTGAAGGTTTTTGGTGTGTGTTTCTAAATACCCTCACCACTTTGTACTTCGTAGTTCAACAAAGATAGTGTTGTCAAGTCATCGAGAAAGGGCCAAGTCAGTTATTGGGCCCAAAAAGGTCTGAGATGGATCTCGGCCTAAATAGTGCTGGTGATATCCCAAAAAATATGTCTATCGGATAATAACTAGGAAGGGTAGTGTGTCACGCCCCGGAGTACGGGAGGTGACGTGGCGGAATATTTAGATTAATTAAAGGAGAATTTAATTGAAAACCGAGAGTTTGAGAATCAAATTAAATAAAAATTAAGAAGATTTTCCACCACATTTGATAAACGAATTTATAAATATTAAGCAAATAATAATAATTAAATAAAAACCGCGAATATGGGTTCCACAACCCACAACTTGTGCACACACATGGATCTGACAATATCACAAATACAATTACAGTCCAAGTATAACTGAAGTTAAAGTCTTACATGCCTTGTTTAATAAATACAGAATGTAAACAAATTCTCCTATTGCTCCTGAGTTCGGTCCGAAGAATCTTCTCCAAACCTAAATGGGAAACCACCTAGAAGGGGGGGGGGGGAATTTAAAAACAGATAAAACGTGAGCGAAAGGCTCAGTAGGACTAAGTTTTATGAAATAATTTAATGCAAAGAAACATAACATTATCAGGAGTTATACAAAAAGGGAACTTGAATAAATAAATAAATAAATTGAGTAGAACCGTTCTGACACAGAACAGTCTACTCGTCAAATCAAAACACCAGTTTACTTTTACCTAGGCAAACCATGATATCACCACCGTAGTGGCCCAGCTGGGTTTCGGGACCTGCCCCCAAGGTCGATCACGACCCGATCTCTGATATGGCATCATGCCCATGTGTTTATTATCATTATCATTCAAAACCCAATTACCGAGTGTTGTCAATTACATTCATTATGAAATTCATTTCATGTCACGGTATATAAAAATATAACCGATAAAACCATTTTCAAACAACCGTTGAAAACATTTTGATAGAAATCCTTTTCAAAGCCAAATCATTTCAAAACCAGGCTACCAAAGAAATAGGATAGAAGTCCTACCTCAGTACTCGTGCCGGTACCCCACACCGTAATCCCGATCCGCTATACGTTAGCTCCACGGAACCACGAACGATCCTAGATACAAACTAAGTCAATCAATATCTAGTTCGAGACATTCTATGTTACTAAATCATTTCATGATGTCCTAGTGTGCCATTTGTATCATTAAAACCATTCTATAAGGTTGGGATTTAAATCAGGGTTCAAAACAATGAAATCGGGTAAAAATCACAAAATTTTCCATGCCTCGGTCGGCCTGCCGGACGCCCTGCTTCGGCCTGCCGAACTGTACAGTTCGGCCTTCCGGAAACAAGGTTCGGCCTGCTGAACATTTCCCCAGATTCGGCCTGCCGGTCGGAAGAACACCGGCCTGCCGATCATCACTCCGGCCTGCCGAACATGAACTTCGGCCTGCCGAACCGGGAAGATCCAGAAATCCCAGCCACGGGTTTCTCGATCCCCAAAATCCAAATCTTGTTTCTAACCTGTTTTTCTCAAATCCCAGGCATGAAAAACAACTATAATTGATAGAAAAACATTCTAGAACATGTTTGGGATCATTTAAACAACATTTGAACTCGAAATCCTCAAAAATCCGAAAATGAGAAAAAGAGGAGAAAAATGAAAATCTTGAATCCAATCTGTTTTTCTTCAATCTAGGCTTAGATTCTAGTTGTTCTAAGCTCATTTAACACAAATCCACGGTTTTCTAAGCTAAAACAAACTTAGATTTCAAAAACACACAAAATTGGAAATTTTGTAAAAAGTTTAGAAATTTTGAATCTAACCTCGAATCGAAGCTTCAATCCGCGTTCTCGGTTGCCGAATCACGTCCCCGAGCTTCCTCCTTGCTGTTCCGAAGCTTGGATTCGAATGGAAATCAAAAATTTTTGAAAGAGATTGAGAGAGAGAGGGAGCTGCCGAGAGAGAGAGAAGAGAGAGAGAGTTGAACGTGAGAGTGAGGAGAGAGAGAGAGAAGAGAGAAATAAATAGAGAAAATCGGTGGGCGGTTTTACTGTGCGAAAACCATGTGCCGCCCACGGTTTTGTAAAACAGAGTATTTTTAACATTTTACAAATTGTTGTGTTTTAAAACTCAAAACATCATTTTAAATCAATAAGAAATCTTTTGAACACATCAATTTAACAAAACAACCAAAAACTAAAAATCCAACCAAATAATCTAATTAAAGTTAAAACTTTAATTATGACACACTAATTCATCATTTACATTACATTAATATTAAATAAATTTCGGGACGTTACAGCTCTCCACCCCTAAAAGAAATTTCGTCCTCGAAATTTACAACTCATCTCAAAAACAAAACAAATGCGGATACAATTCCCGCATACTCGACTCTAATTCCCAAGTGGCTTCATCAACCCCGTGATGCTGCCACACGACCTTTACCAACGGTATCTCACGACGACGCAAGCTAATCACTTTCCGGTCGATGATCTGAATCGACACTTCTTCGTACGTCGTATCCTCCTGAACCTGCACATCGCGAAACGATACTATCTTATCCTGCCCAGGTGGACACTTCCTAAGCATAGACACATGAAACACATCGTGCACATGAGAAAGTTCGGGCGGAAGATCAAGCCGATAAGCGACCACACCAACACGCTGAGTGATCTCGAACGGCCCAATATACCTCGGCGCGAGCTTCCCACTCACTCCGAACCGCATAGTTCCCTTACGAGGTGACACCCTCAAGAGAACAAAATCTCCAACCGCGAACTCTAAAGGTCTACGTCTCCTATCCGTGTAGCTCTTCTGCCGACTTTGAGCTGCTCTCAACCGATCCCGAATCACCGCGACTTTCTCGTTGCTGTCACGAATCTCATCCGGCCCAAGAATAACTCTATCTTCTGGCTCGGCCCAACACACAGGTGACCGACATGGTCGCCCATACAACGCCTCAAATGGTGCCATACCGATACTCGCCTGATAACTGTTGTTGTACGCGAACTCCGCCAAATGCAAATATTGCTTCCAATTCCCGCCTAAGTCCAACGCACAAGCACGCAACATATCCTCGAGAACCTGAATAACCCGCTCAGACTGCCCATCAGTCTGAGGATGAAACGCCGTACTGAAGTTCAAATCCGTACCCAAAGCTTCCTGAAAACTCCTCCAGTACTTAGCATTAAACCTGGTGTCTCGATCAGAGGTGATGGACAAAGGAACTCCATGCAACCTCACAATGTTCTGCATATACAGCTCCCCGAGAATCTTCCTGGAACACGTCGACCTAAACGGAATGAAATGCGCCGATTTCGTCAACCTGTCGACCACAACCCAAACTGCATCATGCCGCTGCTCCGTCCTCGGCAAACCTGTGAGAAAATCCATCGTCACATGCTCCCATTTCCACCCTGGAATAGGAAGCAGCTGAAGCTGACCTGCAGGCTTCTGGTGCTCAGCTTTCACCTGAAGACACGGTGAACACTTGGCCACGTACTCGCGAACATCTTTCTTCATGCCTCTCCACCAATAGTGCCTCTTCAAATCACGATACATCTTGGTGCTCCCCGGATGAATAGCAAACTGAGACCTATGAGCTTCATCTAGAACGGCTTTCTTCACCTCGGCGATAACTGGAACTGCAAGACGCTCCCAAAAGTACAACGATCCATCTGCATGCACGCTCCATTCCTCGAACT
This sequence comes from Artocarpus heterophyllus, assembly GCA_025403435.1. NCBI lineage: Eukaryota > Viridiplantae > Streptophyta > Magnoliopsida > Rosales > Moraceae > Artocarpus > Artocarpus heterophyllus. Next base: position 13,979,625 of record CM046347.1, on the reverse strand, counting down.
GCTCCCCGTTCTGAATCCGCGACCAAATCCCCTGCAAATGTCGATCCTGCCACTGACCTTGCTTCACCATCCGAATAAGAGCTGGAGTCGCTTCCACGTGATACAACAAAACTCGATCACCGTCGTCATGATACTGTAGCCGATACTCACTCACTGTCGCATCCCTGCTCCAGTCCTCAAAAATCAAACAAGCGAGAATCCCTGAAGACTTTCTGCTAAGCGCGTCCGCTACCACATTAGCTTTTTCGGGATGATACTGCAACGCGAAATCATAATCCTCCATGTACTCCACCCATCTGCGCTGCCTCAAGTTGAGATCCCTCTGAGTGAACAAATGCCTCAAACTCTTGTGATCGAAGAAGACCTGAAACGATGCTCCATACAAGTAACATCTCCAAATCTTCAGCGCGTAGATCACCGCTGCAAGCTCTAAATCGTGAGTAGGATAATTTCGCTCGTGAGGTCGTAGCTGTCTCGATCCGTACGCAACCACACGTCCATGCTGCATCAACACGCATCCAAGTCCGCGCCCTGAAGCATCCGCATAAACCTCATACGGCTCATCACTGCTAGGAATAATCAACACTGGAGCTGAAGTCAACCGGTTCTTCAATTCCTGAAAAGCAGACTCACAGTCTTCATCCCACTCAAACCTGACGTTTTTCCTGATCAACCTCGTCAACGGAGCTGCAATCTTCGAAAAGTCCTTTACAAATTTCCTGTAATATCCAGCAAGACCTAAGAAGCTGCGAATCTCCGCTACATTTCTTGGTCGTTCCCACTCCAATATAGCTTCAATCTTGGACGGATCCACTGAAATACCATGCTCCGAAATGACATGACCCAGAAATTTGACCTCAGTCAACCAGAACTCACACTTTTCCCTCTTAGCATACAACTGGTGCTCCCGCAGAGTCTGAAGCACGATCCGAAGATGCTGCTCATGCTCCTCCCATGTCTTAGAATACACAAGAATATCATCGATGAACACGATCACAAACTGATCCAGATACGGCCTAAATATCCTGTTCATCAAATCCATAAAAGCTGCTGGAGCATTCGTCAACCCAAAAGACATAACCAGAAACTCGAAGTGCCCATACCGAGTCCTAAAAGCTGTCTTGGGAATGTCCTCTTCCTTGATTCTGAGCTGATGATAACCTGACCGCAAATCAATCTTCGAGAAGTATCGCGAACCTCCCAACTGATCAAATAGCTCATCAATCCTAGGCAAGGGATACTTGTTCTTCACCGTAACACGATTCAGCTGCCGATAATCCACACATAACCTGAGAGTCCCATCGTGCTTCTTAGCAAACAAAACTGGTGCTCCCCACGGAGATGTGCTATTCTGAATATATCCTTTATCAGCAAGCTCCTGAAGTTGCTTCCTCAATTCCTTCATTTCTGCCGGCGCCATCCGATAAGGTGCCATAGAAATCGGTGATGTCCCTGGAAACAACTCGATACCAAACTCAATCTCCCGATGCGGTGGTAACCCTGATAACTCGTCGGGGAAAACATCCTCGAACTCATCAACCACCGGAATCGCTACACTACTACTCGAAACATAGGGCTTGCAATCTAGATTGGCAAGAAAAGCAAAACAATCTAGATTCCTTCGCCCTCCTAGACATGACTTCATGAGACGCTCACTCATTAGCCAATCACCACCACCCTGGTAAGTGATTACCGTCCCACTTTCAGACACTAGGGTCACTTTTCTAAGTTGGCAGTCCACAACTGCACTATACCTGGACAACCAGTCCATCCCTAAGATCACATCATAGGAACTCATGGGGAGTACAATCAAATCACTTTTCAAAATCTCATCCCCAATCTTTATTTTACAAGATTCACACATACAATTTACACACACCCGCCCCAAAGGAGAAGTTATAACTAGGGGTTCCTTAAGCTCTTCTACTTCTAATCCCAAGGCATGTACAAAGGAACTCGAAATGAGAGAATGAGAGCCACCGGTATCAAATAAAATGCGAGCTAGAGATCTAGAAACCAAAACCATACCATCGACAACCGCGTTACCAATCTGAGAATCTGACCCTCCAGATGCCATTGCATGAACCTGCACTGGCGCCTTCCCTTTTCCTCTACCGACATTGCTGGGTCCTGCATTACTCGGCCGATACTGCTGAGATGGAGATGACTGCACACTACCTGTACTCGGAGCTCTATATTGAGGAACACTGCGCTGAAAATACTGCGGCTGCTGTCCCCGTGCCGGATATGAGAATTGCTGAGGAGAAAACTACGGATACTGCAACTGCGGGTACTGCAGAGGCGGAGGTAGGGTCTGAGGCTGAGGCTGAGACGAACGACTGGCATCCTCCCCGGTCTGCGATCCAAGACGAGCACTCCTGATCGGGCAATTCCTCTTGATGTGTCCGGGCTGCTGACAGAAATGACAATGAAAGCTGTAGGGGTTGCTGCGCCCGCTGCCAGACGAACTGCTACTACCACTGGTCGCACCGCCTTGCTTGCCTTTCCCCGGAGCTGGATGACTACTGGTGCTCTTCCTGCCACTCCTCTGCGGTCCTCCTGAAGCCTTGGCTCGGTCCTCACAATACTGCACGTAATCATTCTCCACGGAGATCGCCGACGACACAAGCTCTCCGAAACCCCTAAGCCGTAGAGCAACCAATTGCCGCCGAATAGGAGCCTTGAGTCCTTCCTGAAACTTGATGCATTTCTCACGCTCCGATGCCACAGCTGATGGAGCAAACCTAGCCAACTCGCTAAACTTTGCCTCATACTCCCGAACTGACATATCACCCTGCTGCAATCTATAAAACTCAGCTGCCTTCTGATCTCTATATCCCTGCGGAAAATACCGATCATAGAACAGATCCTCGAACTTGTCCCAACCGATATCGCCATCGCGCTCCAGACGCTTAGTTTGTTTCCACCAGGTGTTAGCGCCACCCTCGAGCTTATATGCCGCAAACTCCACACGATACTCCTCAGGCACACCAAGAGTATCAAGATGCTTCAAGATCGAATCCAACCAATACTCTGCTAACTGCGGATCCCCATTGCCATCAAAAGTCAGAATAGACGCCCGCCAAAATTCCTTAAAGAAAGCATGCCGACTACCAACACTGGAGTCTTCCGGTCTAGTCCTGGCTGCCATCTGCCGGAAAGCCGCAATCATAGACCTCATCAGGCCCTCATCATTTCCGAACTCGGCGTCAGCTGTCGAACGACGTCTAGGTGCCATTCTCTCACTTCTGAAAATAAAATTTGGACTGTCAGAGGTATTTCATTGTCAAACCTATGTGTGCACAATTCCCAAGGTTCATAACCTTGAGCTCTGATACCATTCTATCACGCCCCGGAGTACGGGAGGTGACGTGGCGGAATATTTAGATTAATTAAAGGAGAATTTAATTGAAAACCGAGAGTTTGAGAATCAAATTAAATAAAAATTAAGAAGATTTTCCACCACATTTGATAAACGAATTTATAAATATTAAGCAAATAATAATAATTAAATAAAAACCGCGAATATGGGTTCCACAACCCACAACTTGTGCACACACATGGATCTGACAATATCACAAATACAATTACAGTCCAAGTATAACTGAAGTTAAAGTCTTACATGCCTTGTTTAATAAATACAGAATGTAAACAAATTCTCCTATTGCTCTTGAGTTCGGTCCGAAGAATCTTCTCCAAACCTAAATGGGAAACCACCTAGAAGGGGGGGGGGGAATTTAAAAACAGATAAAACGTGAGCGAAAGGCTCAGTAAGACTAAGTTTTATGAAATAATTTAATGCAAAGAAACATAACATTATCAGGAGTTATACAAAAAGGGAACTTGAATAAATAAATAAATAAATTGAGTAGAACCGTTCTGACATAGAACAGTCTACTCGTCAAATCAAAACACCAGTTTACTTTTACCTAGGCAAACCATGATATCACCACCGTAGTGGCCCAGCTGGGTTTCGGGAACTGCGGATACTGCAACTGCGGGTACTGCAGAGGCGGAGGTAGGGTCTGAGGCTGAGGCTGAGACGAACGACTGGCATCCTCCCCGGTCTGCGATCCAAGACGAGCACTCCTGATCGGGCAATTCCTCTTGATGTGTCCGGGCTGCTGACAGAAATGACAATGAAAGCTGTAGGGGTTGCTGCGCCCGCTGCCAGACGAACTGCTACTACCACTGGTCGCACCGCCTTGCTTGCCTTTCCCCGGAGCTGGATGACTACTGGTGCTCTTCCTGCCACTCCTCTGCGGTCCTCCTGAAGCCTTGGCTCGGTCCTCACAATACTGCACGTAATCATTCTCCACGGAGATCGCCGACGACACAAGCTCTCCGAAACCCCTAAGCCGTAGAGCAACCAATTGCCGCCGAATAGGAGCCTTGAGTCCTTCCTGAAACTTGATGCATTTCTCGCGCTCCGATGCCACAGCTGATGGAGCAAACCTAGCCAACTCGCTAAACTTTGCCTCATACTCCCGAACTGACATATCACCCTGCTGCAATCTATAAAACTCAGCTGCCTTCTGATCTCTATATCCCTGCGGAAAATACCGATCATAGAACAGATCCTCGAACTTGTCCCAACCGATATCGCCATCGCGCTCCAGACGCTTAGTTTGTTTCCACCAGGTGTTAGCGCCACCCTCGAGCTTATATGCCGCAAACTCCACACGATACTCCTCAGGCACACCAAGAGTATCAAGATGCTTCAAGATCGAATCCAACCAATACTCTGCTAACTGCGGATCCCCATTGCCATCAAAAGTCGGAATAGACGCCCGCCAAAATTCCTTAAAGAAAGCATGCCGACTACCAACACTGGAGTCTTCCGGTCTAGTCCTGGCTGCCATCTGCCGGAAAGCCGCAATCATAGACCTCATCAGGCCCTCATCATTTCCGAACTCGGCGTCAGCTGTCGAACGACGTCTAGGTGCCATTCTCTCACTTCTGAAAACAAAATTTGGACTGTCAGAGGTATTTCATTGTCAAACCTATGTGTGCACAATTCCCAAGGTTCATAACCTTGAGCTCTGATACCATTCTGTCACGCCCCGGAGTACGGGAGGTGACGTGGCAGAATATTTAGATTAATTAAAGGAGAATTTAATTGAAAACCGAGAGTTTGAGAATCAAATTAAATAAAAATTAAGAAGATTTTCCACCACATTTGATAAACGAATTTATAAATATTAAGCAAATAATAATAATTAAATAAAAACCGCGAATATGGGTTCCACAACCCACAACTTGTGCACACACATGGATCTGACAATATCACAAATACAATTACAGTCCAAGTATAACTGAAGTTAAAGTCTTACATGCCTTGTTTAATAAATACAGAATGTAAACAAATTCTCCTATTGCTCCTGAGTTCGGTCCGAAGAATCTTCTCCAAACCTAAATGGGAAACCACCTAGAAGGGGGGGGGGGGGAATTTAAAAACAGATAAAACGTGAGCGAAAGGCTCAGTAGGACTAAGTTTTATAAAATAATTTAATGCAAAGAAACATAACATTATCAGGAGTTATACAAAAAGGGAACTTGAATAAATAAATAAATAAATTGAGTAGAACCGTTCTGACACAGAACAGTCTACTCGTCAAATCAAAACACCAGTTTACTTTTACCTAGGCAAACCATGATATCACCACCGTAGTGGCCCAGCTGGGTTTCGGGACCTGCCCCCAAGGTCGATCACGACCCGATCTCTGATATGGCATCATGCCCATGTGTTTATTATCATTATCATTCAAAACCCAATTACCGAGTGTTGTCAATTACATTCATTATGAAATTCATTTCATGTCACGGTATATAAAAATATAACCGATAAAACCATTTTCAAACAACCGTTGAAAACATTTTGATAGAAATCCTTTTCAAAGCCAAATCATTTCAAAACCAGGCTACCAAAGAAATAGGATAGAAGTCCTACCTCAGTACTCGTGCCGGTACCCCACACCGTAATCCCGATCCGCTATACGTTAGCTCCACGGAACCACGAACGATCCTAGATACAAACTAAGTCAATCAATATCTAGTTCGAGACATTCTATGTTACTAAATCATTTCATGATGTCCTAGTGTGCCATTTGTATCATTAAAACCATCCTATAAGGTTGGGATTTAAATCAGGGTTCAAAACAATGAAATCGGGTAAAAATCACAAAATTTTCCATGCCTCGGTCGGCCTGCCGAACTGTACAGTTCGGCCTGCCGGAAACAAGGTTCGGCCTGCCGAACATTTCCCCAGATTCGGCCTGCCGGTCGGAAGAACACCGGCCTACCGATCATCACTCCGGCCTGCCGAACATGAACTTCGGCCTGCCGAACTGGGAAGATCCAGAAATCCCAGCCACGGGTTTCTCGATCCCCAAAATCCAAATCTTGTTTCTAACCTGTTTTTCTCAAATCCCAGGCATGAAAAACAACTATAATTGATAGAAAAACATTCTAGAACATGTTTGGGATCATTTAAACAACATTTGAACTCGAAATCCTCAAAAATCCGAAAATGAGAAAAAGAGGAGAAAAATGAAAATCTTGAATCCAATCCGTTTTTCTTCAATCTAGGCTTAGATTCTAGTTGTTCTAAGCTCATTTAACACAAATCCACGGTTTTCTAAGCTAAAACAAACTTAGATTTCAAAAACACACAAAATTGGAAATTTTGTAAAAAGTTTAGAAATTTCGAATCTAACCTCGAATCGAAGCTTCAATCCGCGTTCTCGGTTGCCGAATCACGTCCCCGAGCTTCCTCCTTGCTGTTCCGAAGCTTGGATTCGAATGGAAATCAAAATTTTTTGAAAGAGATTGAGAGAGAGAGGGAGCTGCCGAGAGAGAGAGAAGAGAGAGAGAGTTGAACGTGAGAGTGAGGAGAGAGAGAGAGAAGAGAGAAATAAATAGAGAAAATCGGTGGGCGGTTTTACTGTGCGAAAACCATGTGCCGCCCACGGTTTTGTAAAACAGAGTATTTTTAACATTTTACAAATTGTTGTGTTTTAAAACTCAAAACATCATTTTAAATCAATAAGAAATCTTTTGAACACATCAATTTAACAAAACAACCAAAAACTAAAAATCCAACCAAATAATCTAATTAAAGTTAAAACTTTAATTATGGCACACTAATTCATCATTTACATTACATTAATATTAAATAAATTTCGGAACGTTACATAGTGTTAGGACCTAGCAGACAAAACAAACAATATTCTATACATAGAACATGTTAATGGTACAATGTGTAAACGATAACCAAATATAAACACTGAGTAAATTAAAAAGATGAACACAATGATATGGTTCTGTAGCGTGGTTGAAAACCTTTGCAGGAAAAAACTACTCACACCAGAAATAAGAAGGATTCATTATACTAAACTATGGTTACAAAGTTTAGAATTATAAGAATTCCTAGAATCTACACTAACTTGGAACCTACGATACTCCTTTTGCGATTTGCCATCCTTCAACCTCCTTGTCTTACTCTAAGTCGTCTTTGCTCGCCTTTTGTCCAACTGATGTACTCTGAGCCTTTAGTTCACAAATGTTTCCTCCTTGGATCTTCTGCATTGAAATGAATGTGCTAAGGCAACATAGGGTTGAGAGTAATATATTGAAGTCTAAAAAACTAAGATTTTCACTTTGGTATTCTCTCACTTGGAACTCTAACTCAGACGTCATAAGTCAACCTCCTTAAATAAGCAAAGCCTAGCAATGGGAAGTGTCTAAATGCATCCACTTAACTGTAGGGTTAGATCCTAACTAATCCAATAAAAAGAGAGAACTCAGTTTGTTGAAGATTAGCTTGACTCTCGCTAAATTGAAATTCTCGAAATGGTTGTGCTAATGGTTCGCAATCTTCGCAGGTGTAGCCACGCTAGTGATCTTTGTGGGTTGTTTATATGAAAACTGCAACTTAGAATAGTTTAAAACTACAGATGACATATGTTAGTTTCTCCATTTAAATCTCAAATAATTACAAAAATTTTCCCTAAACTATATCCCTTACTTTGCCCCATGAATATAAAAACGTAACGTTTGTTTCTCTTGAAATATGAATCATTAATAAAAAAAAATGGTCATTCTGTTAGAATTTTAATAGCAAAGTGACAAATAACTTTAAAATTAGGGATATTTTGGTAATCAAACTTATAAAAATAACTAAAAATTTATAATTATAATAAAATAGTCTTTATTGATGATTAAAAATGACAAAAATCAATTAAAAACAAAATATGACCTATATCCCTCTTTTTCTATATATGAATTTTTTAACAAAATTTTATTAATTTTTTAACACCTAAAAAGTATTTTGAAATGCTAAAAGTTATAAATACAGTTAAAATTTCAAAAGTATGAAAGAAATTTTATAAATACTATGAGTGTTTTTTTTCTCTTTGAAAAATTTGTGTTATACTTCTTGTTATATTGAATATATTTGTGTTATATTCTTTTCTTTTCACTAGTATCTATAACTTTTAAAATTTCAAAATAGTTTTTAAGCGTTAAAAAATTAATAAAATTTTGAAGAAAATTTTAGTATATAAAAAAAAGAATAATCCAAATACTATAATAATTTTAATTGATTTTTATTTGTTTTTAATAGTCAATAAAGACTATTTCTATTATAGTTTTAATTTTTGTGGTTATTTTTATAAGCAAGATTACTAAAATACTTATTTTTTATTATTTGTCAATTTTTATTTAAAATTATAATGGAATGACCATTTTTGTTATTGGTTCATGCTTTAGGAGAAATTCAAGAGGAAAAATGTTCGAATTGCTATAATTCAAGGTGAATTTTTGTAATAATCCTTAAAATTATGAGCTTGTTACAAAATTAGTAACAAGATTAAAATAATAATAATTATATAAAAGGTCAAAAATTTGACTAAAAGCTCTCTACCTGCGTGCCAAACCGATTCCCCCACTTAGCTATATCCTGTCTAATCCGCTACACTGTTGGGCAATTTTTTATTGTTCTTTCCTTCTAACAATGGCAGAGGAAAAATATTAATGAAGCTGGGAATCACAACCAACTCAATTTTTGAAATTTAAAATTTTATGCAAAAAAGTTAAAATTTTTTTAAATATATCATAGCGCATTATTACAAAATAATTAAAAGATATTATTGTACTCTCATTTACAATATATCTATATAATTATATATCTATTTAATAAAATATTATATTTGTTTTTTCTTTTTATATTGTTTCAATTGAAAAATAATTTCTAGCACTACCAATGTCAACCCATCCATAAATGAGCCTAGAGATCCATTTTGAAAACCCTTTTGTTTTGTTTTGTTTTTGGAAAAACTCTTTATGAGGACTTTTTTCCAGTTTATTGATTCATTATCGGTGGCAATGTATGTTCTTAAATGATTAAATTTGATCAAAATCATTTTTATATTTTTTACAAATCTGATGGTTAAAAGATACATATTTATTGATAAGTTACTATTTAGTACTTACATAAAAAAATTATTTTGTAATAGTTCTATTCACACTCTCAACTTAACTACTCTTTGAAAGTAAATTTTTATATTGCAGAAAAACCTTTAACAAGTTGACAAGAAAAAAAAAGACAACTATAATTGACCTAATTATATAATTTTATTTTTGTCTTTAATAAATAGAAATCAGTGATATATTTTTTTTCTTTCAACACGCACCTATATGTTATCTTCCTAAATAAGCAATCTCTTAACGCATAAATCCTTTTATGATAAAACCTTAATTTTTACCATTTAATGACTGTTTCAAAAAATCATATGGAGGCATATTCAATTTTCTTTATTAATCACCACAATTATTACCTTATTTTGTCAATTGCTGGAAAAAAAATACAAGAATAGATCAAAATAGACTACATCGAAAGCAACAAGTTTGCATGTTCGTTAAATTAATTCAGTATTGTCAAAAAGTTTGTATGATTATTTATTAATTTGCTCTTTTTATTAATTTAGTCAATGTAATGATAAATAAATAATATTTTTTTAATAAAATGTAATTAGTAGATATAATATTTTTTAATAAATTGTAATGAATATATATAATTTTCAATTTACATATTTCCTTTATGTATGAAAATGATTATCCCTAAAGTTTAAAAAAAAGAGAAAAAGATAGAGAAATAGGAATGTTAAAATAATAAAAATAAAACGGTGGGTGTGAAAAGAAAAACAAGGTGAAAGGAAGTACAAGAATAGTTTTATATGGTATTTGAAAAAGTAGTTCAAACCTATAGTTGGAAATGTAAATAGTATAAAGCTCTTACATGCTATAGTAAAAAGCTATAGTTCTCAAACTCAAAATAATGGTTTAAACTACTCTTCCAGACACACTATTAGAATTATAAAAGGGTGCAATAAGTAAATTTACTTATTTCAAAATGGAGAAATTGCATTGAAATTTCATGTGTTTTGTCCAAATTACAGAAATACTCCTTGAACAACAATTAATCACACTGTGCTCTTTAGGGGTGAACGGCGGGCGGTTTGATGGTTTTTGGGCAGGTGCGGTGCTGTTTTTTTAGATGGCGGGTTGACGATTAACCAACCTGCAAACCGCCCACCACATGACGGGCGGTTTTGGTTTGGTTTTGGGTGGTTGCGGGCGGGTTGAGGCGGTTTAGACCTATGCTATTGCTCAATGTAATTTTATGAACCTTTTTTTTAGAAAGTGAAGAAAATTTATAGAAAATATAAGATGATAATACATAAAGCATTCCCAACAAGTTTGATGCCTAAAGACAGTGACCATATTCAAAAGTACAAATTAAGAAACATAATCATTCACTGCAACAAGAAACATCAACTACATATAAAGTGATGAATAAAGTCAAGAGTCCATAAAGATTAAAGCCTATTCACCGGGTTCGAAAATAATAGAATGCTACAAATGAAATGATGAACAAAGTCAAGTGTTCTTTTTCTTTTAGGGCTTTTTCTACTAACTTACTTGATTTAAATTTTGATCACTTCATAAAATAATAAGAGAATTTTCATTTTCTAATATATCAAGAGGCAGCTGAGTTCATGCTTGAAGTGTTGGATTGTTCAATCATCTCTAAAATAAGAACAAAATCAAATAAATGATAAGTTTTTTTAAAAAAATATATAGGCGGGTGGGTGCGGGTTGAACCCGCCCTCAAAAACTTAAAACCAAACCCGCCCACTGAATATATTGGTGGGTGGGTTCAACCCGTCCACCAGTGGTTTGCTAACGTAAACCCGCTTTTTTTGAGATGGGCGGGCGCAGGCGCGGACGGTTGGCAGGTGCGGGGCGGTTTTTGTACAGCCCTAGTACTCTTTAACTATTCAATAGAATTACAAAAAGATTCCCTTTGTTAGTTGGCCATGACGGTTGACCATTAGCTGATAGTTGACTTTGTTCAAAATGTCAAAAATGACCCTCTATCCATTTAAAAAACATTTTTAGTTGTTTATACAAATATAAATGATGCTTTTGCCCTTTTTTACTTACATAAGTTTAAATAATTTATACACACTTGTAATTATAAATTTCACTCTAATAGAAGATAATTTTTTTTTTCTTTTCTTTTCCCGTTTTCTTCAAAGATAACAATTATGTCCGAAATAAGATAAAAATACAAAGATTAAAATTACATAATATACAAAAGTCTACAATTAATTCTTCAAAGATATAACATCTGGATCCACATTTTCAATTCTAAAAAGTTGGTTGTCACATAAACTAACCACACAAAGTAATTACAAGCACCCAAACTAATCAAAATCACACATCAATCTCAACAAAACTAAAACAAATTAATTCCAACAAAACCAAAATTAACTAATTCAAACAAAATCATAATTCAATTAAAAAGGTTTATTTTTGAATTATTAAATATATAAAAATAATTGATATTAAAAATAATAAAAACATTTATTATATTTCTCTCTCTCTTCAAAATAACAAAAAACATTTTGTTATATATATATATATATATATATATATATATATATATATCCTTCCCTTCGTCCCTCCCTCCCTCTGTGCAAGTAACAACATTTTAGAAACAAAAAAGAACCCTCCTCCCCGACAACTCGACCACTTCTTCTTCGACGACTCTCCACGTTGCCGCCGTCGCCCTTTTGACGTCTTTGTCCCTCCAAGCCTAACCTTTTTCCTCGGCCCTATTCAACACTACGCTTGCCAGCCCCATGCAGTCTAGCCTGTTGCCCCAACCAAACCACCAGCGTGTTGCCCTCCACCCTTGCTATCACCCCCATTTCCCCTCCTCCCGTCGCCCCTTGCCCTTGTAGGCTGTCTCCCTCACCCCCATTGCTCACCAAGACTGAGAGAGAGTGAGAGGTGAGAACAAGAGAGAGAAATGAGAGGGAAAAAGAAGAAGAAGTGAAGAGATAAGGTGGGGGTCGTAGGCAAGGGGTTGGGGTGTTTGGGCCTTGAGATGGGGTCGCCAACACAGGAGGGGGGCTGGGGGGCTAGGGGGCTAGGGTGGGTGACGGGGGAAGGAAGGCCTTTCTGGGTTTTGGGTCCTTTTTTTGCTGATTTTGAATTTTTTTGGTAAAAATCAAATCAATGGCTGAGATTAAAAGGATATTTTTGTCTTTTCATATGAAAAGTTAGTAGAGTTAAGCTCAATAAGTATTAGTGTGATTAGTTAACATCTTTGTACTTTGGACAAAATATATAAGTGTCAGTGTAATTTATCCTTTTAAAATTATAAACGAATGTTTTAGAAGAAAGGTGTAAAGAGTTAAAAAAGATGCAAATTGAACCCTTTTTGAAGATGTGGTAGTGTGCACTCCTCTGGAACCATTGATAGTGCAATATAGATCACATCTATTGGTAACTAAATGGCCAAATTTTCAAAATTTCAAATGCACATTGGCCATTGGCGCAAAGGATCCTCCTCTACTTTATTCAATATATATTTTTATTGATTGGAAATAAAGAAAAGTAGGAAAAGTAAGGCCTCTCCTTCGTCTTCTCCGGGCATATTCTCCGGCACTATCCTCCTCTATCTATGCTTCTTACCCTAATATTAAGCCCATTTATCAAGTTTGAACACCCATAGCAGAGACGGAAGGAAATGCTTTTAATTCGCACGGGAATTATATAAATGTAACAATGGTGATTGTTTTGTGCATTTCTACGGGACAATGTCGTTAATCTTCTCGTGCAATTTATTCTTCTTGGTCTGCTAAAACAGATGTCTGCCTTTTTTTCTAATTGAAAAGCGATTCAAAGATTTTTTTTTTCCTCCTCGTTGGGTAAACTTTTTCCCAGTTATTTGAGGAGAAAAGAAACTTCTTTTTCTACTCTCTGGGTGCTCAATCCTGTCAAACCCATGTTCTTTCTTACATTTTTCACTAAGCGACATTTTGCAATATTCGCAGTTGAAGTTTTCGGCCTCCTATTGCCGATAACACAAAGCTACCCTAATATTTCTATTACATTTTTTCCCCTGGTTTTCATCTTGCATTAATCTTTCTTCCGAGGTCTTTTAAAGAAGGTAAACAATAAGTGTCGCTTTACACCTGTAAGCAAACAATGTCTGTTGATGCTTATAAGTGAGTGGTAGCAAATCAATACCACTTGTGGTTGCATACGGTAGTCGGACAACTCTTTCTTGTTCGCCTCTGCCTACTTGAAAATACTTGCAACAAAAGGAGGGATGCTTCGGCGGTAAAAGGAGACATTATGTAACACCCCTATGTGGGGGTTAACAGTTTTAAATAAATAAAAATAATTTTAAATTTTATATTATTTAAATCAATTAAACAATGCCCATGAGTCTTTAAACAACAAGAAAAATAAAAATAAACGTTTTAAATACAAACCACAGTTTTTAGTGTAGCACCAAATATATATAATTACAGTCATCATCACCATAGTACAATTCCCAAATAACTTAACACAGCCATAAAAAAAAATAATACAACTCTTACATGTTGTAGATAAGTTGTAATTAAACAGGGTCTTCTAACACGAAAACAGCAAGATTGTTTTCGCTTATTCCTCTTCAAATATGTTGCACTGAGTTCCACCTGAGATATGAAGATATGATAGGGATGAGCATCGACATGCCCAGTAGGGAAATCATGACTCACCTTATGGTTTATCTATTACCACATTAAAAACTGCATGGTTAGTAGGTTACATCATATTCCAGATTATGAGGTTTATTATGATCACATCTTATGGATACCGTAGTTAATCATTACCAAGTGTCATAATTACACATTTATACAAATATTACCAATCATCATTGTTCCTAGGTATCCATGTTAAATTGAGTATCACTCAACTCATCGAAACCCAAATGGGCGTACTTGATCACCCTATAAACATTTCAAGGGTGTTCCGGTGAGGGAACATCAAGCCCCGAGTCCTCACCAAATCGATTCCTGTACAGTGTGTTCTGGGACTTTCAACCCAAGGAAGCGTCATCACCTTCCCCCTATTTTTTCTTTTAGGGTATTCGTGCCCAAGGACGTAACCGTCGCCCTTTTTACATCTCACTATTCCTTTGTATTCAATTTATATTTATAGAGTCAATTTCCTAACCATGCTTCTCAATTTATAACATATGTCAAATCATTATATTTATCGCTATACAATATACATATTTTACAACATAAAACAATCAAATTTAATTTACCAAAACCTCACAAAAGATGAGTAATAGAATCCCTACCTTCAAAGCTTAACAACAAACTTTTATTCTCGGAATTAATTAACGTTAGCTCCACACATCCTTGACCCTAAGGCATGCATAAGGACAATTAAAACTAAAGCACAACGTATAATCACATTCATAAGTGAATTATGTGTAAACCCGTCTACTAGTGCTATTAAAGTATTTTTATGCAATTGTTCTTTAAATACCAAGTAAACAATTTTTATCTTAAACGCAATATAAAATACATACAAGCAATTTTTATGTTTTAGTCTCTAATAAGAATTCATAAATCATTTAGGATAGTATTGGAAAGGTTGTAAGACATTAAGAGACTAGAAGGTGAGCAAAAATTGGGTTTTTGGTTCAAGTTAACAGCTAGTATACCATGGCAACTTGGTGGTATACTTTTGTAAAAAGGCGGGTTCACTATCTACAATTAACACACGGGTTAACAGGTGGTTTACTTAAGATAGACGGGTGGTTTATTACCACTGGCAGGTTTACTAGTTTCTAATCCGAAAATTGAAAAATTCATAGAAATTAAAATACAACTCCGATTTAGGGTCATGATAGCTCATTGGAAAGCTTAGGATGTCTACTTTTTAAATACGCAAACCAATTTACAAAATTCATTTTCATTTAACTCCAGAATTTTAAGAAATAGCCACTGCCCATAGAGGTATTATAAAGTTTATGGGATGTCAAATTTTTCTTTAACTTAAAGCATATTATCCTTGTTTAAAATCTCAAAACCATTCCAAAATATGCAACATGCATTATATAATCAGAATAAACATATTCTCATGAGTTTTATACCAAAATCATTATCAAATTATATCTCTAGCCTTTCTTGTAAATAATGATGAAAACATGCTTAAATTTGCTCTTTAAGCTCAAAACATTAGAACATCAATCTTAAAGTTATGGAAACCGGTTTTAAACATTCCTAACATGTTTCTAACATTGTCATCAAACCAAAATAAAAGTTGGTTGTGGGTTGTAACTCAAGACTCAAGTTTTTGTTCATAAATGTTTAAGGATGCATGTTAACATAACTAGAAATTTGCATGAATTTTGAACACGAAAATTATGCATTAAACATGGAGAAAATACATACTAAAAACTAAGTTTAGATTAAAGAAAACCTACCTCAAAACTTCTTTGAAAAGCACCAAAGTTCGGGTTAACAATCAAGCTTGAATTAACTCTAAAACCGCCTCGATCATGGTTGGGAATTATAATTGTCTTGGCCACAAAGAGAGCTTTGTGCTCTATGTCTTTAGTTAGAAATTTGAAGTGAGAAAGGGAGAGAATGAGAACTAGAGAAGAAGGTGGTGATAGTTAAATAAAAAGATATCAAAATGCTTAAGAGGAATGGGATGTTTACGGGGGAAAGTTGTAAGAAGAAACAAAAGAGTCTTAAAGGAAAATATCATCTTGTCTCCCATGAAGATTTTTAGCAAATCATGCTAACATAATTGAGGGGACAATTGGAGTGAATTATAGAAGAAGATAAGGAAATAATTAAAGAGGTGGTTGAGAAAATATCTCCATGTCTTTTATGAATTGAGGGAAAATAATTCAATGTCCCCTTCGGATACCTTTAGCAAAATAAGAAGAAGGCTATATAATTGAGCAATAATTTAGGGAGACAAGATTGGTAGAAGTGTTGGTAAATTTTGAATGTTTCTTAGGAAGACTTGGTAAGAAAATACTAAAGTGGTATTTTTTTTTTTTAATGATCATAAACAACTTAGTAATTTTTAATAGTCACATTTTATTCATTAAATTTTACAAAATCATGCCCGTTAAAAATACGGGTGTTACAGCTCTCCCCTCCTATAAAAAAAATTTCGTCCTCGAAATTTCTTACACTGATTACAATGTTAAAACAAATGTGGATACTTTTCTCTCATTTCAGATTCAAGTTCCCATGTGGCTTCCTCCACATCATGGTGTTGCCACATCACTTTCACCAAAGGAATTTCACGACGACGTAATATTTTTATTTCATGATCCAGTATTTGAACTGGAATTTCTTCATAATTCGTATCTCTTTGAATCGGCACATCTGTCCACATGATCACATGTGAAGGGTCGGGTTCATACTTTCTCAACATCGATACATGAAACACATTATGTACATGAGACAATTGTGGTGGTAGGTCTAAACGGTATGCCAACGTGCCAATGCGTTCCACAATCTCAAACGGTCCTGTATACCTTGGTGCTAACTTTCCTTTAACACCAAATCGAGATACACCTCATTTTGGTTTCACTTTTAAGAACACAAAGTCTCCGATCATGAACTCTAAAGGTCGCCTCCTCTTATCTGCATAACTCTTTTGTCGACTTTGAGCTATCTGAAGACGTTCGCGAATAATCTGGATCTTGTCCGTTGTTTCTCTGATAAACTGAGGCCCAAGTTCAAGACGCTCTTCCTTTTCAACCCAACACAATGGAGATCTACAAGGTCTACCATATAAGGCCTCATATGGAGCCATTCTAATACTTGCTTGGTAACTGTTGTTATATGCGAATTCAACATATGGCAGCTGTGCAGCCCAATTTGTTCCAAAGTCCAGCACACAAGCCCGAAGCATATCCTCGAGAATCTGAATGACACGTTCAGATTGTCCATCTGTTTGAGGATGAAAAGCTGTACTAAAATTCAATTGAGTTCCCAAGGCCCTCTGCAATCCTCTCCAAAATTTCGACGTGAAACGTGTATCTCTATCGGAAACTATTGACATTGGCACTCCATGCAATGTCACTACCTTTTCCACGTATAATTGACATAATTTTGAGACACTATAACTAGTTCTGATTGGGATGAAGTGGGCTGTCTTAGTTAAACGATCTACAATTACCCAAACGGCGTCATGCCCTATTTGAGTCTTAGGAAATCCGGTAACAAAGTCCATTGTCACATGATCCCACTTCCATTCTGGAATAGGTAAGCTCCTCAACTCGCCTCCAGGCTTTTGATGTTCCGCTTTAACCTGTTGGCACGTCATGCACTTAGAGACAAAGGTTGCTACATCTCGTTTCATTCCTCGCCACCAGTATTGTCGTTTTAGATCCATATACATTTTTGTGCTTCTAGGATGAATAGCAAACTTTGAACGGTGAGCCTCATCTAGCACCGCATGCCTGAGATATGGATCCTCTGGAATAACTAATCTTCCTTTGTAAAGTAAAAATCCTTCTGGCTCAATCTGCCATCCATCCAGTTGTTCTCCATTTTGTATTTGCTCCCAAACCCTACGTAATCCTTCATCGTGCCATTGTCCTTGTTTTACTTTCTGAATTAACGTAGGAGTTGCTATCACATTGAATAAGAAAGCTCTCTCGTTATCTTCATAAGATTGCAAGTTGAAGTCGGCGATGGTGACTAGTCTCCAATCTTCCAATGCTAAACTGGCTATACGTCCGTTGTTCTTACGACTTAGAGCATCTGCCACGGCATTTGCTTTTCCAGGATGATATTGGATACTAAAGTCATAGTCCACCATGTACTCAGTCCATCTTCGTTGCCTTAGATTGAGATCCTTTTGAGTAAACAAATATTTCAGACTTTGATGATCTGAATATAGCTCAAACTTTGCGCCATATAGATAACATCTCAAAATTTTGAGTGCGAAAACCATAGCAGCTAACTCAAGATCATGTGTGGGGTAGTTCCTCTCATGGGGTTTCAACTGGCGTGAGGCGTAGGCAACTACTCGTCCATGCTGCATTAACACACAACCCAAACCGTTTCCTGAGGCATCAGTGTATACTGTGTAAGGCTCCTCGTTGTTAGGTATGATTAGCACAGGTGCACTAGTGAGTCTTCGCTTCAGTTCCTCAAATGCTTCTTCACATTTATCATCCCACACGAACTTGACATTCTTCCTTGTGAGTTTTGTTAATGGAGAAGCAATCTTTGAAAAATTCTCTACGAAGCGTCGATAGTATCCAGCTAGTCCGAGGAAACTTCGAATCTCCGACACGTTCTTTGGTCGTTCCCAATTTAGCACTGCTTCAATTTTGGAGGGGTCCACTGAGATGCCTTCTTCAGAGACAACGTGTCCAAGGAACTTGACCTTCGTCATCTAGAAATCACATTTTTCTCTTTTTGCATAAAGACCATGTTCTCTCAACGTTTGTAGAGCGATCCTCAAATGCTCAGCATGTTCTTCTTCGTTTTTAGAATAGATCAAGATATCATCTATGAAGACAATGATAAATTGATCTAAGTACGGTCGAAAGACACGGTTCATCAAGTCCATGAAAGCCGCTGGTGCATTAGTCAACCCGAAAGGCATGACAAGAAACTCAAAATGACTGTAGCGAGTCCGAAAAGCTGTCTTTGGAATGTCCTCTTCTCTTATCTTCAGTTGGTGATATCCGGATCGTAAGTCAATCTTTGAGAAATAGCAAGATCCTCCTAACTGATCGAACAACTCATCAATTCGGGGTAGAGGGTACTTGTTCTTGATAGTCAATCGATTAAGCTGGCGATAATCGACACAGAGCCTTAACGATCCGTCATGTTTCTTCACAAAAAGTACTGGAGCTCCCCAAGGTGATGTACTTGGTCGAATAAATCCTTTTTCCAGTAATTCGTCCAACTGCTTCCTTAATTCTACTTTCTCAACAGGTGCCATTCAATACGAAGAAATAGAAACAGGTGTTGCTCCTTGAGTTAGGTCGATGACAAACTCAATTTCTCTATCAGGCGAAAGTCCGGGCAATTCATCTGGAAAAACATCTAAAAATTCGTCCACCACAGGAGTGAGAGAGGATAGGTCACTTCTCTTTAGTTCTCCATTTAAAGCAAAGATTGTCTTAAGATTGGTGAAATTCTTTCGTCCTCCAATACAAGCCTTTAACACTGGGGCTAGCGTCACTATTCCTGTCTTTGCCTGAAATTCGATAACTTGTCCATTCTTGGTGAATAAAGAGACACCTTTCCTATGACAATCTACTATTGCCTGGTATTTAGTTAGCTAATCTATTCCTAAGATTACATCAAACTCTGTCATAGTTATTACATATAGGTTAGCCGATAGTTTATGTTCTCCTATAACAATACACACTGATTTACAAATTATGGATACTTCAGCTATCCCGCCCATTGGTGTACTAAGGGTTAATGATGAACTACATGTCTCAGTTTCTAATTGTAGTACGGAAGCAAATAACATAGATATAAATGAATGAGTGGCACCAGTGTCAAATAATACATGAGCCCAAGAATGAGACACGTGAATCATACCGTCTACAACTGAGTGATCAGCCTGTTTTGCTTGTCCAGCTGTAGCCGTAATTGCATAAGCTTGTGCTGGTGCTTTTTCTTTATCACTTTTTCCTCGGTTTCCTTGGCTACTACTAGCCTTATTATTATTTCTCCCAGAAAAATATGGCCTTTGATTCATTGAGCCTTGTGGAGTCGGTTGGAAGTTTTGATTAGCATAAAAATTGGAACCCTGTGGCCGCTGTTGATAGTTGTACTGAGGCTGGAACCCTCGAGGTTGAGTTACTGAGACTTGGGAAGCTGGAGTGTTTTGCTGAGGCGCTCCACGATTTTGACTCCCTCCCCAAACAGTGGAGCCAAAATGACTTCCTTGTGGCCTTGGTGCAAAGGATGATTGTGTAGGGTGGTTAGGGCAATTTCTCCTCAGATGTCCCACTTGTCCACAGTTATGACAAGCATACAGTTGGAAACGACCACTACCAGAAGATCCACCACCAATAGTCACTCCACTATGCTGAATGACTTGCCCTTGTGACTTCTCTTTCTTACTTATTTTCCTTTGACGCCCACCAGAACCCTTATACTCTCCATAGGAGTTATTTAGTTCTGTCTCTGCCAGCTGTGCCGCAGCTACAAGATCAAGAAAATCTGTTGATGGAACAGCAGCTATCATTTGTCTGATTTTCGGCCTCAGGTTATTTCTAAATTTTTCGCATCTCGCCATTGGATCCGATACAGCCCCGGGATTGTAGCGAGACAATTCTATAAATCGAGCATGGTATTCAGCAACTGTTGTATCTCCCTGCACCATGTTTTCAAATTCTCGCATCATTGCTTGCCTATGGCTCTGAGGAATATAGGTGTTGCGAAAAATGGTTTCGAACTGCTCCCATGTAAGATTCGGCACGTCATAGTCGTCTTTCTGAAGATCCCACCATTCTTCGGCTTTACCCTCAAATATATATGTTGAAAAGCTAACCCAATACTCCCGTGGAATCCTCAAGGTGTCCAACTTCTTTTTGACTGCCTTTAGCCATTGTTCTGCTATGACCGGGTTAGGTTCTCCACTAAATGTGGGTGGTTTCTGCTTCATAAACTCCTTCAACAGAGTTAGATGTCGTTGTTCGGGATCACGAACCTCCACAGGTCTTTGCACATTTTGTAATGCTTGAAGAATTTGTCCTAAATTATTTACTTCTGGTGCAGCTGGCGGGGATTGTGTTGCATGTTGTAGTTGCTCATCTTCTTGAGCTTGTTCCATCGGTTCCGGTTGCTCAACTTCTTGAGCATGTTCAACCGGTTGTGACAGCTCAGACGATTGCATTTGACGTCTTGGTGGCATAGTTTCTACTAGCTGCGAAAATTTAACTAGGATCAGTACCAAATGATGATGACATTAACACCTAACTTTAAAACCATTCCCAAAGATTAATTTTTAAGGTGGTGCTATACCCCCTAGGTTAATCGAACCTAGGCTCTGATACCAAAAATTCTGTAACACCCCTATGTGGGGGTTAACAGTTTTAAATAAATAAAAATAATTTTAAATTTTATATTATTTAAATCAATTAAACAATGCCCATGGGTCTTTAAACAACAAGAAAAATAAAAATAAACGTTTTAAATACAAACCACAGTTTTTAGTGTAGCACCAAATATATATAATTACAGTCATCATCACCATAGTACAATTCCCAAATAACTTAACACAGCCATAAAAAAAAATAATACAACTCTTACATGTTGTAGATAAGTTGTAATTAAACAGGGTCTTCTAACACGAAAACAGCAAGATTGTTTTCGCTTATTCCTCTTCAAATATGTTGCACTGAGTTCCACCTGAGATATGAAGATATGATAGGGATGAGCATCGACATGCCCAGTAGGGAAATCATGACTCACCTTATGGTTTAATCATTACCACATTAAAAACTGCATGGTTAGTAGGTTACATCATATTCCAGATTATGAGGTTTATTATGATCACATCTTATGGATACCGTAGTTAATCATTACCAAGTGTCATAATTACACATTTATACAAATATTACCAATCATCATTGTTCCTAGGTATCCATGTTAAATTGAGTATCACTCAACTCATCGAAACCCAAATGGGCGTACTTGATCACCCTATAAACATTTCAAGGGTGTTCCGGTGAGGGGACATCAAGCCCCGAGTCCTCACCAAATCGATTCCTGTACAGTGTGTTCTGGGACTTTCAACCCAAGGAAGCGTCATCACCTTCCCCCTATTTTTCCTTTTAGGGTATTCGTGCCCAAGGACGTAACCGTCGCCCTTTTTACATCTCACTATTCCTTTGTATTCAATTTATATTTATAGAGTCAATTTCCTAACCATGCTTCTCAATTTATAACATATGTCAAATCATTATATTTATCGCTATACAATATACATATTTTACAACATAAAACAATCAAATTTAATTTACCAAAACCTCACAAAAGATGAGTAATAGAATCCCTACCTTCAAAGCTTAACAACAAACTTTTATTCTCGGAATTAATTAACGTTAGCTCCACACATCCTTGACCCTAAGGCATGCATAAGGACAATTAAAACTAAAGCACAACGTATAATCACATTCATAAGTGAATTATGTGTAAACCCGTCTACTAGTGCCATTAAAGTATTTTTATGCAATTGTTCTTTAAATACCAAGTAAACAATTTTTATCTTAAACGCAATATAAAATACATACAAGCAATTTTTATGTTTTAGTCTCTAATAAGAATTCATAAATCATTTAGGATAGTATTGGAAAGGTTGTAAGACATTAAGAGACTAGAAGGTGAGCAAAAATTGGGTTTTTGGTTCAAGTTAACAGCTAGTATACCATGGCAACTTGGTGGTATACTTTTGTAAAAAGGCGGGTTCACTATCTACAATTAACACACGGGTTAACAGGTGGTTTACTTAAGATAGACGGGTGGTTTATTACCACTGGCAGGTTTACTAGTTTCTAATCCGAAAATTGAAAAATTCATAGAAATTAAAATACAACTCCGATTTAGGGTCATGATAGCTCATTGGAAAGCTTAGGATGTCTACTTTTTAAATACGCAAACCAATTTACAAAATTCATTTTCATTTAACTCCAGAATTTTAAGAAATAGCCACTGCCCATAGAGGTATTATAAAGTTTATGGGATGTCAAATTTTTCTTTAACTTAAAGCATATTATCCTTGTTTAAAATCTCAAAACCATTCCAAAATATGCAACATGCATTATATAATCAGAATAAACATATTCTCATGAGTTTTATACCAAAATCATTATCAAATTATATCTCTAGCCTTTCTTGTAAATAATGATGAAAACATGCTTAAATTTGCTCTTTAAGCTCAAAACATTAGAACATCAATCTTAAAGTTATGGAAACCGGTTTTAAACATTCCTAACATGTTTCTAACATTGTCATCAAACCAAAATAAAAGTTGGTTGTGGGTTGTAACTCAAGACTCAAGTTTTTGTTCATAAATGTTTAAGGATGCATGTTAACATAACTAGAAATTTGCATGAATTTTGAACACGAAAATTATGCATTAAACATGGAGAAAATACATACTAAAAACTAAGTTTAGATTAAAGAAAACCTACCTCAAAACTTCTTTGAAAAGCACCAAAGTTCGGGTTAACAATCAAGCTTGAATTAACTCTAAAACCGTCTCGATCATGGTTGGGAATTATAATTGTCTTGGCCACAAAGAGAGCTTTGTGCTCTATGTCTTTAGTTAGAAATTTGAAGTGAGAAAGGGAGAGAATGAGAACTAGAGAAGAAGGTGGTGATAGTTAAATAAAAAGATATCAAAATGCTTAAGAGGAATGGGATGTTTACGGGGGAAAGTTGTAAGAAGAAACAAAAGAGTCTTAAAGGAAAATATCATCTTGTCTCCCATGAAGATTTTTAGCAAATCATGCTAACATAATTGAGGGGACAATTGGAGTGAATTATAGAAGAAGATAAGGAAATAATTAAAGAGGTGGTTGAGAAAATATCTCCATGTCTTTTATGAATTGAGGGAAAATAATTCAATGTCCCCTTCGGATACCTTTAGCAAAATAAGAAGAAGGCTATATAATTGAGCAATAATTTAGGGAGACAAGATTGGTAGAAGTGTTGGTAAATTTTGAATGTTTCTTAGGAAGACTTGGTAAGAAAATACTAAAGTGGTATTTTTTTTTTTAATGATCATAAACAACTTAGTAATTTTTAATAGTCACATTTTATTCATTAAATTTTACAAAATCATGCCCGTTAAAAATATGGGTGTTACACATTAGTAGGTACCTAAGAAGGACTCTCTGACGCTCAAGGTAGGTGCGCTCGGCAGAGAATGGGAGCTAACTAGTTCGGAGGAGCACGCTTACCTAAGCTGCAATAAATGTGCTCTATTTATAGTTGCCACTTGGAGTTTCTTCTACGACTTGTATGTCACATCAAGGCCTATTAGATGGCAGGGGACAAGTGTCATAGTCCCAGTCGGTGGATCAGTCTCCATCCGACGGTGGAAAGATAGCCACCTATTGGCTCCTTGTGGCGAGTGACAGCCTATTTGTAGGTTATAACAATTCGACCTGAGCTGGTGCATGACCCGAGGAGGTGATCGTTAATGTAGCAGCTCAGAGGGCCCTGAAGAACACCTCGGATAAACGAGTCGAGCTTGTAGGAGTTTGAGATTGCGCTCACAATATATTCTGCCGAGCTCTTTTGCAAACCACTTGAAACTGGTTCCTTGGTAGAGACGCCGAGCTCACCCCAACAATGTCGCTCTATGATATATGGATTCAGGCTTTATAGGCAACGTATGCCCAGATTCGTTCCTTAGTTGACTGAAAACTATAAGGATTAAACGAGTGACAATTTGTGTAAATAAAGGTGAGAGATAATTAAAAAAAAAAAAAAAAAAACTGAAGCAGATGGGTTTGGCTGCGCTATGCTAAAACCTAACGCATATTTATTTCAATCAAAAGCCCTACATGTCATCCTCCTTCAATTCTTCACCTCAAGATGGAGCACCATCAATAGTGCCTAGAGACAGCACTCTACCGCATCTTCTCCCTTTTTTTTTTTAATTTTTAATTTTTTTGATAGAAGATCCACGCAGGGAAACTGGGAGCCATAAACATTGGCTATGCATATTCTATCTTATCTGTAGCATTGAAAACTTCAAGGCTCAAGCATTTAACAGGATTTATCTTCCTCTTTCTTCATATAGCCAATGACGCGGACCATTTTCCAACTTTTTCCTTTTTTTTTTGCCTTTTCTTTTCTCTTAATAGTAAAAATGGCTCTTTTTCCTTCTCCATTTTTCCTTATTGGAGTTTTTTTTTAAGGTCGTTTAGTTCGAATATTTAAATAAAGTATTTAAATAAAAATTAAATTTTTATAAAAAAAATATTATAACAAAATAATTTAAACCGTGATTTAAATCACGAAACAAACGATCGAGCAGTTTATTTTTTGGTTTTGCAAACAACGCTTTGACTTTTCGTATACGCGTTGGACACTGGTGGGCCCAAAGAAGTTTCTTTTCTATTTCTTTTTCTTAAAAAAGAGAGAAAAATATTTTACGCAAGCTTCATCCTAATCTTCAGAAATTTTCTCAATTTCCCAACGCCACGACTTGAGGAAAGCTTAAAGCTTCGTCAATCTTCTTCGTCACTTCGATACTTCTCTCTTCCGAAACGACAACCAATGGATCGCGTTTCACGCCGAACCCGCGTTCTCTCCAACCACCTCGCCGGACCACCGCCGGAGACTCATCTCGCCGCCAATCCCTGCCTCAATTATTCCCCGCCGGAGCTCTCTGAGCCGTCCGATTTCGATACGAGAGAGATGCGATCGCTCCTGGACGTGCACAATCTCCAGGACCGGGACTGGCTGTTCGGCCTCATAATCCAGAGCCCTCTCTTCAATCCCCGACCGGCCGGCGGGAAAGTCTTCGTCTCGCCGGACTACAACCAGTCGATGCAGCAGCAGAGGGAGATGACGATGAAGCGAATCGCCTATCTCTTGGATCGAGGCGTTTTCCGAGGCTGGCTCACCGAGAAAGGGCCCTTGGCTGAGATGAGAAAGTTGGCGTTTTTCGAGGTCATTGGGATGTATGATCATTCGCTTGCTGTTAAGCTTGGTGTTCACTTCTTCTTGTGGTATGTTTTCATACACACACACACACATACACACCCAGACACACTATAGGTTCAAATCCTATTGGACGCAAATTATTTCCATATATATTTTATATTTCTATGTTTATGTCAAGAAAGATATTGAACTCAAAACGTTCTTTCGCATTTTTGAATTTTTTAAAAATTCATTTCTTACTGATTTATTTTATGAATCTCAAAAAATGCATTTTTTCGATGACATAAGAATCCTATTTTTATGTATCACAATTTTGTTGATACATGTAGGGAATTGTAATTCTTTGCAGCAGTATCTGAAATTGATTGTGTCTCTGTTCTTTGTTTTTGTTTTTGAAATTTGGTGGTTTTGTCTCTTTCTTATATGTTTCGTCTTTTTGGGCTAAAACTGGTGTGAAAATAGGGGGCTGTCCAACAGAAGAAAAGTTCTGCTATTTATTTACTTATTATTTTTAGCTAAAAGAAGATATGCATTAAATACTGTGAAGAAATGTACTTGACTAATCATGAGGTTTTGATTGTTAATGAAAATTCAGGGGTGGAGCCATTAAGTTTTTTGGTACAAAGCGCCATCATGACAAGTGGCTGAGGGACACTGAGAGTTATGCCGTTAAGGGTTGCTTTGCAATGTCTGAATTGGGTCATGGAAGTAATGTATGTTCTTTACTTTTTTTATTTTTTCCTTTAATGTAGCTGGTTATTTGGTTTATCTGCAACAGTAATGTCCATGGTTCTTTGTGGCTTCTTTTTTTTTTTTTTTTTTTTTTTTTAAAATGTCCTCTAACCTTGGTTTCATTGCAGGTTCGAGGAATTGAAACAGTCACAACTTATGATAGGAATACAGGTGAATTTGTTATTAACACTCCTTGCGAATCGTCTCAGAAGTACTGGATTGGAGGGGCAGCTAATGTGAGTATTATGTCACCAAAAAAGGGTTTTTGACTTGTCTCAATTTTCGTTGCTATTTGATAAAGTTGTTGTCCTAGCTATGTTCATTTACTGATCTGTTGCAATTCTGTTAATGTTTAGCATGCAACACACACTATAGTCTTCTCACAACTCAATATAAATGGGAGCAATCAAGGGGTCCATGCATTTATAGCCCAGATCAGGGACGCTGATGGCAATCTTTGTCCCAAAATCAGAATTGCTGACTGTGGTCATAAAATTGGTTTAAATGGGGTTGATAATGGTCGAATCTGGTACTAGCAATGCCTCCTAGACGCTGTTCGGATTACGTCTTATCTGCTTATGTGCATTTACTAGCAAAGTCTTATACCTCCTTTTCTATAGAATAAATTTGAATACGAAGATATGATATTTTGTTTTTTAGGTTTGACAATGTACGGATCCCCAGAGAAAACTTGTTGAATTCAGTTGCTGATGTTTCCCCGGATGGCCAGTATTTGAGTTCTATAAAAGACCCGGATCAGGTACTTAATGTTACCGAAAGGAAAACTTTGATCTTTCTATTTTTTTTAGTGTCGTGCTTTTTGGTTTAGTGTTTAAATGGTTTCTTGCGTTTAGAGATTTGCAGCATTCTTGGCTCCTTTGACATCTGGTCGTGTAACGATTGCAGCCAGTGCAATTTACTCGGCAAAGGTAATAATTCCAGGCATGATTACTTTTTTCCCCCCCTTTATATGAAATTTTGAGTGTAATTCTTGCACTTTAAATTTGCTAATGTGCTAATGTTTTAATGCGACCTTTTCTCCTGACAGATTAGTTTAGCTATTGTTATAAGGTATTCACTGACAAGGCGGGCCTTTTCTCTTACACCAAATGGTCCTGAAGTTCTCTTGCTCGATTACCCTAGTCATCAACGGCGACTTTTGCCTCTCCTTGCAAAGACGTAAGTATTTCATGACATTCTCATATATATATATATATGTTTTATAGGAAAACATCTGCAACAACATTTTCTTTTAGTAGGAATAAAGTTGATTTGTTCAAAGTGTTCTGGTATTTTACGTTGCCTCAAATATTTCCTTCTAGAAGTATGGCAATAAAACATTAACCTAGTAATGCTAGCTCATTCCATAAGCCCCTAAGAAGTTCTGTTTTTTCCGCTTATTTTGAACATAACTTCTTGTGTTCATGTGCTTCAGATACGCTATGAGTTTTGCTGCAAATTACTTGAAACAAATTTATGTGAGGAGAACGCCTGAATCAATCAAGACCCTTCATGTTGTGTCGAGTGCATTCAAGGCTACACTTACCTGGCACAACATGCGGACTCTTCAGGTGAGTAACTAAAATTAAAAATTAAAATCGTCGCATCCTGATAAGTCTAATTTAAATCCATTTGATATATGATCAGGAGTGTCGTGAAGCTTGTGGAGGGCAAGGTCTGAAGGCTGAAAATCGTGTAGGTCAAATGAAAGGTGAATATGATGTGCAATCCACTTTTGAGGGAGACAACAATGTCCTCATGCAGCAGGTATTATGAAGTTTTTATCTTCTTTTAAGTAAATGTTTATGTAGGACTGGATATCTTAGTCATTGACTGATGTAAGATCTTTTTTTTAGATGAATAGACTTATACGAGTTGTGTTGATTCAGAAATATAGTCTTTTGAAGCAAAACTACAATATACAACAGAAATGGCATTCTTCAATAAACATGATACATGCTTGACCATTCTGATACGATATTCTTCAATTGATTGTTGATATGATCAACGTGGTCTTCAATTTTGTATATGATTAAAAGACCTAACTAGAATCTAGCACTTCTGTATATATACATAAAATATTGACAGATATGCATATATACATAAAATATTGACAGATATGCATGTATTCTTAATAATCCTGGCCTATTAAATGATTCAAAAGAATTTGAAATACACACTAAGAATCACCACTAGGATAGCTGGATAAGGACATTTTTTCAAAGATTTTGTGGACGATACCAAGCAAAAGAGATTAGTTTTTTGAGGACCAGCAACTGTTTGAAAAAATGAGCCTATACATTGCCTGCTTTGCCCCCTCTCAAGTCTCATGTTCATGTGCTTTTAAATTTACAGATTGATGAATATCTTCTATTCTAAACTTCATCTAAAATAGTTATTGTTTGATTCGTAACTCAGATTAGCAAGGCACTCCTTGCAGAATATATCGCAGTTCAGAAGAAAAATAAACCCTTTAAAGGGTTGGGTTTAGAACACATGAACAGGGCCTGCCCTGTAATTCCATCTCAGCTTAGAAGTTCTACTCTCAGGAGCAGCCAATTCCAGGTAATATATAGTTTTTTCAACGTTTTTATTCATACTCGATGCTGAGGGAGGTTATGAATATTTCTGTTCACTTGTCTACATCAGATGGATGCCTTCTGCTTAAGAGAAAGAGATCTGTTGAACCGTTTTGCTGTGGAAATGTCGCAACATCAAAAGCTGGGTCAAAGCAAAGAGCATGCGTTCATTCTGGTGAGAATTTGTTTCTGTTTAACGCAGATTAATCTCTTTCTATCATTGCCCCTCTCACATTTTGTCTTATCCTTTTCCAAATCAGAGTTATCAGCTAGCGGAAGATCTTGGTAGAGCTTTCTCAGATCGTGCAATATTGCAAACTTTCTTAGACGCTGAGGCTACCGTTTCTGCTGGTTCATTGAAGGTAATCCCTTTTATTTTTTTTATTTTTTATTTTTGTTTTTATTGTCACTGTGACAATACTTACTTGAAGATTTAGTTCAGAAGGATCTGAAAGTTTAATCTAACGTATAGTGAGGTTTACTGGGGCTAGGGGTGGGATTTTAACGGATTTTGCATATAGAAAGAAAGATGACATGCTAATATGCTAGTAAGTTTCTGTCTGCAATTTTTTTGCAAAGTTGAAATTGTCTCAAGTCAGATTATAATACATGATTTTTTCAAGGCGCCACAATGCTAAACTATTGAGTGTACGTAATTGGTTAATTACTGCAGGATGTATTTGAAAAGTTGAGGTCCATGTATGCACTAATTTGCTTGGAAGAAGATGCTGCCTTCCTCCGATATGGCTACTTATCAATGGAAAATGCTGCTGCGATTAGGAAAGAGGTAATGAAACTCTGTGGTGAACTGCGACCAAATGCGCTTGCCTTGGTCCGTTCCTTTGGCATCCCAGATGCGTTTCTGAGCCCCATTGCTTTTAACTGGATTGATTCTAATTCGTGGTCTGCTGCTCGATACTAAGCTCAGGTTGCTCCTCTCTCTATTATACTGAGGAATGGTTGTGCCAATTATGGCTACGTAATCTTCACTCTAGCTTAATAAAAATTTTGGAAAGTCTCTATTTATATTGTAATAATGATAATAGAAAGAAGAAAAAAACAAAGGAAATTATATATGAGAACAAAGTATATCAATGTGCTTTCCCCCTCTATTTGAAAAACTAGCACTTCTTGTTTTTCTGTAAGCAACTAATAGTGTCAAATTCTTGCATTCACCATTTTCACTCTTTGTTTGGTGTAAACTATGAGGATACACCGTGGCAGAGGTATACTCTATCAAGTGGGGGCAGATTCTCTATCAATTTTTCGTATTTTAATTTTCATCCATAGAAGCTTAAAAAAAATCTTAGTTTGTCGTTATTTTGCAAGGAAAATTATAGTTGTGCCTAAGAAAAATTATACTTGTGTTCTCACTCAGCAAGTGAAATATATAACTACATCTCCATTCAATAAAATGTCATCTCAAATTTAAATTTTTGTTCTCACTAAAATATCCGCCTCGAGGATACACACTGGATAGTTTCTCAAGTAAATGCAAGCTAGGAGGCAGAGAGAATCTGGAAAAGCTAGCATAACCTCACCAGTAGCCACAAGAGTTGATGCAAAACCTTTTGTTAGGGGGAAAAAGTCCACATTTTTGTTACTGGCTTTGACTGGCTAAGTTAACGTTATAAAAAAAAAAAAAAAAAAACGTGAACAGTCATTTGCTGCGAAACTTACCGAGGAACATGAGCACTCTGGGTCCTAAAAAAAATTGACCTCTCTCAAATATTCGGGTAAATAGCTCGGTTTCAACACTACTTTTTTTTTTTTGGAGAATATTGATAAATTCCAAAACGTGTTTCGTCATCCGGTAGCGAAAGGATGCTGAGCCATTCGGTGACTAAAAGGCTTATCCTCAATCTGAGCGGTCCAACTATTAGTGTACTCATACACATTGATGTTCATTAGATTTTTGTTTTAATTATTAGCCCACTGACAACAAGAGGCTTCGTCCTGGATCTAATTATGCCCATCTAAAAAGTTCAAGCTTTTTTTTTTTTTTTTTTTCTTCCTATTATTTAATTTAAAACACCATTTTCTTCGGTTCAGAACCATAAACCCAACATCTTCAAGTATAGCACTCCACCAGGTTGTGTAAGCTCTTCATTATAAAATTTCTACTAGATTTTAATTATAAGATATCGTGTCTTGCATATTATTTAATTTGAGTAGTTATTATAAATCCTAAAGTTTAATTTGTGTACAGATTTTGATCGTCTTTCAGAGGAGAAAAATATGGAGGCTGGTCATGACAAATCCTTGCACATCGCAATGTATCCCTGGTTCGCTCTTGGCCATATTACTCCGTTCCTCCATCTCTCCAACAAACTGGCCCAAAGAGGACACAAAATCTCCTTTTTCATCCCGACCAAAACCCAATCCAAAATCGAGCATTTTAACCGCTTTCCACATCTCATCGCCTTCTTCCCCATTGCCGTTCCTCACGTCGAGGGCCTCCCTTCCGGTGCCGAGACCACCTCGGACGTGGCTAATCCATTTCTATTCCCACTAATCATGACAGCTATGGATAGAACAGAGCATGACATCAAAATTTCTCCTACAAAACCTCAAACCCGACATCATCTTCTTCGATTTGGCTTACTGGATACCCAAGTTGGCTCGACCCTTGGGCATCAAAACCCTCTTCTATTCCATTACAAGTCCTTTGACGATAGGCTATGCTGTCGGCAGGGAAGACGTGCTCAATAAAGAAGAAACAGAAGTATCCAAACAAACGTTTTTGCATCCTCCGCCTGGCTTCCCCGATTCGTTGTCCATGAATCTCCTCCCCCATGAGACAAGAATTTTTGTTGTGAAATCAAAACCTCCGCCATTCAGCTCCGGCACTCGTATGAGCTTAAATCGGCGGACTTATACTTGCATGGCGGAAAGTGATGCTCTTGCGTTCAAGGCTTGTAGGGAAATTGAAGGGGCATATACAGAGTATCTTCAAAGAAAGTTTGGAAAGCAATTGCTGCTTGCAGGACCGGTTGTACCAGAGTTACCGGTAAATACTAGTTTAGACGACAAATGGGTGACTTTTCTGGGTGGATTCAAGGCTGGCTCGGTGGTTTACTGTGCGTTTGGAAGTGAGTGGACCTTAACAAAAGATCAATTCAGAGAGCTTGTTTTGGGGCTTGAGCTTTCAGGGCTGCCGTTCATGGCGGCGCTGAAACCGCCTCACGGGGCTGAGACGGTTGAAGAAGCATTGCCAGACGGGTTTAGAGACAGAAATAGAGGAAAGGGAGTGGTTCATGGCGGGTGGATTCAACAAAGGATGATATTGGATCACCCTTCTGTTGGGTGTTTTGTCACGCATTGTGGGTCGGGTTCTGTAATGGAGGGGATATTGAGTAAATGTCAGCTGGTCATGATACCTCACGAAGGTGACCATGTTTTTCAAGCGAGGCTCATTGGTAAAATATTGAAGTCGGGGGTTGAAGTGGAGAGAGCTGAGGAAGATGGGTTCTTTACAAGAGAGAGTGTTTGCAAAGCAGTGAAGACAGCGATGGAAGAAGAAACCGAGGTTGGGATAGAGATTAGAGCCAATTGTGCCAAGTTGCGAGAGCTTCTCTCCAGTAAAGATCTCGAGTCTTCTTACATTGATGATTTTAGTCAGAAACTACAAACTTTACTTCTGTAAAGTTCAGTATCTTTGGATTTGGAGTGAGGTTGAAGTAAGACAGATGAATAAATACAAAAAAAAGAAAAAAGAAAAGAGCTTTCCGATCTTGATCTTGTTTAGCTTTTGCCGTAAGAGGGTCTTGTTTGTTTGTTTGTTTGTTGTTAAGAGTAACTGCAATGTAACACACCGTGGTTACAAGTATAACATGGGAATTTGTGTGTAATAATAAGATAAATATCGAATTTGTAGTTTTACTCTTTAAATTTACTACTCTAAATATCTACTTTTTATGGAGTCAAAAAGTTTTTTGACTATGAAAAAGATACAAATTGTTCCTTATTGATTTAATTTTAATTCAATTGTATTGTTATTATTCCTCATCTGAGCATCTACTAGCCCGAGGTTGTAGACTCTAGAAGACGGTTTGTGCAAAAAAACCATATAAAGTTCAGCTTAGACCACAGTTTAGTAGTAAACTGTCTCTAACATCCACAACTGCAAAAATATAAGAATATATATATAAATAAGTGTTGTAGGTCATATTTCCCATGGCCTAATATTTCGTGATTTATTTATTTTTTGGCCTCACAATTTGCTAACTTTGGTTACTATATCCCACACATATAAAAATAAATATTTATAAGAGGTAAAATATTTAGAACAATATTAACAAATACACACAATCATTCCATTAATTCAGTTAACATTTACACTAAACATTCCATTAATTCAATTAACTTTTACACTAATCATAATTCGTGCAATGAAATAGTTCAAATAAAAATACAACAAAGTATGCAATACAATAATGAGAGAATAAAATACAACATAGTAAATTACAATATAACATATGAAATAGTTCAATAAAAATACAATACAATGTACATGATTATTTTTTCCTCATTGTTAAAAATTGTGGAATACATGACGTTCATTTTACAACGTTTTCTAAAAGGAGTCATGTTAGATTGGTGAAAAAGACACTGGGGAGTATGCAAAAAACTTGAAAACCTTTTATAGTAGTGCATGGCGGTTTTTATTGAAAACCGTCGTAAAAGCTTTAACTTTACATGATGGTTTTTAATAAAAAACCATCGTGTAAAGTTGAGGGGTTTTCTTATGCCTTCCAAGTTGGTTTTATTTAAAAACCATCTTGTCAGCTCAGCGCCATTTTAGCTCTAGCGAAACTTTAAATGCCCACCATTTATCTCTTTCTTATTCAAATTAACACTCAAGCCTAGCCCTCTCTCTTTAACCCTTAAACCCTCTTTCTCTCTCTCTTCGTTGTCTCTGTCTCGACCCAACATGCTATCGCTGCCTTGACCTAGCCCTCCACGAGCTTGTTGCTGTCCCTCCTACAAAGTTCTCTCTGACTGTTTGAACTTGCCACCTCCTCGACACAAGGCCTCCAAGACCCCGCCGCCACCATTAGCCCCACCCTAGAAGTTACCTATTGCTTACCTCCGACTGCCATTTTGTAACATTCAGTTTCTTTGTTTTACTATTTAGCTTTTTAATCTTTAGTTTTATAGTCTTAGTTTTAATTATTTATGGTTTATGTGAATTAATTAGTTTTAGTTTTAGTTCTAAAATTATTTTTAATTTTAATTACTTTCTATGTGTTTGTGTTTGTGTTTGTATATGTAATGTCCGCCATATGTTTGATGAAAATCCTCCATGACCATCATAGCAATTATTTATTTTTTTCGTTGCTTAAAACTCACTAGCAATTATTTAGGATTTGTGTGAATTAATTATTTTTAGTTACATAGTTTTGTTAATTAGTTTGTAACTTAGTTTTATTAGTTTTAGTTTTTTATTATTTTAATGTCATTTAGGTTTAGTTTAGTTTTAATTACTATCATGTTTTGTTGATTTGTTTTTTTTTTTTTTGTTAATTAGGTTTTGTTATTTAACATTTAATTTGTGGTTAGAATTATTGTTGTTCTATGTTTGTTATAATAACATTTGTTACTTAGTTAATGTTTGTGTAAATTATTTATGGTTTTGTTTTAGTTTTAGCATTGTTAGTATATGTGTAAGTGTGAATTTTTGGTTAATTTGCTTTTGTGTTTTAGTTTTATTTTATAACGAATCATTGTTTGTGCATGTTTGCTTGTTAAAGATTGATTGGATTCTTTTGGTATTTTTTAAGATTGATTTGATTCTATTGGTCTATGTGTTTGGTTTTGGATGAGGATTTGATTTAGATTAGGTAAAAACATCACAAGAAAGCAATGAGGAGTATATGCCATCTTTCTCCCAGCATAGAAAGGGAAAACAAGTGAGCAAACCTTGAAAAAAGACAAATTCGATCGCAAAAACAAGGAGGCAATATTAGATTCGGATTTTTTTTTTAAATATTTCATGTAGGTTAAATTTTATTAACAATAATTTACAAGTGTTATCAGAAAAGGAAGATTATATAGGTGATGACATAAATGAGGTTAGAGTTGAGTGGGTACAATTTTTAAGTAGGTGTATTAGATATAGTTAGTAAATATATTATTTTATAAAAATTTTATAGTTTAATGTAAATATATGATTTTGCAATCAAGGCCTTGTATTAATTTATATTACACGGGGTTCGCCATCCTATGGGAAATCATAATTTCTTATATTTTTATTTTGTTGTTGACCAATTTTCCATGATGATTTTGATAAAAACTGTCATGAAAACTATGCCTTACAGGATAATTTTTATAAAAAACCGTTGTGTAAGGTAAAAAATTATCAAGATTATATGACGGTTTTCATTAAAAGTGTCATCTAATCTATCCTTT
Source organism: Artocarpus heterophyllus (assembly GCA_025403435.1). Lineage (NCBI taxonomy): Eukaryota > Viridiplantae > Streptophyta > Magnoliopsida > Rosales > Moraceae > Artocarpus > Artocarpus heterophyllus. Next base: position 13,943,858 of record CM046347.1, on the reverse strand, counting down.
CCATGATGGTTTTTACTCAAAACCGTCATGGTAGTCCCTTGCAAAAGACTTTAAATGCCCACCATAAGTAGGATTTCACAATAGCAAAAAACCACAATAAAAGTCTTGTTGGTACCATGACGGATGATTTCGTAATGGTTTATAAACTGCTCCTTGTAGTTCCTCTTACCTTTATCAGTATTACCAACACAAGTCCGATCAATGTCTAAATGGACTAAGTGTGAATCGTCATTGTCAAAAACGTCAACCTCCTCTATCGATGACAATCCTTTGCTAACATATGGAATATTATTGCATTCATTATCATCATCACCATCATAATTGCTCTTGACTTCATTGACATGACTAATGAAAACTTCAAATCTTTAGGATTGTTGTATAGAAAACTTGTTTTGCTTGCAACGCGATGATGAACGGATCATTTTTTAACCCAATCTTCTAAAGTCTAGCATCACAATATCGTTATTATCAACTTTCACGCAGTGATTATTGGTTCACTTGCACTTAAAAAAGTCACTTGGACATCACAATAGTCAAGTTCCCATAGGTCGTTAACATAACCATAGTAGGTCATTGTATAATACACGAAATTCTTATCTTTTGCATAGGAAACAGGCATGGAATTGGCACAAAGACACACACTACTATTTTGGACCAAGTGCTTTTCGTTTCTTTTGTAAGTGTAGAACGTTTAACCCTTAATTGAATATTAAATATATCTCATGCCATAAATGAGGGTCCTCCAGCCAATTGAAACAAGTCTTCTAAGACACGTTTGCTTTGAGACTCATGAACCTTAGCATATATGTGTGCTTGTATTTTTTCTTTAAATAGGCGGTTGTGTTCATCTTGCAACTATTTCTCATTTCTTCCTCCTTTCGAATTTGTATCTTTTATTTCCTTCATATGGACCTCTACGAATGGTTCAACCACACGGGTATTGTGCAAAATGTTAAGACATGTCTGTTCCTATTTTTTGTGAGAAATTGATGATGAAACACCAAAAGACATTGCTTTAGGCCCAATGTTAACCTTCCTTGGCAAACCTATCACTTTGACATTAGACAAACACTCCGAGCAAAATTCTATAGCTTCTTCGGCTATATAATTTTTTACAATTCGGCCCTCCAGCTTCTTTTGCTTATTAACATAACCCTTCAAATCTTCATGTATCTTTCAAAATGGTACATTCACCTGAAATACACCATCCCACAAAGCCTAACGTCGCGTACTAAATACACCATTAAATGAATTATAATGTCAAAAAATGATTGTGGAAAGTACTTTTTAAGCATGTGCAAGGTCTTTACCTACTTTACTTGTGTTGCATCTAGCTTCATTGGATCTATCACTTTGAAGCATATGGAGTTGAAGAAGGAACAAAACTGGAAAAGAGAATCTGAAAAAGCTAGCATTATCTTACCAGTAGCCACAAGAGTTGATGCAATCACTACAAGAAAAACTACATTTAACGACATATTATTACGACATGTAGTTTTTTGAATGTCGTTGAAAAATATATACAACGACATCTCCAACAAAGATGTCATTAACGACATTTGAAACAATAATTAACGACATTTATATTAGGGGTGAACAACGGGCGGGTAGGCGGTTTTTGGGCGGGTGCAAGGCGGTTTTTTTAAGTGGCGGGTTGGCGATTAACCAACCCACAAACCGCCCATAGAGTGGCGGGCGGTTTCGGTTTGGGGGCGGGCGGGTGCGGGCGGTGCGGGCGGGTTGGGCGGGTTGGGTCTACACTAATGTACAATATAATTTTTTGAGCTCTTTTTTATTAAAAAAAAGTGAAGAAAATTTGTAGAAAATATAAGACGATAATGTATGAAGCATTCTCAACAACAACCAAGTTTGACGCCTAAAGACAATAACCATATTCACAACAAATTAAGAAACATAATCATTCATTGCAACAAGAAACATCAACTATATATGAAGTGATGAACAAAGTCAAGAATTCTTGTTCTTCCATAAAACCTGTTCATTGGGTTTGAAAATAACAGGATACTACAGATGAAATGATGAACAAAGTCAAATATTCTTTTTTCTTTTTAAAGAATGAGGAGTGGGAGAGGTTTAGATTAAGTTTTTTTTTTTTTTTTAAGAATTAGGCGGGCGGGTTCGGGTTGAACCCGCCCCCTAAAATTTAAAACCGTACCCGCCCGCCAACATATGTAGGCGGGCGGGTTGAACCCGCCAATGGACGGGTTGAACCCGCATAGTCTTTTTTTTGGGCGAGCGGGCGGCGGTTGCGGGCGGCCGGCGGTTGCGAGGCGGTTTTTGTTCACCCCTAATTTATATAAATGTCGTATTAAATGTCTCCTTTTAACGACAATAGTTTAGTGTCGTTGAATTATTTAACAACAAGTAGGAGATGTCGTCAAAGCCTTGGAGATTCCACGACACCCCTTATAGACGACATTGGTCAAGATGTCGTTAAAAGGAGACATTTAATACGACATGTATATAGATGTCGTTAATTATTATTTCAAATGTTATTAACGACATGTTTGCAGGAGATGTCGTTGTATGTACTTTTCAACGACATTTAAAAACTACATGTCGTAAATAATATGTCGTAAAATGTAGTTTTTCTTGTAGTGAATGAAAGTTGAATTATTTTACTGGGACGTTTTCAACCAAAAATGTGTTATTTAAGAGGCAAAAACATCCACCTCCTTTTGTTAGGGGAAAAAATTCACATTTTTGTTACTGGGTTTGAGTGGCTAAGTTAACGTTAAAAAAAACAAACGTGAACAAACATTTGCTGCGAAACTTACCAAGGAACATGAGCACTCTGGGTCCTAAAAAATTGGACAACGAAAGTTGAACAGCATATTGCCACATGAATATTAAGAAAAAAAAATATATAGAAAATAAAGCAAACAAAATAAAACGACAAGTGAAAACAAAGAGGATAAATCGTTATAGTATAAATATATTAGAACTATATCCAATTGATTACTTTGTTAGGATCCTGTACTTTTCCTCCATAGAAACATTATGATACATAATTTTGACACAACTTTCCATTTTATAAGAAAAGATATATACAACATTACCTTTTTCTTTTCTTTTTTTCAAGGAGATATGCACGATCGTTAAAAAAGTCAAGATAGGAAGAAGAATTATAAATTGACCTCGCTTAAATATTCGGGTAAATAACTCGGTTTCAACAGTACTTTTTTTTTTGGGGAGAATATTGATGAATATTGATAAATTCCAAAACGTGTCCCGTCATCCAGTAGCGAAAGGATGATGATCCACTTGTGTGACTAACAGGCTTATCCTCAATTTGAGCGGTCCAACCACTAGTGTACTGATACACATTGATGTTCATTAAATTTTTGTTTTAATTATTAGCCCACTGACAACAAGACGCTTCGTCCTGGATCTAATTATGTCCATCTAAAAAGGCAAAGCTTTTTTTGCCCCTTCCTATTATTTTAATCTAAAACACCATGTTCTTCGGTTCAGAACCATAAGCCCAACATCTTCAAGTATAGCACTCCACCAGGTTGTGTAAGCTCTTCATTATAAAATTTCTACTAGATTTTAATTATAAGATATCGTGTCTTGCATATTATTTAATCTGAGTAGTTATTATAAATCCTAAAGGTTAATTTGTGTACAGATTTTGATCGTCTTTCAGAGGAGAAAAATATGGAGGCTGGTCATGACAAATCCTTGCACATCGCAATGTATCCCTGGTTCGCTCTTGGCCATATTACTCCGTTCCTCCATCTCTCCAACAAACTGGCCCAAAGAGGACACAAAATCTCCTTTTTCGTCCCGACCAAAACCCAATCCAAAATCGAGCATTTTAACCGCTTTCCACATCTCATCGCCTTCTTCCCCATTGCCGTTCCTCACGTCGACGGCCTCCCTTCCGGTGCCGAGACCACCTCGGACGTGCCTAATCCATTTCTATTCCCACTAATCATGACAGCCATGGATAGAACAGAGCATGACATCGAACTTCTCCTACAAAACCTCAAACCCGACATCATCTTCTTCGATTTGGCTTACTGGATACCCAAGTTGGCTCGACCCTTGGGCATCAAAACCCTCTTCTATTCCATTATAAGTCCTTTGACGATAGGCTATCGTGTCGGCAGGGTAGACGTGCTCAACAAAGAAGAAATCGAAGTATCCGAACAAACGTTTTTGCATCCTCCGCCTGGCTTCCCCGATTCGTCGTCCATGAATCTCCACCTCCATGAGACAAGATTTTTTGTTGTGAAATCAAAACCTCCGCCATTCAGCTCTGGCAGTCGTATGAGCTTATTTCGGCGGACTTATACTAGCATGGCGGAAAGTGATGCTCTTGCGTTCAAGGCTTGTAGGGAAATTGAAGGGCCATATACAGAGTATCTTCAAAGAAAGTTTGGGAAGCAATTGCTGCTTGCAGGACCCGTTGTACCAGAGCTACCGCTAAATACTAGTTCAGACGACAAATGGGCGACTTTTCTGGGTGGATTCAAGGCTGGCTCGGTGGTTTACTGTGCGTTTGGAAGTGAGTGGACCTTAACAAAAGATCAATTCAGAGAGCTTGTTTTGGGGCTTGAGCTTTCAGGGCTGCCGTTCTTGGCGGCGCTGAAACCGCCTCACGGGGCTGAGACGGTTGAAGAAGCATTGCCAGACGGGTTTAGAGACAGAATTAGAGGAAAGGGAGTGGTTCATGGCGGGTGGATTCAACAAAGGATGATATTGAATCACCCTTCTGTTGGGTGTTTTGTCACGCATTGTGGGTCGGGTTCTGTAATGGAGGGGATATTGAGTAAATGTCAGCTGGTCATGATACCTCACGAAGGTGACCATGTTTTTCAAGCGAGGCTCATTGGTAAAATATTGAAGTCGGGGGTTGAAGTGGAGAGAGCTGAGGAAGATGGGTTCTTTACAAGAGAGAGTGTTTGCAAAGCAGTTAGGACATTGATGGAAGAAGAAACCGAGGTTGGGAGAGAGATTAGAGCCAATTGTGCTAAGTTGCGAGAGCTTCTCTCCAGTAAAGATCTCGAGTCTTCTTACATTGATGATTTTAGTCAGAAACTACAAACTTTGCTTCTGTAAAGTTCAGTATCTTTGGATTTGGAATGAGGTTGAAGTAAGACAGATGAATAAATACTTCCTTTTCGGGACTCACAATGCTAAAAGTTCTTAAAATATTGTAATATTGGGAAAAGAACACTGCATGTTAAGGAAAGCGGAATACCTTCCGTACATCAAAGCCAAATCTTCGTATTGCTGGGAGATACTATTAAGCTTTGGGCGCCACCTGCTAAAAGGAAGGGCTTGATGTCTGTTTAATATTTGGTGGACATGGAGTGTTAAAATAGCTTTCCGGGTCACTAAAAAAAAAAAAGAAAAAAAAAAGAGTTTTCCGGGCTTGATCTGCGGTTAAAGGGTCTTTTGTTTGTTTGTATGTTTTTCGCTAAGAGGAACTGCAATGTATAGCATGTTGGAATTTGTGTGTAATAATAAGATAAATGTCATATTATAGTTTCAGTATTTGAATTTACTACTCTAAATATTTACTTTTTTTGGAGTCAAAAAGCTTTTTTGACTATGAAAAAGATACAAATTGTTCCTCTCATTTTTTTTTAAATTTTAATTCTAATTGTATTGTTATTGTACCTCACCTGAGCATCTACTCGCCCGTAGTTGTAGACTTCAGAAGACGGTTTATGCAAAAAAACCATATAAAGTTCAGCTTAGAGGACAGTTTACTAGTAAACTGTCTCTAATGTCTACAAGTGCAAAAATAGAAGAATATATAAATAAATAAGTGTTGTAGGTCATATTCCCCATGGCCTAATATTCATGATTTATTTAGTTTTTGGCCTCACAATTCACTAATTTTGGTTACTATATTCCACACACATAAAAATAAATATTTATAAGAAGTAACATATTTAGAACAATATTAACAAATACACACAATCATTCAATTAATTCAATTAACTTTTACACTAATCATAATTCATGCAATAAAATAGTGCAAATAAAATACAACAAAGCAAAATGCAATACAACAATGAGGGAATGAAATACAACACAGTAAATTACAATACAATATATGAAATAGTTCAATAAAAATACAATATAATATACATGATTATTTTTCCTCACTACTAGAAATTATGGAATACATGACGTTCATTTTACAACATTTACTAAAAAGAGTCATGTTAGATTGGCGAAAAAGACACTGGGGAGTACACAAAAAACTTGAAAACCTTCATGGTAGTGCACGATAGTTTTTATGGAAAACTGTCGTAAAAGCTTTAACTTTACATGATGGCTTTTAATAAAAACCATCATGCAAAGTTGGTGAGTTTTCTTATGCCTTCCATGTTGGTTTTCTTTAAAAATCGTCCTGCCAGCTCAGCGCTATTTTAGCTCTAGCGAACACCATCTATCTCTTTTTTATTCAAATTAACACTCAAGCCTAGCCCTCTCTCTAGCATTCCCTGTCTCTTTAGCCCTTAAATCCTCTTTCTCTCTCTCTTCGCTGTCTCTGCCTCGACCCAACATGCTATCACTGCTTTGACCTAGCCCTCCACAACCTTGTTGTTATCCCTCCTACAAAGTTCTCTCTGACTGTTTGAACTTGCTGCCTCCTCAACACAAGGCCTCCACGACCCCACCGCCACCATTAGCCCCACCCTAGAAGTTACCTATTGCTTACCTCCGACTGCCATTTTGTAACATTATGTTTCTTTTTTTTACTATTTAGTTTTTTAACCTTTAGTTTTAATTATTTATGTTTTGTGTGAATTAATTAGTTTTAGTTTTAGTTCTAAAATTATATTTAATTTTAATTACTTTCTATATGTTTGTGTATGTGTTTGTATACGTAATGTCCGCTATATATTTGATGAAAATCCTCCATGACCATCATAGCAATTATTTACTTTTTTCGTTGCTTAAAACTCACTAGCATTATTTAGGATTTGTGTGAATTAATTATTTTTAGTTACATAGTTTTGTTAATTAGTTTGTAACTTAGTTTTATTAGTTTTAGTTTTTTATTATTTTAATGTTATTTAGGTTTTTAGTTATATAGTTTTGTTAATAGTTTGTAACTTAGTTTTATTATTTTTAGTTTTTTATTATTTTAATGTCATTTAGGTTTAGTTTTAGTTTTAATTACAATCATGTTTTGTTAATTTGTTTTTTTTTTGTTAATTAGGTTTTGTTATTTAACATTTAATTTGTGGTTAGAATTATTGTTGTTCTATGTTTGTTATAATAACATTTGTTACTTAGTAAATGTTTGTGTAAATTATTTATGGTTTTGTTTTAGTTTTAGCATTGTTAGTATATGTGTGAGTGTGAATTTTTGGTTAATTTGCTTTTGTGTTTTCGTTTTATTTTATAACGAATTATTGTTTGGGCATGTTTGCTTGTTAAAGATTGATTGGATTCTTTTGGCATTTTTAAGGATTGATTTGATTCTATTGGTTTATGTGTTTAGTTTTGGATGAGGATTTGATTTACATTAGGTAAAAACATCACAAGGAAGCAATGTGGAGAATGAGGAGTATATGCCATCTTTCTCCCAACACAGAAAGGGAAAACAAGCGAGCAAACCTTGAAAAAAGACAAATTCGATCGCAAAAACAAGGAGGCAATATCAGATGTGGTTTTTTTTTTTTTCTATATTACATGTAGGTTAAATTTTTATTAACAATATTTTACAAGTGTTTTTAGAAAAGGAAGATTATATAGGTAATGACATAAATAAGGTTAGAGTTGAGTGGGTACAATTGTTAAATAAGTGTATTAGATATAGTTAGTAAATATATTATTCTATAAAAATTTTATAGTTCAATGTAAATATATAATTTTGCAATCAAGGCCTGGTATTAATGTATAATATACGGGATTGGCCATTCTATGGGAAATAATAATTTCTTATATTTTTAATTTTGTTGTTGACCAATTTTCCATGATGATTTTGATAAAAACTATCATGGAAACTATACCTTACAAGATAATTTTCATAGAAAACCGTTGTGTAAGGTAAAAAATTACTAAGATTATATGACGGTTTTCATTGAAAGCGTTATCTAATCTATCTCTTCCATGATGGTTTTTGCTCAAAACCATCATGGTTGTCCCTTGTAAAAGACTTTAAATGCCCACTATAAGCAGGATTCCACAACAGTCAACAACAGTCGTAAAAGTCTTGTTGGTACCACGACGGATGATTTCGTGACGGTTTATAAACTGTGTTAGACATGTATGCTCTAAGTAGTAAAAATATAATACGTTTTTGGAGACATTTTTATCAATAAAGAATTTATTCATTTATATATACCAAATATTGTCCTCTTTACGTTCATATTTGTTGAATGTATGATAAGCAAACAGTAGTCTGAGACTGTCAGTCTAAACCCTAAGAATTGGGCATATAATGGGATGATTATGCGGAAGACACAATTCTTAAGGTGACGGTCTAAAACATATGATCCGCAATCGAAGGAATAAAGTTGGGCGCTTTATTCATGTAAAGATTGTTATGTTGTCTATATCCCTTTTGGGAGATGGTTTGTCTTGACCATCGGAGTTGGACTCCATGAATAGAAACATTGGCACGTTGTCAAAGGTGACGATGTGTTGGATCGGGACATAAAGTGAATTGATTTGGATTAATAATTCTGTCTTGGCAAATCGATTCACTTTAGACAATCATTTGTATTGTATCTTAATCCTGAGATGAATAATGGGCCTGTTGTCTTGACTTGTGTCCTTTGATGTACCAATGGGTGACTCCCACATCTCTATAGTGGCATGCATGCCGGTACATTGGAGGCATGACTCTTGATAGCGTAGACTTGTTATTCATAGATATGGAATCCATAGCTCTTCTTTAGGAGTAATGATATCCTCTTATATGCGTTGTCCTGTAATTGGAAAACTGGAGCGCTCAACCATTTGGATACATAGGTGTAACCGAATGGTATACTATCTTTGGATGGTAAGTTTTCTAATGGTGAGACAATGGAACGTAAGATAAAAATAATCGGGAAGGTAAGACAGAACTTGTCCTTAAGCCGATTATGGATGATCATATGGGGATGCAATACACTATGATATGTCGTGGAGACTTAGCTACACGAGCTTCGTAATTCTATAAAGTTTGAGAGTGCAGCTCCAAGCTTTTAGTGGAGTAGCGTTGGAGTTGATAATTGTGAAATGTATATCTGGGATATTGGGTTTCAAAATTATCATGAGCTTGAACTTTATAGGTCCATTTTGGTCCCCTTTGCTAGCTTAGAAAATCCTGTAACGACACGGCGTGCTTTTTCAATAATTGGTGACTTATGTCGGATTTATCAGATTGGTTTAAAATTTATAAGAATCAAATAATTCATGTCTGTTTATCGGTTGAATTAATTATGTAAGAAAATTAGTTCAAGATGAACTTGTTGAATTATTACGTTCGGGTAATTCTTGTCTGTTTATCGGTTGTTTTAATTTTGGACAATTAGAACAAGATAAACTTGTAGAATTATTGTGAATTAATTTATTTTCTTAGAGATTATCTTGATAAAGTTTGTTTTGATCAGATATCTTTTCTATTGGGCTATTTGAATCAAAACTGAGACTTTATCCTTTAGAATCTCGGGTGGAAAATAAAAGATTCGCGGAGATTTTTTCCCGGCAGTTTGGCCTGCCGGATGACGTGTTCGGCCTGCCAAACTGGCCTGTTCGGCCTGCCTATCAGAAAGTTTGGCCTGCCGACCGACGACAGTTAAGATTACACGTTTTCATGCAGATCTTATCAGATATTGATCCGAACTTGATTCTGTTTTGTTTTTTTGAGACCTAATCTGATATGGACTGACCCTAGGACCAATAGGTATAAAAAGGGAGTGAGTCTAATGATTTACTCAGATCAATTTGTGAGATTAAGAGTGATACTCTTCGAGTGAGCATCTGAAAACTCCCTGAGAGCTTTTGTTCACAAATCATGAACACTAGCTTTGGGTTCTCTCTGTTGGTTGGAAGGAGAGTCACCGGTGGAAGAGCTGTACGTGTGAGCCCACACTCACTCTGGTTGTGGATAGAGAATAGCAAAGAAGACCAGTTGGTTGAGGCTCTTCTGGAACGTTACTTCTCTACACAGGTTGCGGAGGTTCTTCGGCACACTGAGGTTAGTAAGATCTGTCTAATTTATACATATAACATGTCAAACTTATATTTTGGAAAATACTCTGATGAAATTTTTTTAAAAATTCCGCTGCGCACTTTGTTTCCAACAATTGGTATCAGAGACAGGTTTTTACATAAATTTGCAAGTTTGTGATCACGTTATATGCATAAATTTTGTGATCTTAATCTCTCCTATGCTTGAAATAAATTTTATAGAGAGATGGCACTCTAGGTTTCTATATAATATATAAATGTTGTCATGGATTATGTGGTGAATATTTATTAATTAATTATGGTTGATTAAATTGTTGTTTAATTATTTATTAATTAATTAATACCGGTTATGGTTCCTTCGAGGTTAGAATGTGTATCTAGGTTTTTCATGTAATTAGATGGCAGACTATCATCTCCGTCTAGGAATTGTTATTTAATTTTTAATTTGTAAGAATTCTGTAATTAAATAATTATTCGGAGAAGACGGAACGAGAAGTCGGATCTTAAAGATTGATGATGGCACCTCCAGGTATTTCCTGAGTCTCTAATTTTATGTTTTTGAATTGTTGAAAATAAAATTGATAAATTGCATTAAAATTGTATTTTCTGGATTAAGGTTTCTTCTGCTCGGTCGGCATGCCGGACCTCACAGTTCGGCAGGCCGAAGGTCACAAATCGGCAGGCCAGACGTACGATCTAGCAAGCCGACAGTGGGGCAGAAATTTTGGTGCTCTGTCGGTAGGTCGAACCTTTATGTTCGGAGACCGATTACCCAGATCGGACTGCCGACCGAGAGCTGCCAGGTGTCCAGAAAAAGGTGCAATTTTTCTAATGCAGTTTTAATTTTATTTTTGGGACGATTCTAAGAAACATTAAATTTGGATATGACCAAAAATATGAAGTGTTCGATTCATACGGGATTGAGGACTTGAAGATGGATATTACATGAAGAAGGATACAGCTTGAGGATTCAAGGATGAAGAATCAATAAATGTCTCGATTATTCTCTTGTAATCTTATTTTTCTATTTTCTAGGGTGGAACCATAATATTACGGTTATTATTATTATTATGCTTGTAGCTTTGCTTGATTGCTTTGCTTGTCTGCATTATAATATGATTTACCATGTATATTGATAACATGCCATATAGAATAGGGAGTGCCGCTCATATTAAAATTGTTCATGCATAATTTTAAAATAAAACCTTGGCTTCAAAAGATTGAGTGGGAGAAGGTTTTCGAAGAGAGAACCTAAGGCCTCCATCGTTGGTCCATAGGAAGAACATGGTGGTCCTGACCCCTAGGAAGGGATTTCTATCATGTACCAGATTGGATCTCTGAAAGGATAAGGTATTTTAGTATGATTTATGGTTGCACACCCCTAGGTGGTGATTATAAATCATGGATAAAATATTGAAACGGTGGTTATACACTCACGTTAATTTTATTATTAACCTCCCCTAGGAGCTCTGTTAATAAAATTAATGGCCAAAGAAACGATTATTAGTATATGCTGGATCATACGGGTCCTGGATGGCATATATTAATCAGGAGGGGATCCGTGTTCCTAATTGAATTTGGCATGACTCCCCTAGGAGCTTGTTGAATTCTGAGTTGGGAATTATCGTTGTAAGGTTGTGATATTTTCAAGGTTTTGACACATAAATACATTTGTATAATTTTACATGATTGTGTTATCTTACTAAATTATTATATATGTTTGCTTATGTTTGGTATATGATTCTTTATTGTAGATTGAAAATGTCTAAAAATGCTTTATCATCGATACTTGATAAAAACCAATTAACCGGTGAGAACTATAACGATTGAAAACGGAACCTGGACATCGTCCTTTCCTTTGAGAAACTGAAATATGTTCTGACAACTCCTTGTCCTCCCGAGGGGAGACTCAACTAATGAGCAATTCCAAGCGTACGATCGCTGGAAAGATGCTAATATCAGGCCCGCTGCTATGTTATGGCTAGCATGAACAATGTGCTGCAAGCTCAACATTAGGATTATGAGACTGCGAAGCAGATCTTGGATAATCTTGAGGACATGTTTGGAGGCCAGGCCATAACAAAGCGGCAAGGGGCGCTTCGGAAACTCTTAAACTGTAGACAGAGACCGGGGACATCTGTAAAGGAGCATATGATGTTGGTCATGGGTTACCTCGCTGAGGCTCAAACCAATGGAGCCGACATCGATGCTGAAACTCAGATGACTATGGTCTTTGAGACTCTGTCTAAGGAATTTATTCCGTTTGGAGCTACTTTTAATTTGAGCAATAGACGGGATATAACCTTGACAGAACTAATGAAACAGTTACAGGAGTTTGAACTGCTGATCAGGGAGTCTCCTGCTGGTGGAGAGGCCAATATGGTAGCTGCTTCTAGTTCCAATCCTAACTCTGGGAATGGAAAGAAGCAACGGGCCAAGAGTGGTAAGTCTTCTATTCCTGTTGCTACCAAGAGCAAGAAGAAGAAGAAGAAGAGCCCAAAGAAGCTTAAGTGCTTCTTCTGTGGTAAGGTCGGGCATATAAAGAAGCATTGCAAGGACTTCCTTTCCAAGGGAGGTAGGTGTGATCTTCTATATTAAGAAACTTGTTTGGTTGAGGAATCCAGTGACATCTGGGTCATAGATTCTGGTGCAACTAATCATGTTTGTGTTTCTCTGCAAGGATTCAAAGAAACGAGAAGTCTGCTTCGTGAAGACTTAACGCTTCGAATGGGCGATGGATCCTTGGTCTCAGCGGAAGCAGTGGGAGATGTCCATCTTTATTTTGATAATTATAGGAGTTTAATTTTGCAGGACTGTTTTTATGTTCCTAAATTTAAAAGGAATTTAATTTCTGTATCTTCTTTATTTAAAGACTCCTACGTGGTATCTTTTAATGAAAAAGTGGTGATTCGTAAGAAAAAATCTTTTATCTGTTCTGGATGGATGCAAAATAATCTATATTTTATCAAACCTAAGATGGACCTATTGCTTAATGCTGAGATAAATGATAATGACTCAAAAAGACTTAAAACTTCTCACTCTAATAAGACTTATCTTTGGCATTTGCGCCTTGGCCATATTAACTTGAATAGGATTCAAAGGTTGGTAAAGGATGGACCTTTAAGTCACTTAAAGGTAGAATCTATACCTCAATGTGAGTCTTGTTTGGAGGGTAAAATGACCAAAAGACCATACGGGTCTAAGGGCAATAGGGCCGAAGGGGTTCTAGAACTTGTGCATAGTGATGTTTACGGACCGATGAACATCCAGGCATGAGGAGGGTATGAGTACTTCGTCACTTTTATTGACGATTACTCAAGATATGGGTATGTGTACCTGATGCACCACAAAAGCGAAACTTATGATAAGTTCAGGGAGTTTCGGGCTGAAGTGGAAAAGCAATTGGGTAAACCCATAAAGGCACTTCGATCTGATCGAGGTGGGGAATACCTTTCTGATGAGTTCTTGGGACACTTGTTAGAGAATGAGATTTTATCCCATTTGACTACGCCGGGCACTCCGCAGCAGAATGGCGTAGCGGAGAGAAGGAATAGGACTTTGTTGGACATGATTCGGTCCATGATGAGTTATTCATCATTGCCTTTATCCTTTTGGGGATATGCACTACAAACCGCATGTTATCTTTTGAACAATGTGCCTTCAAAATCGGTCCCTAAAACTCCTCACGAGTTGTGGACAAGACGGAAGACATCCTTAAACCATATTCACATATGGGGATGTCCAGCTCATGTCCTGTTTAAGGATCCGAATAAGTTGGAAGCACGTTCAGAAGTTTGCATGTTTGTAGGATATCCAAAAGGGACTAAAGGGGGTTATTTTTATAACCCAAAGGAAAATAAAGTCATGGTTTCAACTAATGCAACTTTCCTTAAGGAGAGTTACATGAACGACTTTAAATCTCGAAGCAAAGTAGTGCTTGAGGAGTTAAGGGGTGATCTGTTTACTCTGGAGGTTCCGAATGAAACCATTCCGATCAGTGTAGAAAAACCAAACAAACCTGAACAACAACCTCAAGGGCTTCGACGTAGTGGGAGGATCGGGCGTCAACCTGAGAGGTATATGTTCAATGGGGAAGTCTTTTTGGCTGAACCGGATGAACATGACAGGGATCCTTATACTCACACAAAAGCTATGGAGGATGTTGATTCAAGACTCTGGACAGAGGCCATGAACATAGAGATGAAGTCTATGGAGACTAATCAGGTCTGGGAGCTTGTGGATCTTCCCGAAGGGGTAAAACCCTTAGGGTGTAAGTGGATGGAAAGGTCGAAACCTTTAAGGCTAGACTGGTAGCTAAGGGTTATACACAAAAGGAAGGAATCGATTATGAGGAAACCTTTTCGCCTGTAGCCATGCTTAAGTCCATCTGGATTCTCTTGTCCATAGCTGCCGCTATCGACTATGAGATTTGGCAGATGGATGTCAAGACGACTTTTCTGAATGACAATCTTGATGAGTCCATTTATATGGAACAACCAGACGGGTTTAAGGTTGCAGGTCAAGAGGGTAAGGTTTGTAAGCTGTTAAAGTCTATTTATGGACTTAAGTAGGCTTCTCGTTCTTGGAACATAAGATTTGATCAAGTGATCAAGACTTATGGGTTCTCACAAAATGTGGATGAACCATGTGTTTACAAACACATTAAGAATGGGAAGGTGGTTTTTCTACTACTCTATGTAGATGACATTCTGCTAATTGGCAATGACGTTGGGGCATTGTCATCAGTCAAATTATGGTTGACCAAGTAGTTTGACATGAAGGACTTAGGTGAGGCTAATTTTGTTCTTGGTATCCGGATCTTTCGGGATAGGAAGAACAAAATGATAGCTTTGTCACAGGCCGGCTACATAGATAAAATTCTCAGGAGGTTTGCAATGCAGGATTTCAAGAAAGGTGGGCAACCATCTAGGTCTAGAATTACTCTTTCTAAGAAAGACTCTCCAAAGTCCTATGAAGAAAGAGAATACATGAAGAAGGTACCTTATGCTTCGGCAGTGGGCAGTCTCATGTATGCCATGCTTTGCACTCGATCGGATATTAGCTATGCGGTCGGGATTGTGAGTCGATTTCAGGCGGATCTAGGACCGAACCATTGGGTTGCGGTAAAGCATATTTTCAAGTACCTGAGAAGGACTCGAGGGTATATGCTTGTGTATTCGGGTGAGGATTTAACTCCTCTAGGATACACTGATTCGGATTTTCAATCCTGTCTGGATTCTAGGAAATCGACTTCGGGGTTTGTGTTTACTCTAGGTGGCGGTGCCATCAGTTGGAGAAGTGCGAAGCAAGATTGCACATTGGATTCAACGATGGAGGCCGAGTATGTGGCGGCTAGTGATGCTTCAAAAGAAGCAGTGTGGCTCCGCAAGTTCCTTGGGGATCTTGAGGTAGTTCCTGGTATGGATAAGGCGGTATCACTGTACTGTGATAACAGTGCGGCGGTAGCTAATGCTAAGGAACCAAGATTTTACAAGAAGAGTAAGCATATTGATCGGAAGTATCATGTGATAAAGGACTTCGTTGAGAGCGGGCATGTCACAGTGTGCAAGATCGCGTCAGAGGACAATTTAGCTAATCCATTTACGAAGACACTTACTGGGAGAGTCTTCGAGAGGCATGTGGAAGCTATGGGGATTCGAAATTTGCAGTATTTACTCACTTAGTGCAAGTGAAAGATTGTTAGACACGTATGCTCTAAGGAGTAAAAATGTAATACGTTTTTGGAGACATTTTTATCAATAAAGAATTTATTCATTTATATATACCAAATATTGTCCTCTTTACGTTCATATTTGTTGAATGTATGATAAGCAAACAGTAGTCTAAGACTGTCAGTCTAAACCCTAAGAATTGGGCATATAATGGGATGATTATGCGGAAGACACAATTCTTAAGGTGACGGTCTAAAACATATGATCCGCAATCGAAGGAATAAAGTTGGGCGCTTTATTCATGTAAAGATTGTTATGTTGTCTATATCCCTTTTGGGAGATGGTTTGTCTTGACCATCGGAGTTGGACTCCATGAATAGAAACATTGGCACGTTGTCAAAGGTGACGATGTGTTGGATCGGGACATAAAGTGAATTGATTTGGATTAATAATTCTGTCTTGGCAAATCGATTCACTTTAGACAATCATTTGTATTGTATCTTAATCCTGAGATGAATAATGGGCCTGTTGTCTTGACTTGTGTCCTTTGATGTACCAATGGGTGACTCCCACATCTCTATAGTGGCATGCATGCCGGTACATTGGAGGCATGACTCTTGATAGCGTAGACTTGTTATTCATAGATATGGAATCCATAGCTCCTCTTTAGGAGTAATGATATCCTCTTATATGTGTTGTCCTGTAATTGAAAAACTGGAGCGCTCAACCATTTGGATACATAGGTGTAACCGAATGGTATACTATCTTTGGATGGTAAGTTTTCTAATGGTGAGACAATGGAACGTAAGATAAAAATAATCGGGAAGGTAAGACAGAACTTGTCCTTAAGCCGATTATGGATGATCATATGGGGATGCGATACACTATGATATGTCGTGGAGACTTAGCTATACGAGCTTCGTAATTCTATAAAGTTTGAGAGTGCAGCTCCAAGCTTTTAGTGGAGTAGCGTTGGAGTTGATAATTGTGAAATGTATATCTGGGATATTGGGTTTCAAAATTATCATGAGCTTGAACTTTATAGGTCCATTTTGGTCCCCTTTGCTAGATCACAAAATCCTGTAACGACACGGCGTGCTTTTTCAATAATTGGTGACTTATGTCGGATTTATTAGATTGGTTTAAAATTTATAAGAATCAAATAATTCATGTCTGTTTATCGGTTGAATTAATTATGTAAGAAAATTAGTTCAAGATGAACTTGTTCAATTATTACGTTCAGGTAATTCTTGTCTGTTTATCGGTTGTTTTAATTTTGGATAATTAGAACAAGATAAACTTGTAGAATTATTGTGAATTAATTTATTTTCTTAGAGATTATCTTGATAAAGTTTGTTTTGATCAGATATCTTTTCTATTGGGCTATTTGAATCAAAACGGAGACTTTATCCTTTAGAATCTCGGGTAGAAAATAAAAGATTCGCGGAGATTTTTTCTCGGCAGTTCGGCCTGCCGGATGACGTGTTCGGCCTGCCGAACTGGCCTGTTCGGCCTGCCTATCAGAAAGTTCGGCCTGCCGACCGACGACAGTTAAGATTACGCGTTTTCACGCGGATCTTATCAGATATTGATCCGAACTTGATTCTGTTTCGATTTTTTGAGACCTAATCTGATATGGACTGACCTTAGGACCAATAGGTATAAAAAGGGAGTGAGTCTAATGATTTACTCAGATCAATTTGAGAGATTAAGAGTGATACTCTTCGAGTGAGCATCTAAAAACTCCCTAAGAGCTTTTGTTCACAAATCACGAACACTAGCTTTGGGTTCTCTCTGTTGGTTGGAAAGAGAGTCACCGGTGGAAGAGCTGTACGTGTGAGCCCACACTCACTCTGGTTGTGGATAGAGAATAGCAAAGAAGACCAGTTGGTTGAGGCTCTTCTGGAACGTTACTTCTCTACACAGGTTGCGGAGGTTCTTCGGCACACTGAGGTTAGTAAGATCTGTCTAATTTATACATATAATATGTCAAACTTGTATTTTGGAAAATACTCTGATGAAATTTTTTTAAAAATTTCGCTGTGCACTTTGTTTCCAACAAACTGCTCCTAGTAGTGTCTTTTACCTTTATCAGTATTATTAACACAAGTCAAATCAATATCTAAATGGACTAAGTGTGAATCATCATTGTCAAAAACGTCAACCTCCTCTATCGATGGCAATCCTTTGCTAATAGATGGAATATTATTGCACTCATTATCATCATCACCATCATAATTGCTCTTGACTTCCTTGACATGACTAATGAAAACTCCAAATCTTCAGGATTGTTGTATAGAAAACTTGTTTTGCTTGCAACGCGATGATGAATGGATCATTTTTAAACCCAATCTTTTAAAGTCTAGCATCATAATATCATTATTATCAACTTTCACACAATGAATATTGATTCACTTGCACTTAAAAAGAGTCACTCGGACATTGCAATAGTCAAGTTCCCATATGTTGTCAACATAACCATTGTAGGTCATTGTATAATACATGAAATTCTTATCTTTTGCGTAGGAAACATGCATAGAATTGGCACAAAGACACACACCACTATTTTGGACCGAGTGCTTCTCATTTCTTTCTCAAGTGTAGAACGTATAACCATTAATTGAATATAAAATATATCTCATGCTGTAAATGAGGGTCCTCCAGCCAACTTAAGCAAGTCTTCTGAGACACGTTTGCTTTGAGACTCATGAACCTTAGCATATATGTGTGCTCGTATTTTTTCTTTAAATAGGCGGTTGTGTTCATCTTGCAATTATTTCTCATTTCTTTCTCTTTTCGAATTTGTATCTTTTATTTCCTTCATATGGACCTCTATGAATGGTTCAACCACACATGTATTGTGTAAAATGTTAAGACATGTCTGTTCCCATTTTTCGTGAGAAATTGACGATGAAATACCAAAAGACATTGCTTTAGGCCCAATGTTAACCTTCCTTGGCAAACCTATTACTTTGACATTAGACAAGCACTTCGAGCAAAATTCTACGGCTTCTTCAGCTATGTAATTTTTTGCAATTCGACCCTCCAGCTTATTTTGGTTATTAACATAACCCTTCAAATCTTCATGTATCTTTCAAAAGGGTACATTCACCTCAAATACACCATCCCACAAAGCCTAACTCTGTGTAATAAATACACCATTAAATGAATTATAATGTCAAAAAACGATTGTGGAAAGTACTTTTTAAGCATGTGCAAGGTCTTTACCTACTTTACTTGTATTGCATCTAGCTTTATTGGATCTATCACCTTGAAGCATATGGAGTTGAAGAAGGAACAAAACTTCATAAGTATATATCGCACCTCCTATAGGAGATCCCATACAATGCAAGTGGTAACAATTGTTGTATCAAAGGGTGAAAATCATGTCATCATGCCAACAAGCTTTAGGTCCTTCGTTAATATCAAAGGGTGTACGTGGGTTTTGGATGTGGGATCATGTAGTAGTATAGTGTTAGGTTAGTGGCTTAATGGGTGAGTGTGTCCAGTATTTTGAGGGGTAGTTAGTTTGTAGATTTTTGCCTATTTAAGAACCTCTAATGAGAGCTTCAAGGGAGGTTAATTATTTTGTTCCAACTTTATGGTGTCTTGAGAGGTCAAGGTTTTCTCGAAGGAACCTGATTCTCTTCTCTAATTTCTTTTATTATTTTTATTTTCTATTATAGACAAGTGACGCAGCAGGGATATGCTTAATCATTTTGCTGATAGTGTGTAGTTTGCTTATATATGTTTTTGTTGCCGTTTTAAGAGTTTCTTATGGCAGGTGTTGTTGTTGTTGTATTTTTTTTTTTTTTTTTTTTGTTTTTTTATGTTTTCCCTAAGAGCACAAAAGCTGTGCGTTTTATGTAACTAACTTTCAGATATTTTGGGATTACTCTATTATATGCCTTAAAGGGAATGAAAGAGACCATACCATTTTTGTTGAGCTAAAGCTTTTGTTTGTTGAGCAATCAACCCAGATTTTCTTCTCTTTGTTGGGAATCGTCCTCTGGTAGGGGAGCCCTGTTTCTTGATCTTCCTTCGTCAACAAGTGTGTTTGTAACATGAATTTAACGTTATTGTTGGCCATCACATTTATTAGAGGATAATGTTTCATTTTTTTCTTAATGAACATTCAAGGCCAGTATTTTTCCTTCTTCCATATACACACCATGCATATATATATATATATATATATATATTCTGGACTTAAGGGTGGAGGGATTTGAGCTCTTCACCTGTAGGTAAAGTCAGGGTGTGATTTTACCGCTACATTATTGTTGCAACCACACGCCAGCCATGCATAATTTTTAGCACTTTGAAAATGATTTAATCTGGTTACTCTTCGTCATATATGGTAAGTAGGTAACTTACTGAATAAGCTATGGTAACTCATGAATTAATCTATTGTAACTCTAATTAATCTATGGTAACTTACCAATTTATTTATGATAACTCCTGATAATACTAAAGAGTTTTTTTTTTTTTTTTTTTACTTTGAAGAATTCGGGAACATTAATTTGGATTAAATTTAGAATGAATTTCAATTTATTTTTCGTTTGTGGTGATTATAATAAACATCATGGTGGCAATTGAGTCGAGCGTGGAGAAGGCACCCCAATTGAGATTTCATGACTTCATCCCCCCTTTCATTAGTGGGGAAGAGAGAGAAGATGAGGATGGTTTTAGAAGGAGAAATAGGGACAGAAGGGCATTCTCAGCCCCCAACCCAACAAAACCACATTTGCAGAAATTCCTATTTACCATACAGTGATGATCAAAAGACCGAGCGAGTAAGCTTAACTTCACTTTTCGAAACTGCACTTTGCCAATTGATTCTCCCAACCCATTAACTGTTGCGAAATAAGCATTAATGGATTATCACGATTCACGACCAATAGTTTAATAGGTGCGTCTTTACTACTATTTGCACTATCATTTTGGTTGTTAAGCATGTGGTATCCACCATTTTATAACAAGGTTTCCAATGGGGTTGAGTCATTGAAGAAGCATTGCCAGATGGATGGATTGGAAGAGAGGGATGGAGAAAGATGAGCAATTCACCCAAGGGGCGTCGGTTGAAATGGTCAAGTAGTTTGTTCCCACAAAGTCCGGGGTTCGAATCTCTTCATTGGCACCTACACGACAAAATTCATAGTTTCCTGTCTTCCAAAGATTGTAGGATTGGACTGAAAGAAAATTTCAAAAAGTAAACAAAAATAAATAAATAAAAAGATGAGTAATTCATGAGAAATGGATTCAAAAACGACTAATTTTTGAAGTATTCATGATTCATCTGTTGGGTTCTTTGTGAACCAATGTGGATATGGTTCTTTATTAGTGGCCTTTTTGAATAAATGTTGATATCCTGCTGATACCCACCTTAGATGTTCAAATTTTGAATGCAAGGTAATGGGGAACAAACTGAAAGTTGGGTTGGAGTGGAGAAAGCCAGAAAGGTGACGATGAGTTGTTATGAGAGAAAGTGTATGCAAAGCAATTAGGACGGTGACGGAAGAACGCCTTGAAGTTGGCAGAGACGTCAGAGCCAACACGTTCGGTAGCTGCTTCTCAAAGAAGACCTGGAGTCCATCTGATATTGATGATTTCAGTCACAAGCTTCCCAGTTTTAAGTAGGTATTTTGTGTTTACGAGTGAAGCAAATTTCGGAATGGTAAACGATAGCATGTCATGTCATGTTCCCCTATAGCTTCCATCTCGTATTTTTATCTTTTTTGTTTATTAAAAAAAAAAAAAAAGCAATGCAAGTAAAAAATTAATAACGCCGTTCCGGCAAACATGCATAACAGGGCACAAAGAGACTGGAAAAAGCATCAATTCCAGAAGAATCAATTTACAGAAACAATCTTTTTCTATCCCCATCGGGACTCTCTCTCTTTAAAAATTTGTCTGGATTCTCTAATGTTGATTTAGGATTTCAAGTCATATGTACATTACGGAAACGAAGCAAACAATAAAACCATCATATGAGTTTTCATGCCACTTCCAATTCTTTATTCCTTTACTTAAACCAAACAGCTTAGTAGCTGAGCCTGAATTGCTTGATAACGTAGAGTTTATCGGCGTATGAACCGATTTGAGTGACGTCAATAAGGAAAATGCGTGTACCTTGAATTCTCACGTGAGGGTAAGTTTCTAGTGCAGGAGCACACTAGTAAAAAAATGTGGGAGATCCGGTGATTGTATGAACCACTAAAAGGCGTCACTTTCAGATTGGCAGAACGGATACTGCAAGCATTGGCCCTTCAATTACGGTCTGCACTACCCGTTGAAGTGTTTGTATCATCCCCTGAAGCCTCAGCAGTGAGCCTTCCCATCTTCTTCTGCAGGTCAGCCAGAGAATCATTTGACACTTTTCCTTTGGGACTTTTCTTCCCATCAGCTTTTCCCTTCGGACTTTTCTTTTCATCAACAAGTTTGAACTCCAATCTATATAATGCACAAGTACTGTAATTGGTGATATCATATTCATATAGATGCCATTCATGGTACGTTGAGGGTTGCGGGTCCATGTAATATGACCTCTTCTGCCCCCCAAATTCCTTCATGATCTGCTTCCTTGATTCATGCCAACCACGTCCGTTGTAATCCGGCAATGACCTTTGTTTCCTATTTCCACTCTCAAACGCTCTTCTAGGCTTATCGAAAAATAGCCACTCTCTAATTTTTTCACCCTCTAGAAGAGAAAGATCAAACAGGTCTGCAACATTAAAGGACAGTCATCAGCCAACAAAAATGAGGGGTGGGGTGGAGTTCAAGAATTGGAGGCCATTATTAATACTTTTCCCCGCATAAAGTGTGCAATACTAACAGGACATGCGACATCAAACAATAATCCAAGCAGTAACAAATGTGAACTAAACCGCAACATTAAGCAACATAGCTCAAATAGATGTGAAATTGCTGTAAGTAAATTGGCAATTTAGCAAGCTAATGAAAAAAGCAAACAAATGAGACTGAAATGAAAAGATATTACTGCATAGGCTTACCAGGAGCATTCCATGGACATTTTGCAAAAGCAGCTCCTTCACAATTAGGGATGCCCACCTCCTTTCCTTTTGTCTTAAAAGTAAGACCAGAAAACAATGGACCATCCTTCACGTCGAGGCCACCAGGTCGTAAAACTGGGGTTACACCTGGAAGACCTTCATTCAAGGCCAAAACAGCATGACAGCTGCTGCAATAGTCCTGGCACCATTTCGATCCCTGTGCAGGTCTAGAACAGTCCCAAAGGGCACACTGTGGCCCCAAGAAAGCAGCAGGTGGAGGGGAAATATCTGGAAGAACCTCAGTCAAAGCACCCTGTTCACATTGATCATTGGTAATGGTTCCAAAATTATGCCCTTCATTGAAGTCTTGAAAATCAAACTGATGATCCTCAAGTGGAGTAGAAAAATGCAAGTCATTGGCTACCAAGCGATGAAAATCTAAATTACTTCCTTTGGGTTCATAGAATCCTTGAAAACTCTCGTCCTGGGGTTCCTTAGCATCGAAACAAACCTGAAAATAAAGACCAGGTATATAATTTATGCTGCTAAAAATGTGCGCTTCTAGATGTCACACTAGATTATTAATCTATAAGCATGTCATATTACAATCAATCAACATGGAAATTCAACTAACAACTCAGAAACATTCACTACACTCAAGAATTTTGCCCTGTTGTAGAATCCCATCAAACAAATAGAGACTAAAAAATCCACAAAAAATAATAATAATAAGACATTTTACCTGTTCAAAGGTAAAATTTCCAACATGAATGTCTTCAAGATCAGGATCAGGCTTAGTCTTAGGGGGTGTCAGCTCTCCTAATGGACTGGTTGCATCATCCTCCACATCATACCCTTGCAGAAGACGAGCCAATTCCTCCGAGAACGACCCAAGACTCTAAAAAAAAATAATCAAAGAGAATATAAAAAACGGGGAAAAAACTCGAGCCCATCACATAGTACCACCGTACCCGGTCCTACATATAACATGTAGAACCGAACGAGGGTCAGCATAACAACAAAGACAGAAATTATCAATCAACTACCAATGCTACACTTTCTCAATCATTGTTACATAGAAAATACACCCTAAAAGACAATGACAAGATAATATTTAAGTGCCAAAATTATAAGACACATACAAGCAAAGAGGATGCTGGGGATGGCTCACTGAGCTCAACTTTCCATTCCCGTAGCATCAGATTGACCTGTTCCTCCAAAACCGCGACGTCCTCGGTTCGGCTCTCCTTCCGAGCATGTTCGAGATTCGAGAACATTCTCTGAAGGTCATCGACGCGGTTCTTCGTCTTCTCCTTCAGATTCTGGTGAGACACTGTCTCACACTTGCCCTTTGAATCCTTCTGCATTCGATCCCCCTCCTCGCCTGGAAACCTCTACGATCCATTACCCAATCCGATCAATTGCCAAATTTAAATACGAGAAAGAACAAAAAATTACAAGAAAGAAAGAAAAATTCATATCAAAATTCGCCATTAGACAAATTGGGGGAAAAGGGATGAATTACAAAGGTAGATTTGGAGTGTTTGAGAGAGAGAGAACAGTCAACGGACTGTTTCAACAGCGAAAAAGGCATGAACCTTAACACAAACATAAGTTTAGTATCGTTTTCCCATTACTTTACTCTTCCCAGCAAGCCAAGTTCTTGATCAAAGGATGGAGAAAAAGGGATTAAAAATAATTAATTAAGAGAAGGGAGAACAAGACAGGGGCCATTACCGAAGTCCGGAGCAGCGAGTGGTTAAAGATCAGCCCAGAAATCGTGTGACCCGAGAGCCCAAATTGCAATCTACAGCGGCTTTGAAGAGAATTTGCGAAAGGGAAAGTTCTATAAAACGGCACGAAAATCTTTTCTTCTCTTTCTTTTTCTTTCCTTCTTTTTCTTCTTTCTATTTTTTAATGACTTATGAAAAATAGAACTACATGTCGTATTTGTGAAAGGTATCTGTCGTATCCGTACTTTTTCATTTTTTTTTTCAAGGATAAATATGATTTGCAGTTTGTACGGTCAACAATACGTGCAGAGTTTTTTATTTTTTTATTTTTTATTTTTGGGAGAAAATCGCAAGGTACAAATTTTTGATGTCATTTTCCATTCAAAAAAAAATTTTGATGTCATTTTGATCAGGAAAAAAAAAATGGTCTTTCAATGGTCTCCTGTGAAAAAAATCGTGTCAACCTGAAAAACAGCATATTCTTTGTCGTTTAACAGCAAAGAAACGACATGCACGTTTCCCGAAAGATTTTGTCATTGGCCGAATTATCGACATGTCGCATTCAGGTACAAATATACCCCTTTTTTTTGGTTTCTTTTTAAACCTCAATAAAAACTGCTGCTTGTCTGATGAAAAAAGCGGCCGCAACACTTGGCTGTCGTTTCATCTTTCATCTTTTTATCTCTTTCCTTCTTACTTTTTTTAAATACCCTTTGTTTTTTATGTTTTTAAAAAAGTAGACGTGTCGCTTGGAAGATAACCCTTGTTATTTCAAGAGGACGCCGTTGGTCTTTCAGAATTTACAAAAACAATCGGTAACCTTAACACACTGTAAAGCGTTCGTTGCCCTCAAAAAAAAAAAAAAAAAAACTCTTTTAAGCCGCCAAATGAAATGTGTAATTGTCGTTTTGTCATTGCCCGAGGCCTTATATTTGACAGAAGGGATAAAAATTTCCTAGCTAGCCAATACTTGTTATTCAAGTAAGAGAGAAAGGTTAGTTTTTCGGGCAATGCTGTGGGCCACAGTTGAATTTTGCTGTGATCAAGAGTGATTCCCTTTTCCCTCTTCACTTGTATGCTGAGCATGCCTGAAATGAAGAATACCGGAAAGCCCTCGTCCTTTTGCAAGGTGTTCCATCTCTTCAATTTTCTGTTTGAGAAGCTCAATTTCTCTGGCTAAATCTTCATCTCTTTGCTTCATTGCCTAAAACGGTCAAGAAACGCATGAACTCAGACAGGTTCAACAAGAATCTAAAAATGATAATCCATAGAGCAGCAACTGGTCATAATGTTTGTCATTATATCACCATCATCCAATCACTACTCTGCATTTTCGAAGATTAAGAACTTGATAATACCAAATCTATGGTCAATTATGTAAACCAAATGATATGTGACGCCAGATCCACCCTAAAATTTAGCTCACAAAGAGGATGTAAGCAAACTTTAAATAATTTAAACGTGCTTATAAACTTTGAGTAACACAGACAAAATTGCGGAGTGGAATTGGATCAAAATCATACCTCTAGCCATTGCCAATTTTCACACGTTCAAGGATTAAGTTTGTGTGTATTTTGGGTTAGGGCGCTTCTAAACCTCTCTCAACCTCTAATGATGGTGTGGTTTTCAAAAATGAGATTGAAAGGCTTAGGGACCCAACCACACATTATATTTTCAATTGTCTTGTTGCTCTG
Source organism: Artocarpus heterophyllus (assembly GCA_025403435.1). Classification (NCBI taxonomy): domain Eukaryota; kingdom Viridiplantae; phylum Streptophyta; class Magnoliopsida; order Rosales; family Moraceae; genus Artocarpus; species Artocarpus heterophyllus. The sequence goes on along the minus strand of CM046347.1, from coordinate 13,917,576 downwards.
CCCATCACAGAGCCTTTTCCACGTGTAAAGATCACGTGTATTCAGTTATAAACGGTTTTTGGACAGTTCCTAAAATGGTGGGATGATATGGACCAACTTTTTTTTTTGGGGTTTTATCACAATCAGTTGCAACCGATTTTATGGGAGAAAAAATGCCAACAAAGGATACATGTAGTTTAAACCCGGGTCCAACTCAGTCTAGTAATCAGACATGAAAGTCCAATCAAAACAGAGAGCCTATCACCATATTGAACCACCCACGGAGCAAAGCTCAAGAAGATAACCATGATACTCTGCCGTTGAAAAATTACAATGCTGCCTGCCCTAAAACTTTTTCCTAGTCCTAAGCTGAATAAAGGATCGACAAATCTCTCGTATAAGGCTTCATTAGCTTCTACGTACAGGGACATGCGTGATAATGCATGAGGGTAACAACGTAGTGCTATACGTTCACAATGTATTGTAATTATTAAATAAACGCATCAAAAAGAGCAAACTATGGGAGAACTAGGAACTTAGAGGTTCTAGTCTTTTCGATAAGTAAACTAAATGAATCTAGGCACTTGGTAGCAATCTAGTTAAATGAACATGCTGACCGCAGTTCAACTGTGAAATATAAAGGGACTAATTCTAAATAATACTTATTAGAGCATCTAATCACATTCCCTCAAGTGGAAATATAGTCCCAAATCCAATCACAATTTGTAGGGTGGGTAGGTAATGTTGCTTTTCATCAGATCACAATATCAACGATCAAATACCTGTAATTCCTGTCTCCGCAACTCTTCCTTTCTTGCTTCTGATCTTGAGCTTCTCTGCACTTCAAAAATAACAGCAGCACCTGCAACCTGTAGAGAATCAGTTTAGAACATTACAGAAGATGAAATAAAAGGTAGAAAAAGTAAAAGCAAGATTGACTGAAGTGGATGAAAATCCACAAGTTTGAGCAGTACGTGTGGCTTAAATTATTACCATTTGCCCTAAATTATATGAGGCTTAAGTTACTACCATTTGCCCTATATTATATGAGGCTTAAAGACTATTTGCGCTAACTTTAATATCTTACACGTTCATGGACTATTTGCCCTATATTATATGAGGCTTAAAGTCTATTTGCGCTAACTTTAATATCTTACACGTTCATGGACCAAACAGATGAAGCTTCTTTCTTAACCACTATAGAATCACCTTTTTTTTTTTTTTCCTCTTCTACATCTGAGCATGTGCACACAAGAAGGATAAAATTCATTTCACTATAAAAGGTTAAAAAAAGATCTCCTGAAAATCCTAATATTTCAATTAAGCATAATAAGGAAGAACTGAAACATTGCGGCTTACACTATACATACAAGCGTGGATAATGTTTAAGCACTTTACTTCCAAATAACATTTTTGCCACAAGTCACAAAGCATAGATCCACAGTACCGTGAATACAAAGATTTCACCAAGAAGATCAGCAGCATCCTGTACAGCTTTTTCCTCATTTAGGGGGCGTATCTCAACATCGGTGGCATGACCATAAATCCGTCTTTGCATTTGCGTTTGAAATCGATGGTTTGCCTGATTCCATAACCAAAAATCCAATTCAATCATTTGCATTTTTTTTTTTTTTTGTGATTTTAATCACTTTGCTTATAGTTTAGGATTGGAGGTGTGTGAAGCCTAACTATAATCTTGACACAGAATTAGCTCTCAAATTAAAAGTGAACCATTACCAATTTTGTGCGTGTGCTGGTTTGTCTTTCATCAGTAAAATGTAAAATACTACTTAATAGACACATGAACAGAGAGCACAAGGTTCAAATACCGTAGAACCATGAGAGATAAGCTTCAATAATAAAGCAGGCATAGAACAAAAATCAAAACAGTAACAAATTGTTGCCACCCATAAAATTCATAAAGGAAGAAACTTTGAAAAATCTCAAAATTTCTTGGATTTAAGGGTCCCAAAGAGGAAAAGAACTCCTCATTGAATATCAAAAAGAAAAGCAGGCCAGCAGTACAGAACAAACGCACATTAAAATAGAGTATCGGATTAAAAACTGGAAATCACGAAAGCCAAATGTATGACAAAAGTTCATTATAAGAATTACCAAAGAAAACGCCACCAAAAAAAAAAGCCCAATATCGAGCAAAACCCATATCTGTAAATCAATCGTAAACCCATAAATGGGGGGGAAAAAAAAGCAGAGAGAACCTGGGCAATGTTGATGATTAACTGTCTGAACTTGGGGTGCAAACCCGCCTCCCTCTTGAGCCGATTGGCAATGGGTTTACAGATAGTTCTGAGGAAGAGAGTTCCTAATTTCACCACCGGTAGAATCATGACTATGTGCTTCTTCTTCTTCTTGAAGACACAGGGTTGATAGATTGTGAGCTACTAAAGGCTATGGGACAGTGAAATGGAATAAATTCTGGGTCATGGAATTAACGAATCGTGAATGAGTTAATGGAGAATAAAACGATAGAGAACCAAGAATGCGTCGACGATTATGGTGGCGCTTGCGATCGGACTCGGTAAAAAAGTTTGCCTTGGAGGAGAAGCTGGTGGAAGGGACCAAGTTGTAATTTAGAAAAAGGTGTAATATTACAGCCCTTTCTTTCTTTATTTCCTTCTTTTTCTGCTTTTTTTTTTTTTTTTCTCTCTTTTTGAAGAAAGGTATTAATTTGAGGGACAAAGGATAAACGTGACTGATCATTACCCTCAATGTTTACCGTCCATATTTATGTAAAATAATTGTAGCAATATTTACATTCATAAATGTGAGTCTTTCGTTTCAAATTAATTAATTAATTAATGACTATTATCCTTGAAACTTTCTGATATTTTTAACTTTCTTTACAAAAAGCCATCAGAATTCCCCTTTCTATAATTTCATAAAAAATTATACCACATGGGGTTTTCCTTCTCTAAAATGCAATAATAGTGATGATAATAATATAATGTTGGTACTTAAATCAAGCTTCCAAGGATGTAAAATATGATTATATTTAATAAAAAATGCTTGGACATAAATGATACTAACCACCGCAACTAATAAAAAACAAGTCCTATATATAAGTCTTATGCTATAAGGTCTACATTTTATTAGTGTACAGTGTTCAACATTACCGTACAAAAATCAACAAAAATGCAAATGCTACAAATTGGGTTGTTTGCATTGGAAAGTTTTTAATACATAAGCAAAATAAAAGTCTTTATATCCACTACAATACGTGTGTCAATAAAATGCATGACTAGTTATACACTCTGGATGGTTATTCTCATTATTGACCATAATAAAATGAACAGAGAAACTATAGCAGTATTTCAATATGCAATTTTTAAAGTAGAGTATACTGCAGAGACAAAGCCATATCTATGACTATATATTTCGTTACAATTCTATGCCATATTGACATATATATATATATATATATATATATATATGTATTTACTTTCTTCTTTGACTCAGCATGTGGAACTTTTGCATTGCAGAGCTCCTGCTGATCTTGTCAACAGCCTCACAAACTTGGCATCCACAACAGGGAAACTCTGTTGAGGATTATACTTCGGCTCTGCTCCTCCAAACCCAGTTTGAATGAAAGAAGCCCCGTTTTCAAAAACATCCCTCACAGAGTAAAACTTCCATGACCGATTGTTCCCCATGGTATCCATTCTTGATGTCACCTGTTTTAACCATTTATTGGCCACATAAACTTGAGTTACCACAAAAGCAAAATAAAAAGAATCAGTAGTGAAAAAATTTACCTCTTTGTTTCCTGATTTGGGTGCAATGAAGAGATTGGCTTCACTCTTGACGCTAGGACTCATGCTTCCCCCAATTGCATACTGACCCCATCCATTGTACATGTTGTTCACTACATGTGCATATCCATGTCGAAGCCTGCAATATTAATCTTTCACATGTCACTTTAAACTTAGGACTGTTCTCATACATATGAGCCCATAATGTGAGTTATTTCTATTTTGCCTTTTAAATTTTAAAAACTCTCATTTTAGCCCTTAAATTTTAATTTAGTCTCACTTAACCTCGTATGTTAGCATTTATTGATAACAAATGGAGAAAGAAGGGGCTACGTAAGGCTATGGGGCGGTTTTTCTTTTTTATTTGTTTTCATCATAGACCTTAACAGAAGGGCAAGTGAGACTAATTTTCTTATTTTTTGTATAAGTTCTTAATGAAAATTTTAATAAAATGAGTTTGATGACGTTATTTCAAAATTTTAAAATGAGAGTTTTTTAAAGTCTAAGGGGTAAAGTAGAAATGACGTTCAGAGTTTAAAAGTCACAAGTGAGATTTATCATTAACCACCGTCCCTATGTAAAATCATAACATTGGACAAATAATATTGGGTAGTTACCTTGGCATTCTTTGGTTGCAGTTAGGACCAAAATGGTTGTAAATGACCGTGACCTTCATGTTCTTGTCACGCACGTACCCATCATCATGGCCAAGAAGCATGACCTTGTCTTGGTCCCTGAACCAGTTGTTTGAGACCGTGATGTCTGTAGAGCCCCGAGTGACATCAACAAGACCGTCCTGGCACCGGTGGAGAGTGTTATGGTCAATCCAGACCTTTGATGCGCTGACTAACCTGATGGCATCCCCATCGACCTGACCCAGTGAGACCACCTTCCCATCCGGGCTCATCACCGAGCTGGGAGCCTGGGATCGGCACTCGTGAATGTTAAGTCCATGGATGATAATGTTGCTCGCCTGATGATCAATCACAATAATATTGTAACATGAACTTCTCAGAAATACTTGGCTAAAAAAATAAACTTTTTTTTTTTTTTTTGCTTCATGAGAACTTTCATTCCACAAGAAAGAAGGCTAAAACCCTACAAAGCACCAACGCCCCACACAACGATAAAAAAACAAAGAAAGACAAGAGCCAACAGCTCCAAAGCAGAACTACAAAGTGAACTAACAAAAACGACGTCAGAGTAAGTTCAAATTCCGGTTGGTAAATACGTGTCAATATACTTGATGAAAAAAAATAATGGATTTTAAAGCACGTGTTTAATTTCGTTTATTTTTTATAATACTTTATTGTTCAAAACCATTAAAAACACGACAAAATATAATTAGATAGACATGATTTGGAAACCAAAACTTAGACATGTGATTTGAATTGAAAATACCGCATTCGTTATTTTATGTATATGGAAGTTTTTTTGAAAGCGATAGGAGAATTTTTGTCTATCATAGGATGAAAAAAAAACTATCATGAGATCAAGTTTTAAACCGTCAAATTTTTGTTAAATTATGTTAATATTTTTCTTTCAATTTGATATAATTTGATGCTTTAAAACTGAGTTATAGTTTTTTTTTCTTTTTTTTTCCTTTTTTCCTTTTTTCAATACTATATCACAGAATTGTCTAATTGACTCTTGTGCGAGCCTAACCAAATTTGATTAAGTTAATATCATCGATAATAAATATTAAGATGTTCAAAACTACTTGTTAATAATGTTGACAATTTGTCCAATTTAGGATCGGATTGATACCCAGTTAGGAAAAATTCAATTTTTCCCCCTTTTTTTTTCCTAATTTACATACCTGAAACACCATCAGGCATGCATTCCCAGCAACGTGAACTCTAAAACCTCTGCCATCAATGGCTGTGAAACTGCTGATAAGAAGTGTTTTCTGTAGCGTGATGCGCATGTCCCTTTGGAACGTGATCCAAACTTTGCCTCTGGTCATGGTGGCCCCATATCTCAGTGTTCCCGGTTTCGGGTCCACCGGGTTGTCGCTTGGGTCAGTGACTTTGTAATGAATCAAGCCTCGTCCGGCATTGCCGCTCATCTTTCCAGCAAACCCCACAGAGCACGAGGCCAGCTTCTGGCGGTTGCGCCACCAGTTCTGGTCCCCCCTCCAGCACCGGTCAATGGCATTCATCTTGACGCCGCGGAGTGCTTGTTTTGCCTTCTTCACCGCGAAACCGGGGTTAGGAACGAGGAGGATAACAATGACAAGAACCAAAGTAAACCGCAATGCAATGGCGTTATTGATGACTTTTGCAGCCATTGATAGAGGAAAGGAGAATGAGAGGAATAATGTGATTTTTGGTTGAGACACCGAAACGGGACAGGTGATCTGATTCCGTAGTTTTTAAGCTAGTACGTAGTTTAGGTTGCGAGAGCAAAGTTTGGGGGAATAAATATTTATAGTGGAGAACAAGTGATGCTTAGTGGGCATTTGTTTGGTTGGTTTACGTAGAAGTGGTTGGTGGAGTGTGGATTTGCATAATTCTATGAATAGAAAACAGCAAGGTTTTGTTGTTTTAATAGCACATATAAGTTTAACTTGGTTTTTTCGCCTTTAGGCTTAGAATAAGTTTAGCATTTTTTTTTTCTTCTTGGTGTCTGTATACAATGCACTCATACTTCAATTTCTTTTTTTTATTTATTGCTATTTTTCATTTTTGGTGAACGTACTTTAATGGGTTTTGTTTCTTAATCACATGCATGTTTAAATATCGTCCGTTTCATGTTTGATCTTAACTTCTTGCATTAATATTTACCGTAAAAGAATTTATAACTGAAACCTTTATTTCGAGATGAGTTATTATCGAGGGTTACAATGACTTTCATCATAAAGCGTTTACACTATTTATTTCGTGACTCAACTTACTCATAAATAAATTATATTTGTAACTACCAATTTACTTCTTATAACTGAATATTTATTTTAGTTTATTAAGTTCGCTATTTTAATCTGATCAGCTTTCCTTCGTCCATCACACTACAATGAGTCCATTTGATATTCACGAGATTTGTTTTCTTTATATTGTTTAAATTGAGACTTACTGTAGCCAAGTACTTAAAGTGCACTTGCTTAGAGTATTTTTTGGGATCAAGGGATTTAAATACGTGTTTGTTTCGCCTAAAATATGAATAGTATCAAGAATCTAAGTTTCAGCGTTCTGACCCACCTTAAACTTTTAAAACTCTCTCCCCTATATTTGAAGAAAAAATCATAACTTCTTCATTAGATATTCAAATGAGATGATTTTTTTCATTGTGTTCCTAGTAAAGAAAAAAATAAATTAATATCTATGTTGCATATTTTTTAAGATCATTAACATTAAGATTTATTAGATTTGTTAATAAATCAAAAACTATTTTCATTATTTCTCTAAACTAAATTCCAATTTTATTCTATACTCAGATTAAAACTTAAATATACATCTAAACGTTAATTCGTATAATAATTCAAATTACTAATTCAAATTTTAATTTAAATTAAATAACTAATTTAAATTCATATACCAAATGTGCTCTTAATTACAATGGGGAATGCACAAATCACTAGGGTTTGTCGCTGGAGATCAGCCGCCACTACCTTCGTTGCACTGTAGATTGAGTATCCCAGTGGTGAATCGATCTTAGAGAGAACGACGCTTGTCCTCATCTGACCATATTGCCAATAATTAGTCTATCCTTTTTCAGGTTGATTCATTTTTTTTTTTTGCCTTCACGGAGATAGTGAACGACCAATGAGGACTAAAAGCCTTCAAGAAAATTTTTTGTGCTTCAAAATCTCATTTATATATATATATATATGTTAATACTTATATTATACTAATATACAATAACCCTTATTAAAAATTTAAAATAATCTTATAGTCCTATTGAACATATCATTTTTTTAATTTTAATTATGGGCATGAAAATCTATTTGAACAATTGAAGTGCATTAATAATTTTTATTTTAAATAAATTTTTGTTTTAGTAATTAACCTCATTAATCAAAATTTCTCCCTCCATCATTGTTTTATATATCATAATTATGAACGGATGTAACTTTTCTTATATTTTGTATAATTCATTATCCTACTCACTTTTTATTTGAGTATGTAATTTTCTTACAAAAAGTAAATACATGAATAATGACGACAACGACAACACAAATGATAACTGACCCCTTAAACTTTAACTTAGTCTTCAAATTATTAGCATAATTCACAATTTGATCCTCTAATCTTTCTTATTGAATGAATATATTTTTTCCTGTGATTTTGGCCTCTTAATTAGACCCTAAATTAGTGATGGTTTTGAATAGCCAAGTCGATTGAATGCCACAAAAATCTTATACTTGAACTTATGCCACGGATAATGAAGTTTCAAATTTGTGTCATACAAATAGACTAGTTAAAGATCAACAAAACATAACATAAGTCTACTACAAAGAAGTTTTGACTTAAATCTTAAAAACACTTAAAATTTTTAAAGTGGGCCACCTATTTTTTTCTTTCTCAAATTTGATGAACAGGTTATGATTGATCTATCAAGTAATGACATAAAATATGATAAATTTTGACTTAAAAAAAAAAAAAACAACTTCACATTTATGTAACCAAGATTGGAGTTTTTAGCTTTGTGACACACAAATGACCTCAACCGCCTACGAAATGTAGCATAAACTCAAACCACAAAAAAATGCTAACACATATATGAATACATATAAAAGTTATGCATATCACAAAATTTTCTCTTAAATTTTGTATGACTTAAAAATCCATAATAGTAATCACGTAGGTGTATAAACAAAAATAAATACAAAAAACAAATAAATCTATATATATGCTTTTTGTGTGGGTTTTGTTTAATCTTTTCTTTTGATATTCTATTGTAATTTTACAAAATTAAATTAGAATTCATTAATAAAAGAGTAAAATGAAATTTTTACGTCAAAAAATACATACTCAGGATACCAAAATAATATTAGGTTAATTACAAAAATCCCCCTCGAACTATTGCCTTTGTAACACTTTGCCCTCTAAACTTTAAAACATAACATCTGTTCCCTTTGAAGTATGAACTGTAAACAAAATTAGTCATTTTGTTAGACTTTTAATTGCAAATTAACAAACAATTTTGAAATTAGAGGTATCTTAATAATCCTAGTTATAAAAATTACCAAAAAATTTAAATTATAATAAAAGCAGTCTTTATTGATGATTAAAAAAAGAAAAAAAATTAATTAAAATAATATTATTATTTGGATCCCTCTTTTTTTTGGATATACCAAAATTTTCTTTAAAAATTTATTAACAATTTTTCACACTCAAAAATTACCAATGAAACTTTAAAAATATAAAAGAAATTTTATTAATACTATCAGAGTTTTTTTCTATTTGTATTCTTTTTTTGTTACGTTGAACATATTTGCGTTATATTCTTTTTCATTTCATTAGTATATATAATATTCAAAATTTTAAAATACTTTTTAGGTGTAAAAAAAATTGATAAAATTTTGAAGAAAATTTTGGTATATCAAAGAAAGAAGAATTCAAATGGTATAATAGTTTTAATTTTTTTTTTGTTTTTTAACATAAATAAAGACTATTTTTATTATAGTTTTAATTTTTATGGTTACTTTTATAACCAAAATTATCAAAATACCCCTAACTTTATATTCATTTGTTAATTTTTTGTTAAAATTCTATCAAAAGGACCGTGTTTGTTTATTGTTCATACTTTAGGGAGAATGGATGCCACATTTTAAAATTCAGGAGGTAAACTGTTACAAGAGCTATAATTCAGGGAAATTTTTGTAATTAATCCAATGATATATTTGAAAATTATAAGGTACTATTTTGACATTTTCTAAATAATAAGATACCAATGTGATGTTGTCTTAAAAGATAGAGCGCCAAAATGATAAAGACCCCTTAAAATTTTCAACAACTTGTAAGGTGCAAGTTTTAAAAAGGGTTATTGATTTTTTGTAATACCCTCTTTTCTAGGTTTATTAAGAAGGCATACCCTTAATTTTTCATCTCATTAAAGTATATGTTTAGATTACATTCAATACAAAATCAATACACTTTCTTGGTAATACCCATTTTTGGCCTTGCAAATACCCAAAATATTTTTGAAAAGAGAAAAATAACAAAGTATAAATCTAAGCAAAACCTAATAATTTTATTTTAGTAGAAAACTCTAAGCTTATCTTCCTCAGACCTCTACCCCACCCCCCTTGTCACCAATCTTAGCCCCCCATTGGCAAATAAGCCTACCTCACTGATACTTGCCTTACTTTATCTCACTTCACCAAACCCCCATCCATGCTTGTGCCCTTCCCACTCCTTGATACCCTATCATGTCCTTTTTAGTTTCTATTCATGTAGCTTTATTTAAAGATTTGAGCTTTAAATCTTAGAAAAAAGAAACAATGAGCTCCCCTTCTTCAATTTTTGCAATGATGAGTCCTCTTGTGTCTCCATCTCAGGTTATAGAGACTCGATCTCCCTGTCTCACATACCCAATCCAGATTTCACCGAATCCCATCACATTCAATACAATAATCAATACCCTTTCTTGGTAATACCCATTTTTGACTTTGCAAATTCCCAAAATATACTTGAAAAGACAAAAATAACAAAGTAAAAATCTAAGCAAAACCCAATAATATTATTTTGGTATTAAACTCTAAGCTTATCTCACTCAAACGTTCACCCTACCCCACTCATCACCAACCTTAACCCGCCATTGGCAAATAAGCCTACCCCACTATTGCTTGCCTTAGTTTATCTCACTCCATTAAACCCCTATCCCTACTTGTGCCCTTCCCACTATGTAACACCCCATCATGCCATTCATTTGAGCTTTGAATCTCATAAAAAAGAAATTTTTAGCCTTGCTTCCTCAATTTTTTCAACAATGAGTTCCCTCTCCCTTAGATTTCCCAACAATGTGCCTCCATCTTTCGGGTTTGATGATAGTGATGGAGACTCGATCTTCTAATCTCCCCATCTCATTTACCTAATCTAGATCCATTACACCACACGTTTCCCTTGCGGTTCCCCATTAAGGGTTAACACTCTATTTGGTGGGAGAGATGGAGTGTAAAAAAAAAGATGGAGAGTGTTGGACGGATGGAAAGTAAGAAAGATGGAGAGGATTGTAATAATCCTTTACGTCATTTGGTAGGATAGAGGGATAGTTGGGAGGATGGATTATAATTATTTGTGAAATTACTATATAATACATTCATATTTTTTGTTAGTAATTTATTTAAAGGGTAAAATAGTCATTTTAAATTTGATGTGAAGGGATTACTTGGATCTTTCTATTAGTAAAAGAATCCAATTTGGTGGGCCAATTGAGAGATCATATCCCTCCATCTTTCCTCCCCCTCCTCCTTGCTTTCTAACCAAACAAAAGATTAGACCTCTACTTCCATTTCTCTCCCTCGTAAATGTATTGCAGTAACAATACGATGCTCGGTCTTTTTTTTGTTTTGACTTCTATTTTTTGTTTTGCTAGTGGGTGGGGCAAGGATGGCTTGAGAAAGGTGGGATGAAGCAAGGGGAACTGAGGTGAGGTGGTGGTCTATGTTAGAAAATAGTATGCATCAGAAATTTTAAAATTTTTAATTAGAGTATTTTCCAAAACATAAGTTTGGCATGCTATATGCATAGATTAACTAGATCTTACTAACCTTTGCATACTGAAGAGCTTTTACAATCTGTGAAGAGAAGAACGTTCTAGAAGAGCCTCAACCAACTGGTTTTCTTTGCTATTCTTTATCCACGGTAGGTACGTGTATGGTTACACATTGTATAGCTCTTTCCCAGTGACTCTCTTTCCAACAAATTGAGAAAACTTAGAACTAACGTTCATGATTTGTGAACAATAGCTCTTTAGGGAGCTTCAAAGACTCATAGACTAGAGTGCTCACTCTTAATTTCTTAATTGATTTAAATAACTCTAGAAACTAACTCTCTATTTATAGAGGTCATCTCCAAGGTTGGCTATTATCAGATAAGGCCTCAAAATTTTGAATTAGGATCTATATCTAATAAAATCACGTCTAAATCATGTGATCAAGTTATCGTTAGATTGATTGACCAACCAAATTTACAATAAATGATCCGTGTAAATCTTTTATTTCTCACCTGATATTATTTGGATAAAGTCTCAATTTTAATTCAAATAATCTAATAGAGAAGTTATTTGATTAAAACAACCATATCTAGATAATCTCTAGGAAAATAAATATTTCAGATAATTCAACAAGTTTATCTTGAATTAATTTACAAAATTAATTCAACTGATAAATAGGCATGAATTATTTGATCCTATCAAATTTAGGCAATCTAATAATTTAACACAAGTCACCAATTTATTAGAAAAGTATACCATATCGTTGCAAGATTTATTATGAGCTAGTAAAGGAGACCTGATAGACTTATATATTTCAAGCTCCCGATAATTATAAAACCCAATATCCTATATATATATTTCATTATTATCAACTCTAATAGAGTTATACTTTTGAACTATATAAAATTACGAAACCCAAATAGTTAATCTATGGCATATCATAATGTATCGTATCCTTATAGGATATCTATAATTGACTTAAAAATAAATTCTATCTTACCTTCCTGATTATTTTTCTCTTACATTCTATTATCTTACCATTGGAAAACTTATCAGCTAAAAATAGTATACCATTCGGTTACACCTATGTATCCTAATAGTTGAGCACTCCGGTTTTCCAATTACAACATAACACATATAAGAGGATATCGTCGACTCTTAAAAAGGAGCTATAGATTCCGTATCTATGATTAACAAGTTTATGCCATTAAGGGCCATGTCTCCAACGTATCAGTATGAGTACCATCATGAAATATGGATGTTACCCTTTGGTACATCAAAAGACATAAGTCAAGACAACGGGCCCATTATACATTTTTGGGTTAAATACAACACATATGTTTGTCTAAAGTGAATTGATTTGCCCAGACAGAATTATTAATCCAAATCAATTCCACTTTATGTGTCGATCTAATACATCGTTACCTATGACAATGTACCAATATTTCTATTCACGAAGTCTAACTCCGATGGTCAAGACAAACCATCTCCCGTTAGGGATAGAAGCAACATAACAATCTTAACATAAACAAAATGTCCAACTTTATTCCCTTGATTGTGGATCTTATAATTAAGACTGTCACCTTTAGAATCATATTTTCCGCATAATCTGTCTGTAATATGCCTGATTCTCAGAGGCTTAGACTGACAGTCTCACACTTTTGTTTACTTATCATACATTTAACAAATATGAACATAAAGAGGACAATAATTGGTATATGAATATTAAATAAATTCTTTATTAATAAAATGTCTCTAAAAAACACAAGTACGTTTTACTCCTTAAGGCATACATGTCTAACAATCTCCTACTTGCACTAAGTGATTAAATATAGCATATCCCGTATTTCCAGAGCTTCCACATGCCTGTCGAAAACTCTCACAGTTAGTGTCTTTTTGAATGGATCAGCTAAATTATCCTCAGATGTAATTTTGCATATAGCAATATGCCTGCCCTAAACAGAGTCCTTTATCACATGATATTTCCAATGAATATCTTATTCTTCTTGTGAAATTTTGGTTCCTTAGCATTAGCCATCGCTGTACTATTTTCACAATACAGCGATACCGCCTTATTTAGAACAGGAACTACCTCAAGATCCCCGAGGAACTTGCAGAGCCACACTGCTTCTTTTGAAGCATCATTAGCTGCCACATACTCGGTCTCTATTGTTGAATCTAAAGTGCAATCTCGCTTGACACTTCTCCAAACAATGGCACCATCGTTCAAAGTAAACACAAAACCAGAAGTCGATTTCCTTGAATCCGGACATGATAGAAAATCTGAATTAGTATATCCAAGAGGTATTAAATCCTCACCTGAATATACAAGCATATACCCTCGAGTTCTTTTTAGGTACTTGAAAATATGCTTGATCGCAACCCAGTGGTTTGGTCCCAGATCTGAATGAAATCGACTTATTATCCCGACCGCATAACTAATATCCGGTTGTGTGCAAAGCATGGCATACATGAGAATACCCACTACCGAAGCATAAGGTACATTCTTCATATATTCTCTTTTTTCATTAGACTTTGACGAGTCTTTCTTAGAAAGAGTGATTCCAGATCTAGATGGTTGCTCACTTTTCTTGGAATCATGCATTGCAAACCTATTGAGAATTTTATCTATGTAGCTAGTTTGGGACAAAGCTATCATTCTGTTCTTTTTATCCCAAAAGATCTAAAAGCCGAGAACATAATTAGCTTCACTCAAGTCTTTCATGTCAAACTGCTTCGTCAATCATAATTTGACCGATGACAATGCCCCAACATCATTCTCAATTAGCAGAATGTCATCTACATAGAGCAGTAGAAAACCCACATTCACATCTTTAATATGTTTATAAACACCTGGTTCGTCCACATTTTGTTTAAACCCATAGGTTTAAAGTGTAAGTTGTAAACATTAAAAGTTTTAAAGGTACAATACTATAAAAAAAAAAAAAAAAAAAAAAAACCTTTTTTTAAGGGGAAACAATTAATCCTTATTTATTATTTAATGATTTTGGTAATATATAAAAAGAAAAAACAAAAAAAAAAAAGAAGCAAGAACAATGATAGAGGAGAAGAACAAACAGGATATGGGGTGGGAATTTGGAGGGATTGATACCATGGAAAGCTGAAAAAGAAAGAATGAAGGGGAAAAAAAAATTAAAGGAAGAAGGAATTATATTGGTGATGAGATGTCGGTGGATGTTGTCAAGTAGAAATTGGGTGAGTTTATTTACCCACAATTACAAACCCACCAGAATTACAGCGCCAAATTTCTCATTCAGGATGATGCACAACAACAAGAAGAAGCCCCTCTTACTCGTACAGTTGATAGGCTTCAACAAGTGGTACATAATGACACCCGCACCGACAACGGTACCACTAACAAAAGCATCCGAAAAGATATATATATATATATATATATTCGTTTTCAATTTGTTATTTAATTATATATATTATTATTTATAATGCATGGTAAATTACTCAAATTGTGGTGAAACAGGTGGGTGGGAGCAGTGCTGGAAGGAAGGAATGACTCCATGGGATATAGGGAGGCCTACCCCTGTAATTCTGCATCTCCATCGCACTAAATCCCTTTCCATTGGCAGAGCTTTAATACCTGGCTGTGGTAATGTATGTATGTATATCAGCTTTGAAAACCATATGATATGATCGATGTGTTGGCTCGAGACCACCGCCAATAGTGAACCCCCGTGACCCTTGAGGAGATTGCAGTGGTGGGTCGCAACCACCGCTAACAACAAATAGCCGCGAGACCCACTCTAAGGGTTTCTTGAACACTGGTTCGCCCAACCTTGTGGAGATTTCAGTGGTGTGATCTAAAAACTATAGCTTATACGTCGGGCTTTTAAAAACTATAATATAAGATTTTACATTACATGACAATCGTATAAGATACGCTTAAAATGTGTCAAAATTGGATTTAAAACCTACTTTATGTGACAGTAAAAAAACTATCTTGTAAGCTTCGTTTTGTACTACGACAAACAATTACACAACAATTTTTTAACTGCCGTATAAAATTTTCCCGGTGATTTAAACAAACAAAAACAAGTTTTAGTAGTGATGAAAACATTTTTACAGTGCTTAATAATGTACGTTATCATTACCAATAAGAGACATTATTTTATCATTTTAAAATATAAACACTAGCCGAACATACGTATGTTGTCATGTAATATTTTTTTGTCTTTGTTATTTTTACCTTTTTTCTTTTATAAAAAGAAAAATGAAGGTGGCATTTATGCTCATAATAAAGCATTTGACCTTCATATTTCAAAAGAAAACAATTAAAACTGAATATTTTATGTTGACTCATTATATTTCTTTTTTGTTTAAATATTCATTATTGTTGTTATCCACTTTATTATTTAAGATTACAATAGTCTTTACAGATATCATAGCTGATATTTTTGTAATTAAAATGAATAGTAAACATTGAGATTTGAGGTGTGGTATTTTGACATGGCCTCTTAAGCTTTTAGAATTATTTAACTAATTAATTTTTTATCATCAAGACATTATTTGCAAATAGATGATGATGATGATATGTTTAAATTATTTTATACACCATCATTTTAAGCAATTTTTTTTTCCAAAAAAATTGAAAACCTTGCCGTTCCGTTTGTACCATTTTTTTAATACCCTGTAACATTTTCATAACAGTTTTCTGCCAACAACAATTTTTAAAACAACTCCCTTCAAATCGCAGGAAAAAAGTTAAAAACTGTCTAAAAAAAAGTCCGTTAAAGATGTGTCATGGCTGACGTAATTTATATAATGCATTGTAGTGCATCTAGATAATATCTTAGAATTGCACTACCTTAATTATCACGACGACTTTGCCGTGGTCGTTGGGGCCCACTTACTGATCTAGAAGAACATTACGTGGAACACATGAGTTGAAAGGAAATGAAAGAATTTCCAAGTTCATTCTATTTTGTCAAATTGCCAACCAGGAAAAAAAAAAGTAAAAACAAAATTGAAGATTTTGGAACGCTTTTATTCATCCTGAATGAGAATTAGTCTGGATGTGTTAAAATTTTATAGGTTAATTAGTCAAAAAGCGTATGAGGCATGTTAAAAAAAAAGTAAAAAAAATAAGGAAAAAATAAATATGTATGTAAATAAAATAAGGATGGAAAAAACGAATGTGTAAAAGAGAAAAAAAAAACTGAAAAGAAAAAAGAAACATTTTGAAAGAAAAAAGTTTCGGAAAAAAATGTTTTGAAAGCCTAAAAGGAGAAAAAATGTTTCCGAAAAAAACCTCAAAATGTTTTGGATTTTGAGGGCCTAAGAGCACTTTGAAAAACTCATTTCCTCTTTATATATATATATATATATATATATATATATATATATATATATGTGTGGTAAAATTAGAAAATTTTCAACTGTTTTCTTTTTTCCCCACAAGAAACACCCGTCGTCACTTAAAAATGTCAACTTTGAAAGTAATGCTATAAGATTCCGTGAGCTGTCTCCCACAATCCTTCTTAATGGTGCGCAGAGTCCCATCTGTACAGGTCTACAAAGTTGATCAAAGCAAGGCCGTAGTGGTGTACTGTTTACTTTTTTTTTTTTGGGGTCCATGTAAAGATTTGCTTGTAATGTAAAATTTAAAGTTATTGGATAATGTAAAATTTTTATATATCATATTAAAAAATAAAAATTGTCATAACATAAAATTTTTATATATTATAATATTTTAAATTATAACTATAATGTTAAGTATATTTATCAAATACTTTTATATTTATCTTATTTTAACCTTTTATATTTACTCTTAAGATTTATGGTATATACACTTTTAATCATGAATATTTATGTGAGTAAAAACTTTATAACTAAAAGTTTTAGTTACTAAAAAAAAATTCAATTAAAGTTGGATTATATATTTGTCATACAGAAATATGATGATCAAAAATTTTGTTAAAAATTATTGTAACTAAGAAGTTAAGTTTTTTTTTTTTTTTTTGTAGTGGTTGTCTTGTTCAAGACCCCAATTACTAAATACATTCATTAGATGGATTATGATCCAAGCATTAACAAGCTTTTAACATATATAATATGTTTTCTAACATAAGAGATAAGAGGACTAATCTTGTGGAAATGAAAAAGAATAACGGCATCATTAACTGGTTGTCTCTTTTATCTGTATTCTTGTCTAACTATTTATTTTTGGTCAATTTTAGATTTTTCCTTTATTATTGATAACATCTTCTTGAGGTTTATTCCATCCATAATCATGACCACTAGTCTTGCACTTGTTAATTCAATGGCAATTTCTCGTAACGGACTGTGATACGTAAAAACGTATCGTTTTTCTTGAGTCCGGAAAAAGATTTGAGGCCTACATCAACAAGAATTTGTTAAAAAAAAAATTTCGATAATTAAACAATGTGTTTTTGCAATTCAACATGTTGGACATCGACGCTGAAAAGTTTTTTAATTTTCACACTAATGCTTGTATACATATGCATATCATGTATATTAATTAATGTATGTATAGTAACGGGGATGTGACGATTCTCAAGTCTTCTCTGCAAGACAAGAAATTATGTGGGTTTTAACGATATATATATATATATATATATATAGAGTCAACTAAGACTGCCTTATAATGTGCTCCATTTTTTTTTAATTGTGCGCCATGATTTAGACATACCAGATGTTATCCACACGGCATCTATATTATACGCTATTTTGAACATTAATAAAATTATTAAATAAAATAACTTCTAAAATTAAAAGAAATTTTTAAAATAAAAAAATCAGGGAAGATAAGATCAGAGAGGGGAACAGCGCCTCAAAGCTGGACCATGTATTATTGTAATGACATATATCAATTGTTATAGAGTTTTTCTTTCGTAAAATTTTAACCAAATTTGGTTGGTCTAAAGACTATGTCGTTTTGTATTGTATCAGCTAGTTATAAATTTAAAAAGGTCCTACATATAAATAATGTACTTTTTTTTTTTTTTGCCTATAATCTAGAAGTTAACTTCCCCTCCCAGATCTTATCAATATGCAATCCGTTTACTTCTATATATAAATGGAGATCAAAGCTTGCGCAAATTAAAATTTAAGCCACGTAACACAATTTTTAGCTTGGAAAAAAAAAAAAAAAAGAATAAAAAATTGGCTTATTTTAAATGGCATATACTTTTGTCACGGCAAAGGGTGGGAAAAACGTAATTAGTTTTCTAGTTTTTTATGTACAAATAAATAAAGAATTCCTTTTACCTTTTGAACTTATTATTTGGAAGGCGACCTCCTTGAAAATTTAAACAAGCTGCTACTTCTACAAATGGAGATCACAAGCTGAGATGCACTGAAATTAAGCCAGTAGTACAATTTTCAGCTGAAAAAAAAAAAAAAAAAACAAACATGGCTTCGAGTGATAAGCTGAATATGAGTTCTAGTGAGCTTGTTGAAGCTCATTCTCTCTTGTGGCATAGCGCACTAGACTACATGAAGTCTATGTCACTAAAGTGCGCCGTTGAACTAGGCATACCGGAGATCATCCACAAGCATGGCCAGCCCATTCCTTTCTCCAAACTTGTCGCTTCGCTTTCCATCCCAACTTCCAAAGCTAATTTTCTCTATAGGATCATGAGAATCCTTGTCCACTATGGTTTCTTCACAACCCAAAAAGTTAGTTCCCAAACCGATCATGAAGAAGAAGAAGCTTACTCTCTCACAAATGCATCCCGGCTTCTCCTGCCGGACGAGCCCGGGCTAGTCATGAGTATGAAAACGTTGTTCCTTTTCTTCCTCCTTCCCCCAATAGTGAGCTCGTGGCATTCATGGAGCGCTTGGTTAAAAGCTGAAGATGACAAGACTTTGTTTGAGACTGCAGAAGGGAAGACCTTCTTTGAATATGCGTCTCAGACGCCGAGTCTTGGCTACTTGTACAACGATGCAATGGCGAATGATTCCCGGCTAATCGCCAAGGTCAGCCTAGAAGAATGTAAAGAGGTGTTTGAGGGTTTGAACACCTTGGTGGATATAGGAGGTGGCACCGGAACCATGGCCAAGGCAATAGTCAATGCTTTCCCTAACATTAAATGCACTGTATTAGATCTCCCACATGTTGTTGCAACTCTTCATGGAACAACTCATGAAAACTTGACCTTTGTTGGAGGAAACATGTTTTCTGATCCAATACCACCTGCAGATGCTATTCTACTCAAGGTATGGCCGTTTCAACTAAACTTTTTTTGTTTTTTTTTACCCCCTTTTTCTATTAATTCTCTTTTTTGACCTACCTTAACTAAGTTTTCTGGCTCCATCCTTGGTAATTAGAATGTTCTGCACAACTGGACCGACGAAGCTTGTGTTACTATACTGAAGAGATGCAGAGAAGCTGTCTTGAGCAATATTGGAAAGGAAGGGAAAATTGTTGTCATTGAAATGGTTGTAGGAGACCGAATTACAGATAAAGAATCAACTGAGCTACAACTCTTGAACGATCTGTTCTTTATGGGCTTATCTTCCAAGGAACGTACTCAACTGGAATGGGAGAAGCTCTTCTCTGCTGCTGGCCTGAATCATTATAAAATTGTTCACACATTTGGAGTGAGGTCTGTAATTGAGCTCTACCCTTAAACAAGTAAATTGGTTGATTGATTAATTAACTACCTTTGGCTTTATAAACTATACAATAATAGTGTGGTTTTTGTGGCAATATCTATGATCCCACTTCTCATAAATTGGCCCAAACATGTTATGGCTGTCTTCTCCTCTGTTTTGAAGTGTTCTTCTTCTTTCAGGGAGAGTCTTGACGTGTTGTATTATAGATTTGAGAAAGCTCTCTTTCGGTGAATAATATTTTGCAATAATACTATGTATGTCTTCTTAATTCATGTGCGATTTGAATAATATATCCTTTCATTTAACATTTCTGCACTTGCTAAGCATACATTGATATCTGTTGCAGTGAAAAAAAAAAACTCTCCAAATCTATTTTTCCCCTCTTCCCTTCTATGTATGTATAATTAAAGAGTAATGTTATAATTATTGGGTAATGTTAAGGACACTAATTTTAATTCAAACTTTATATTAACTCATGAAGTGTCATTAATTGATTGGTAGATACCGTATATTGATGCAGTAATCTTTAAGACACAAATAAAAACATAACAACTTATAAATAAATACGTAAATTGGGACTAGAGTTGGTCTTCTTATTATTTTTTATATATTTATGTAATCACCTCTAAAGATTCATAGTCTAAACGAGAGGAGAGAGAGAGTTGAAAAATGAAAGATTGAAAGAGAAAGTAAAACTTTCATTAATTGAATTCTGTTATGAGCTGCTCAATAAATACAAGCTCTGATTATAGTTCCAATAAACAATTATACCAATCAGTCGTGTCTTGTGACTACTACTCTAATGACAGAAATACACAATTAGTAACTAACTTAATCTAACTATTATTCTGTATTACTAACAACCTCACACAAGCAAAAACACCATATATATATATATATATTCAGTTTCGTAGTCCATGCTGACAACAAAATAGGAAATCAACTAGATAGCGTGCAACTCATTTGATACCCTGTAATTCTCCTTCTTCTTCTTCTTGTTCGTTTACCTTTTAGGAATCCTTCGGGTGAAAATGGTTATTTTACCCATTGACAGAGTATGATGTTTTAGCCACCGAACTAACTTTTTAATGATTTGATTTATAATTGTTTATCTTAAGAATTTATGATGTTTGGTATTAGAATTGTTTGTAATTGTAGATCAGACTGTTAAAAAATAAATCTAATAGCTATACATGACTGTTAAAAAATAAATTTGATAGTTATATCATCATGTTTTACTGATAGAGTAAAATAGTCTTTTATATTATAAAATTCCCTTATTTTTGTTAGGTTGCTTTTTTTCCCCTTTGAAACGTTTTTTTTTTATTTTCTAAAAAAAGATGCAGTATTTTTCCGGATCAAACATACAGGTTGTCCCATCATCTAGAAGTTCTTCAAAGGCCCCATATTCCTGATCATTGATCTGTCGACTTCGGCTTTTATCAAAGCCTTGTTGCACCAGCCCACTAACATAAATATCAACGTCGACCCTTTTTTTCAACCATGTGATAATACTACCTGTTTGAGACGGAATTGACTTATGAACTTACCTCCTTTTTTTTTTTTTTTCATTCCATGTTGGTACATGTAATGTTTTAATTGATACCTTGTTGTTCCACATATATTAAAAAATACTTCGTGTTTTTTAAAATTAGTATTCTGAGCTTGTATTTCATTCTCATACACGTATTTTAATTGTTACTCTGTTGTTTAAAAAATATTAAAAAAATATCTTGTATTTTTTTTAAATTAGTACTCTGAGCCTGTATTATTGAAGTTTAAAACTTATGATTGACTTTTTTTTTTTTTAAAAAAAAAACCTCTTATTGATTTTGTAGCACTATTATGGAATAAAAAAATTAAAAAATGAAAAAGAAGAAACTCATAAATATAGTATTATTTTATGAGATTAAATTAGGATTTAACAATAAAAGAGTGAATTAGAAATTTTACGCCATAAAATTGGACTTAGGGCATTAGAATGATATTTTAAATACACGAGGTATTTTTTTTAATATTTTTTAAACAACAAAATATTAATATAATGTTTTGTAAAAATTCAAGGTACAAAAATTACCCTTACTTCCTCACCCACCTTTTTCTATCAAGTCTTTTTTATTAAACTCTAATGGCATAACTACTACAATATAATATCGGCTTATCCAAACATAATTTTTGGACCATATATATATATATATATATATATATATATATATATATATATTTTGCACACATACGGTTCTCATATATATATATATATATCATATTTGGCACCTGGCTTTTGCATTTTAAAAATCTAGACAATGAGATCCCAAAACACTCATTTTTTTGGTACGTAGGTCCCATTTTGTAAATTTGAGTAAGTAGGTCCCCAAAATCTTATTTTCTTGGCATTTAAATCCTTTTTTTTTTTTTGAAAGGGACAAACTACTATAAACTTGTTGTCGTTGATATTGCTGTTTATGCTCTTTTTCTGTTTGTATAAATTATGATCATAACTTAATTATGAAGAGCTATATGATTGATCATTAAAATCATGTTTGATTGAGAAGAGAAAAAATTGAATAGAGAAATAGGCAAATAAATTAGGTAATGCGTGGAGAGTAAAGGGAAACTATTCTCTTATGATTTTCAATGTGAAAGGAAGAAAGGAAAAAATAAAATTATCCCCTCCAATTTGTTTAAATTTAGATTGATCGCAATTGATTTAGAATCTTTACCTAGAAACTAATTTCATTGAATTTCTACTGAATCTATTTTCTCTAATAGTACATCCTTCCAAATAATTATAAATATGAAATAACACATTAACAGATGATCTCATACGTATTACTTAAAATCTGACTTTCATTTTATTATCATCTTTTATTTTATATCTAAAATAAACATAAAAGTAATAAATAAAAATAAATTCGTGTGATAATAAAATTTAAAAATAATAAATAAATATTTAAACTCTAAAATACTAACTTTATCACTATACATTCTACAGATATTAGTTACGAGTGAACGTCTATTATTGAGTTTAAAGAGAATTTGTAAATAACTTGATTTCTGTAATGAGGGTTTCAGGACCAAGTTTGTGAAAATCTCCAAAGGATGGAACCAAGTGCCCAGAAAACGAGAACCTGGAACCCCGTTATCCAAATTGTCAAAATGGGACTCAAGTGTCAAGAAAATAATAGTGATGACTTTTAGTTGTTTAGTTTTTTAAAATGAGGATCCAATTGTCAAATAATAAAAAGGTTAGGGACCCAAGGTATGAAGAAATCTTTTTAACCTTTTTTTTTAAGAAAATACCCAAAACATTTAATTTTTTAATCTAAATACCACTTTTGCCATTCTTATTATATAAATACCCAAAACATCTCATATGTTTTTTTAAAATTATACTTAAAATACTGTTTAAAGCAATTATATTTTTTAAAAAAACCAAGATTATCCTTCATAATTTTTACTAAATACAATTTAAAATATTATTAAATCAAAACTCTAAAAAAAGAAATCTGAAAAGTTAAAAACTCTCAAAATTATCAAAGTATTTTCCCAATTGGAATATTTATTTAAAGATTTTGAATTGTTTTAATTTCATTTTTTTGGCTAAGTCTTATTTAAGATAACATTTAATATAGATTGGAAAGGGTGATATTAATTTCAAAAATTTAATTGTTTTAAAGGGTATTTTGAGTATGGTCTTATAAGCACATGTGGTGTTTCAGGTATTTGCATAATAAAAGGATAAAAACAGTATCTTAACAAAGCACAGGGGTATTTTGAGCATTTTCTTTTTCTCTCTTTTTTAATGGTGACATAATTATATTATTGATTTCGCATGCCTCAAAATATATTACTGCATTCATTAAAATCTAAAATTTAATAGAAAAGTTTTATTATTTGCATGGCATACCCAACAGTCACGGTAAAGAATTATGCACTAACCTTGTTATTTTTCTCGTTTTACATCACACAAGCTGCTGATAAGGTCAAAAGAGGTGGCTATAGTCCATATATGAGACCAATGTCCCAAAATTAATTAAGTAAAATTAGTGTGAAAATAATAATTAATCAAATTAAAAATTTAATCGTTAATTAATCACAATTAGCTGCCTATGTTTAGTTTCTTATTTAAATTTATTTTTCTGTCTTTTAATATTTTATTTTTAAATGAATTTTTAGTCATTGTTTTATAATTTTAACATTTTAATTTAATTGCACTATTTTCTCATTGTTCTACTTAATTATTTTGGAATGCACCCAACTTGTGCTGAGTTGCAAAATAGCCCCTGTTGCTCCACTTACTAGTTTCACGTGAAAAGCTTCCAGACATCAAACGCCCAGCTCTGAAATGGCTATCTCAGCCACCCGAGCCTTCCACACCTGATTTTGTGTTCTGAATAAATTTTTGCCTCTTAATTTTGACGAAATAATTGAAGATGTGTTTTAAATATGTTTACATATGGATGGTGAAATCATTAATTTGAAAGTTCATAAAGGCACACTAACAACAATTAGAAACATACTAATTTGGTGTTCGTCTTAATTTTGATGGTTGTGTGTTAATGATTGAGATTATTGACAAGATTAGCGGTTGTTGTTGTGAAGCTAATGTGTGTCAGTCCAGTATGGAGTTGCAAGGATTGCTCTGTTATTAAGATTCAAGGTAGGATTTTACACCCCTTTTTCCATAGCCATGATTTTAAGTTATTTGATCTTGAAAATGTGTTCTTAAATTTTTTAAAAATCAAGTTTATAAATTAAAATATTTTCAAACATTTTGAAAATATGATTTAAAAGAGACTTATGATATTTATGAAATCAATATCTTGGGATGAGATTTCCTAAGTAAGATAGTGTTTGAAATAGTTTTCAAACGCTAACCAACGAGATTCTTCAATTGGTTGAGTTTTAAATAGGTGGTGCCATAGAGCTCAAATCATGTAGAGGGCAACCCAAGAGGCAGGTCTGAAGACCTCGTATGGGCCACTTCTGTGGTGATTAAAAACCATACGATTGAGTAAATATTTATTTATGATTTTTGATAACTCATATGAAGAAAATTAATAAGTCTTTATTTTAATATTATAAGTGATATCTTTAGCTCTTGTTGCAGCATTTATCAATTTCCATTATTTTAATTCATTCTTATTTTACTTTATTTTAATGTTGTCTTTAACTTGTAATTCTATTAAGCCTTTTGCTCATAGAAATTACAATGTTTTTATTTTAATTCCCCCTCCTTAGGAGGATCATAGTACTCTGTGAAATATAGCGTTGCTATATAGTTTGCGGAGCCCATGTGCTGAGTAGTCCATTTGTTTGTTTTCCTTCAAGGTATGTAATAATTTAATTATTTTCATGCACTTTGGTTATTTTTTGTTGGAGTGTGGTTTAAACATCTCTCTATTTTTCTTTGTCTTCTTAATTATGTATGCACATACTATATGGCCATGTGGGACTTGAACGCTAGCTTTGTGGAATTTTTATTTTTGATTTTTTTAGTATTTCTCATTCCAAATATGTGCTAAATTAGGGGTAAATTGTTCCGGTGGTTCCTAACCTTTTATGAAAGTAAGCATTTGGTTCCTAACATTATTTTTGACTAAACCGACCACAACCTTAGATTTTAGTTGTTAAGAGACTAATTTAACTGTCAAATCACTAATTTTGAACAGAAAAAATTGTTGGACAAATACATTAAAAACTAATAAAAATTAAAACAAAAGTTTTTCAAAAATCTTAAAAACAAACAACTTAAACAAAACCTTATCTTCTTCCTTTCCAAATAAAAAGTCTAATTGTTAAAATGAGACAAATTTCATAGTTCAAAGAAGTAATTTGTTACAGTGTAAGATCGAGGATCAAAATGAGATAAATTGTAATGTTTAGGGGTCAAAAGTGAAATTATTAGATTAATTTTATCAAAATTTAACGGATCTAGTAATTAAAGAGCCAAAATAAGACAAATTTAATAGTTTGATGATGTGATTTATTACATTTTAAAGTTCAAACTCTCAATTTTATCGTAATGAATAAGGAACACAAGAGAGAATAGTCTAAGAAAAGACGTAGAAAGTCCTAAAAAGAAAAAGGAAGAAGAATGCCAAAGTCACAAAGATTGCAATCAGGTTCATGTTAATAGGAAACACTATTATGAATTTTATGTGAAGGTTTGTTGAAAAATTATGATCAATGTGTCGCCATTTCGTTGGATGGACAGGGACTCAAATAAAAGAGTTGGACTTTTAATTCCACTTAACTGCCCACATCTGCAAGAAACAAAAAAATTCAATGTTTAAGGTTAGCCGATCACGTCATCAATTTATTATGATACGCATTATTATTATTATTAATTTGGTCGGTAATCATTAATTTATTTAACCATTAAAAACCTCTGTGTTTATAGATTTAAATTGCCGTGCTCAAAAGTTTCAGCTAATATATGAACTTAACGACTGTATAAAGTACTAATATCATTTAAGTTTCCTCGGTTAATTCAAATGTATAAAATAATTTTTTAAAAATCGATGTTAAAAAAATTTGAATCACTCAAAAAAAAAAAAAAAAAAACGCACTTGAAGTTAACTAATATAGAGAGTATTGTTGAATGATTTTTTTAGGAAGGTAATATGGTGGTTTTGACTGTATAATCAACGTAAAACATGTTAGGCAAAAGAGATATATTAAAGCTGAGTTAGGCAAAGTACCCGTATATTTATTTTTATTTTTTAGTGGCTTGGTGCAACATAACGACGAAATACACCCAATCCACTAAATAATCTCACTTTTCAAATATGTGCCCTTCCAGACGATAAATATAGAAGCACCAAGCACTAAGTTGCAATTATTAGCAAAAGGAAAAAAAAAAAAGAAAAGGTAGTAACTTGCAAGGAAAATCAAATAATACAGATTTTATAATCAACAAAGCGTTAATGTTTAGTTTCATCTTCATCACGAGTTTAATTTTTAATTAGGAGGATGATCCTTTCAAGAAATAGTTAGCAGATCTTGTGTTTTATCAGCTGATTTGAATACCATATTAAATAATTTACGGTTTTTAGCAAAAGAAAAATAACGACATTAACAGTTCTCACATCGCCTTCCATCTAATTCTTATTCTTGTACTTTCTAAACTTGTGTTCTTCTAGATCACAAAATGATAATAATTCTCACCTACTTTTCCAAATAGTTTTTTGTTCCCGACATTTTAATCAAATTCACCTGCTCCTAACAAATCCTATAAATTTTAGGTGTATGAAAATGCAAAACTTGTCGCCAAAAACAAAGGGTTAAATAATTAGAAATAAGAGTGTAAATTAGTCCTCGCTTATTTAGTTTAGTTATTCATGTAAAACATAAAACTGAAACGATTCTATTATGCTATAAACTGTATGCATATCAAGAATTGAAACAAAAGCGTGTAGATTTTGTTACCTCCGGCCATTGCACCTGAGAATTCCAACGGTGTACCGTGACTGCCTGCACTTGAGAGCTTCCAAGTCCTCCAAAAAGCTCAATTGATGGTGTTAGTACTTTAGAGAATTTTCGGACTTGGGGACCCAAGTTTTGTTCAATGCACGAACAAAAGGAAAAAATTTCTCTGTACAGCCATTGCTTCCATCAAGCAATCTTGATAAAGCTTCAGAAAATTCAGTTACCAAACTGGTTTTAATGGACATAAATATGAGGCCAATAATGCAACAAATTAAATTGGTTTCAATTCTTTTCCTTTGAAACCCGTTGAAAATGAAACGTTTATATTCTCCCACTTGGTCTCTATATTTATTCTTATATCCATTAAACCCAAACTTTCAGGAAACAAATACATGAATCATGGCTATAATTTCTCTAAATTGTGAATATTATCTTCCATGTATTACAATGTATTATTTCTCAGACTTTATTCCTTATATGGTAACTTAACTTTATGAATAAACCCAATGTTTATTCTTGGTCCTACCAAATGTGAATTTTTCTCTAATAACTTTATGCGCAAAACAAATATGAGAAATCATCACAACTGAATAAGAGTTTCATTAAGTTTGTAAATTGTATGTATAAACAAAATTTACATTATGGAACCAAGTCCCATTTGAACAACATGATCCTTAAATGACTTCGGTGGCATTCCTTTTGTCAGAGGATCTGCGATCATCAATTCAGTGCTTATATGCTCAATGACCACTTTATTTTCCTTAATGCGTTCCCTTATGGCTAAGTACTTAATGTCGATATGTTTACTTTGACTGCCACTCTTATTATTCTTAGCCATAAAGACAGCAGCTGAATTGTCATAATATATCCTTAATGGCCTAGACACAGAATCTACAATTCTAAGGCCTGTCATGAAACTCTTCAACCATACACCATGCGAAGTAGCCTCAAAACAAGAAACGAACTCTGCCTCCATCGTGGAAGTAGTAACCAACGTTTGCTTTCCACTCCTCCAAGATACAGCTCCTCTGGCTAGCATGAAAATATAACCTGAAGTTGATTTTCTCGAATCAACACAGCCAGCAAAGTCTGAATCGGAGTAGCCAATCACCTCTAGAATGTCAGTTCGTCTATACATAAGCATGTAATCCTTTGTACCTTGAAGGTACCTCATCACCTTCTTTGCAGCCCTCCAGTGGTCAATGCCTGGGTTACTCTGATATCTTCCCAACATTCCCACAGCAAATGCAATGTCAGGTCTTGTGCAGACCTAAGCATACATAAGGCTTCTAACAGCTGAAGCATAAGGAATGTTGCTCATTTGAACTTTCTCGAAATCATTCCTTGGACATTGGTTCAAATTGAACTTATCACCCTTCACAATGGGTGCTACACTTGGTGAACAATCTTTCATCCGAAATCTGTCTAAGACTTTATTGATATAGGTTTCCTACGATAGTCCCAAAATACATCGAGATCTATCCCTATGGATCTTTATGCCAATGACATAAGATGCCTCACCTATATCCTTCATATCAAAGTTCTTAGAAAGAAATTGTTTCACCTCATATAGAAACCCCTTATCATTGGTTGCAAGAAGGATATCATCCACATACAAAACAAGGAAACAAATCTTGCTCCCACTGACCTTCTGGTATATACATTGATCCATGATGTCCTCTTCAAAACCAAATGAAGTGATGACATCGTGGAATTTCAAATACCTTTGACGGGAAGCCTGTTT
This sequence comes from Artocarpus heterophyllus, assembly GCA_025403435.1. NCBI lineage: Eukaryota > Viridiplantae > Streptophyta > Magnoliopsida > Rosales > Moraceae > Artocarpus > Artocarpus heterophyllus. The sequence continues at coordinate 13,888,386 of CM046347.1, read as the reverse complement.
CAAACCATATATGAATTTCTTGAGTTTGCATACCAATTGCTCACCATCACTAGAGGAGAATCCTTCAGGTTGTTTCATATAAACCTCTTCCTCTAGATCACCATTGAGGAATGCCGTTTTCACATCCATCTGATGTAACTCAAAATCAAAATGAGCTACTAATGCCATGATCACACGAAGGGAGTCCTTTTTAGATACAGGAGAAAAAGTCTTAGTGTAATCTATACCTTCCCTTTGAGTGAATCATTTAGCAACGAGTCTTGCCTTGTGTCTCTCAATGTTGCCTAATGAGTCTTTCTTTGTCTTGAAGACCCATTTGCATCCAATGGCTTTTACACCATCAGGCAACTTGACAAGATCCCAGACTCCATTAGATGACATAGAGTTCATCTTATCTTTCATGGCATCATACTATAAGTTAGATTCCTTACAACTCGTGGCTTGTGAAAACGTTTATGGATCATTTTCGGCTCCTATATTGTAGTCAGACTCTTGTAGATACACAATATAATCACTAGGAATGGCTAATCGCCTTACTCTAGTAGATCTCCTTAATGTTGATTCAACATTCTCTTGAGGAGCATGTTGATCAACTGGCTATTCAACAGGTTCTTGTATCTGTTGTACAGCTGGAGCTACTACTTCTTGATCAGTAATCTGTGGAACTTGAATGACTGGCTGTTGTTCAACACGCGTTTGAACTGTAGGCGTGTCGCGTATAACGATCACTCTATCATATGAAGTGGAAGTTTGAGCATCTGTATGATCTTTCTCTGGAACGGTGTTCCAAGATCGATTGCTCCCATTGATCAAGTCATTCTCAAGAAATTTGGCATTTCTTGATTCCACAAACCTAGTGGTATGTGATGGACAATAAAATCTATATCCCTTAGACCGTTCAGTATATCCAACGAAATTCCCACTTATGGTCCTTGGGTCTAGCTTCTTTTCTTGTGGATTATAGACTCTCACTTCAGACGGGCATCCCCAAACGCGTATATGTCGCAAACTCAGTTTCCAACCTTTCCATAACTCGAACGGTGTCTTTGAGACAACCTTGGTTGGAACTCGGTTTAATATATACACAGCCGTCTTGAGAGCTTCAGTCCATAAAGACCTAGGAAGCTTGGAGCTGCTCAGCATGCTCCGCACCATATCCAACAATGTTCGGTTTCTTCTTTCTGCCACACCATTTTGATCTGGAGAACCGGACATAGTATACTGGGCAACTATCCCATGTTCTTGAAGAAACTTCGCAACTGGACCAGACGCTTGTCCATCTTCAGTGTATCTACCATAGTATTCACCACCTCTATCAGATCTCACTATCTTTATTTGCTTACCACATTGTTTCTCTACTTCTGCCTTAAACACCTTAAAGGCCTCTATAGCTTCATTTTTGTTATGAAGCAAGTAGAGATACATATATCGTGAGTAATCATCAATAAAAGTAATGAAATACTTTTGACCATACGCGTCTATGTCTGGACTACAAATATCTGTATGTATGATCTCTAATATGTCTGAACTCCTCTTGGTACCTTTCTTTGACATATTAGTCTGCTTTCCCTTTATGCAGTTCACACAAGTGTCAAAGTCAGTAAAATTTAGAGTACTAAGAACTCCATCATTCACTAGTCTCTTTATTCTCTCAATAGAGATATGACACAATCTACGGTGCCACAACATAGAGGAATCTTCATGCTTAGAAGTATAAGATCTCTTAATGCCAAACACATCTCTTAATGCCAGCATTATCTTGAACATGCATAGAAGTATAAGAAGTTTTATCTTGTAAATTAATTTTGAAAAGACCATTTGACAATATACCATTTTCAATAAGTTCATATCTATAAAACAAACTAAATATAGTGTCTGAAAAATTAAAGGAAAATCCTAATGGTACAAGCCTTGAAACTGAAATTAAATTCCTAGAAAAACTAGGAATATAAAATGTCTTTTCTAATTTTAAAATAAAACCACTAGATAAAACTAAATTGCACGTTCCGCAGCCTCTACATGTGAGTGCATCTTGTTGCCTAAATAGATGCACTGCTCACTTCGTACTGGCTTCCTTAGGCCTTGTAATCCCTGCAAGGAATTAGTGACATGGATTGAAGAACCAGAATCAATCCACCATGTGTTATGTTCAACATCAACCATATTAGATTCATAACAAACAAGTGAGAATTAAGTACCTTTTTTTTGTCAAGCCATCTCTGATATTTAAGACAATCCTTCTTTATGTGCCCCTTCTTTTTACAAAAGAAGCACCTGGATTTCTTCTTGATATTAGCTTGAGCAGGCAGTTTGCCTTTTTCCTTATTCTTGTCTTGGCCCTTGTTCTTCCTTTGAGTTGCCAGATGCACACTCTCTCCCGCTTCCATAGCAAGCCTTCCTTCTTCCTGAACACACATGGTCATCAATTCATTGATGGACCACTTATCCTTATGTGTGTTGTAGGATATCTTGAAAGGTCCATATTGACGTGGGAGAGTGTTGAGGATGTAGTGCACAAGGAAGGTTTCAGACATCTCAACCTCAAGTGTCTTTAGCTGAGCCGCTATATCCCTCATTTGCATGATGTTCTCACGCACACCATGAATTCCAGTAAGTTTCATGGATAAAAATTTCATTATCAGAGTGCTAGCCAAGGCTTTGTCTGATGTAGCAAACTGCTCATCAATTGCCTTCATCAGAGCTCGCACTTTGTCATATTGCTCCAATGAACCACGTATGCCAGCCGAGATTTTCATCTTTATGAACATTACGCAGAGGCAATTAGATCGCTCCCACTTTTCATAACGGTCAACGTCATCTGGTTGGCTGGTCTCCATAATGGCAGGTGGTTCATCCTTACAGATAGCCAAGTCAATGTCCATGACTCCTAAATAAAGAAGAATTCTCTCCTTCCACACCTTATAGTTGTCTCCCTTAAGTTCGAGAATGTCACACTGGAAATCAGAGTAACTCACAGTTTGCATAGCTGCATAATAAAACATACATGCTTATGTTACTAAATTGAGGCTACAATACTTTATGACATGTTTACCAATGTAAATCATACATTAAAATATGAATCAAATGACATAAAAATTGCCTGTAGGCTACATTTTTAATTTAAACAGATTCATATATCCTTATGATGACACTATCAAATTATATTCCCTTTTCTTAATTCCTGTGGGTAAATTAAGAAAGATAATTTGATACATCATCCTAACTAATCATATTAAATACAATAAAAATTCTTGTGGAATAAAATTTATCATATTACATATAATTAATCACAATTTAATGTCTTTTTACCATATGTGATTTAAACATCTTACATAATTTTTTGCATAATTAAAGATGCTGTGGCTACTCTTTAATTATTCAAAAATTAAATACATATATTACAAGACATTTATTCTTAAATTTTTGCTCATAAAATAAATTGCATTTACCTTAAGCAATAAATAAATATGAACAAAGAACCATAATTTATGTACTAATTTTCATTATGTATATATTAAAATTATACATTCAAAAATATAATTTAGCACATTATTGCATAAAATTAAATGTACTAAATTATTTAACTTAATGTTGCATGTATAATTTTAAATCACAAATTATACATAATGAACATTATATGCACATAAATTTACAAAATTATATCTACACAAATATTGTATAATATTCATAACAAATACCAAAATTATGAATTGTTCATAAATTATTCCATAATATGAACAATTTCATAAAAATATTAAAATTGTGGATATTATGAAAATTTCATAAAATTATAAAAATTGTGGATATTATGAAAATTTCATAAATTTATAAAAACTGAAAATTTTATGAAAATTTCCCAAAAAATATCATTTTATGATATCTGGAAAAAATCAAAGAATTTTTTTTATAAAATTTTTGGGGTTTTTTTTTTAATTTTCTACATATCGAAAAACGACATGTCGTTTTGGTCATTAAGATCAAAAACGACGTGTCGTTTCATTACTTGAAACTCAGCCCATTGTGTGTCTAAACGACATGTCGTTTTGGTCCTCATGGACTGAAACAACATGTCGTTTTCTTTGTTGAAAAAAACGCCCCTTCACTACCAAAAATGATGTGTCGTTTTGGCTGACCCAAGACCAAACGACATGTCATTTTGTGTCGTCTTCAACCTTGAATTAGGTCGTTTTGACCCGACTAACCTGAATTCTGACCCGGTTTCAGACCCGGCTCGTCTTTCACCCTCCGGATACCAATTTTGACATTTCAAATTGCAGAATTCATAGAAATCTAATGTCTAAATGATTTCTAATCTTAGTTTCAATTAAGAAACGCTAAAAAACAAAACCCAGAAATCAAAAAAAAAAAAATTCAACCGTGACTGTGGAACACGAAAAACTTTTTTTTTTTAAAACAAAAACAAACTCCACAGTTCGCACGCAAGGCAGAGTGATTTATGGTTCTGATACCAAATATAAAACATAAAACTGAAACGATTCTATTATGCTATAAACTGTATGCATATCAAGAATTGAAACGGAAGCGTGTAGATTTTGTTACCTCCGGCCATTGCACCTGAGAATTTCGACGGTGTACTGTGACTGCCTGCACTTGAGAGCTTTCAAGTCCTCCAAAAAGCTCAATTGATGGTGTTAGTACTTTAGAGAATTTTTGAACTTGGGGACCCAAGTTTTGTTCAATGCATGAACAAAAGGAAAAAATTTCTCTGTACAGCCATTGCTTCCATCAAGCAATCTTTATAAAGCTTTAGAAAATTCAGTTACCAAGCTGGTTTTAATGGACATAAATATGAGGCCAATAATGCAACAAATTAAATTGGTTTCAATTCTTTTCCTTTGAAACCCGTTGAAAATGAAACGTTTATAATTCACGCATGCTAGGTTTTTTTTTTTTTTTTTTTAATTTCTTTAAAGATATATTACTTCACGTGTAAATTAGGATCATGTTGCACGTCGTCTAATGAACTAATTATCAATGTTTTCCTTTATCTATTGCATGTCAAGTTATACTTTTAATTACTTTGTTGATTTGTAATAGGTAGGTCATGGTTTTTGGAACTAATTCGATATTTGGCTAGTAATATGTATGGTGGCTTATCCTATCTAGCACCTCATCAAGGTTATTCTTATTCACCACCCCTTTCCTATTTTGGGTCCGATGGTCCCCCGTGTCTCTTGCCAACCCAATCATCAAGTCAAGCTCGTACTTCCTTTTCATCAAACAAATTTATGTACAAAGTTCTCTTCTCATAAGACATGACCAAAAACTTTTTTCGTTATATTCATGAACACAAATAATTAACTGTGTTATTCAAAAAATCAAGCATAAATATAGCTATAGTTCAAAAATAAGAGTTATATTGTAACTAATCGCTGTGCTAACAAGCCTATTAACTTTCATTCAAACAACTATTTAGTGGAACATTCTTTAAGGTATCATATTTATTTTTATGCTATATATCCACTCTTCAAAAATCCAAGAATATGCATCACAACATGTTAGGGTTTTAAACCCTACATGTGTACTTCTTTACACGTGAATTTCTATTGACTTCTTTAGATCAAAGGTGTTTAAATTTCAAGTTATTTTCCCTGCAAGTTTAAATGTTGAAAATTCAAATAATCTAATCAGGATTGAATGGTAGCTTGGTGGTTTCGCATATTCCTCTTAGATTATGGATTCCATTGTGTTTAACTTTCAAATTGTTTATCATTTAATGTGAGAATTTTACCGAATTTGTGCCATTTGACTTTTAATTCATTTTAGTTCGGTTTGTTGCTTACTTGTGCGGCAAGTCTCTTTGAAGTTTAAAGCTGGATTTTGTGTAGGGAATATTTTGAGTTTTTCCAAATGAGTTGGCTGGAGATTGTGTTACATTTGAATTTGAAATTAAGCTAAATGTTCTTTTATCTTTATTTCAAATTTGTTGGTTAAGGTAATTTGCACTAAGATCGAGGCTAGATTCCTTAATCAATTGGCTTAACAACATCTAAAGGTTCTGTGGGCATTTTCTATGATAAGATCAAATTTCAATGGAGATTTAAATTGTAGAACTAACAGATTTCATTTGCAGTTTAAAATTGTTTTGAATTAAAATTGTTTGGAAGTGTGTCAACAACCCACAAAGATTGCTGACATGGTGACACCTGTGAAGATCGTTGACATGATGCAACTAGAAAGATCGTTGATGTGGCGAAACCTACGAAGATTGCTACCCATTAGCATAACAATTTCCTGAATTTTAGTTCAGCAAGAATCAAGCTTATCCTCAGCAACTAAGTTTTATATTTTTGTTGGATTAGTTAGAATCCAACCCTAGGATTAAGAGGATGTACCTAGACACTTTATATATCTAGGTTTTTCTTATTTAAAGAGGTCCACTTGTGACTTCCAAGTTAGAGCTTTCCAAGTTAGAGCTTTCAAGTGAGAGAAAACTTGAGTGAACCCTTAGTTTTGTGTTTTCCTTAGAGCATTAGTTCCAATCTAGAAAGTCAGAGGAGGAGTTGTTCATGAATTGTGTAAAAGGTCAAATTTACTTGTTATCGTTAATACATTCCCTGTATGTTATAATCAAATGATTATTTGATTGTGTAAAAGAACATTTACTGTATACATTAATAAGGTTTTATTTCTTAAATGATACATTCATAAGTTTGTCATTCTTTTTTTTTTAGTAAACATTAAAAAGAAGATTAGATTTTTTTTATAACACCATCTCAAAGACACGTAAACTGATAGAAAATAGATGAACATAAGCAACAGAAAACAAGAAACAAAGAACACACAGATTTACATAGAAAACCCTAGACATGAAAAAAACTACGAACAGAGGATAAGTAAATCCACTATATTTCAAAAATTGGTACAAAAAGAGAAGTCGAAATAATACATATGTAGTAGCATAACTTTAACCCAGATCCTTCCGCTACCATCACAAACCCCCCAAAAATTCCTATGATTATAATTTCATTGCAAAACGTCGCACCGTGAATTTTTCGGGCACGACAAAAAAGAATTTGGGTCACCATACTTTAATATAAACACTAAAAAGATATCAAAAACAATATATTTATTTATTTGTTTATTTTTCTTTCTAAACCAATTAATTTCTCATTAAATTACTGTCACGCCCTGAAGTATGAGCGGTGACATGGTGGATTAATTAAGTCAATTAAACCAAATTTTTTTATGAAAATCACCAGTTAAACGTTTTGGGTTATTTTGAAAAACGTGATAGTTAAAAAACTCTTTAAAGCCATTACCATTATTTTAAAACAGTTAATTATGAAATAAAATAATAGAGAGAAATAAACAAGAGCTGAGCCCCACCGGACCCACCTTAGTGTGCACATAAGATATTGACAATAAAATATTACAATCACAGTCTAATATGAGATATAAAAATTTAAATAATACATGCCTTGATTTAAGTAGGGAAATAACCAAAAGAAAATTACTATAATTCACGTGTTTGTCCTATCGCCTCCTAATCGATCCTAAGCTACAATCCACCTAGGGGAAATGTTTTTAAAACAAAAGAAAAAAATGTGAGCGAAAGGCTCAGTAGGACTAGGTTTAGAAAACATTATTTCTAAACATAAATTCTTATATTTGAAAATAATTTACAAAATCGCAGAAAGATAAATGAAACGTATTTAAATTCATTCTTACCTTTAGAATCCTTATTCATTTGTATTTATTTTTTAATTATTTGTTCTTTGGCAAAGCCGTAGTATCACTACCGTAGTGGCTTAGCTGGGTTTCAGGACCTGCCCCCAAGGTTGCGCTCCCCATGACTCGATCTCTGTATATGGCATCATGCTCTTTTTATCATTCCAGACGATACTAACCGACACGTCCGGTGTCATATTATTATCATGTCTCATTTATCGAATATCCTCATTACGTTCATTATTTGATTCATTATGATCATTCATTCTTTAGCAAGTAAAGAAAGTTACTAAGAAATTCATCTCAATTATTTTCTTGAAACTCATTTTAAAGAAATCATTTTGTGGCCAAAGGCCCCTTTCTGAAAACATTTAAAACGTTGTGTCATCTATAGATAACAATTTGAAAGAATATTTTGAGGCCAAAACTATTAAAAACCTAGCTACCAAGAAAGGGGGTAGAAGTCCTACCTGAATACTCGACATCGTGACCCAACACTATAGTCTCGACTTGCTTACATTAGCTCCACGGAATCACGATCAACCTTAAAAGTAGACTAAGCTTATCAATATCTAACTCATAGTATTCTACAATACTATGCTATCTCATTGTGTCTTAGTGTGCCATTTATGTCCACAAAATCATACTATAAGGTTTAAATTCTCAATCTGGGTTTAAAACAGTGAAAACGGGTGAAAAACAACTATTTTCCTGTGGTCGGTCGGCGTATCGAACTCCCTGGTCTGGCCTGTCGAACTACATACAGTTCGGCCTATCGGCCATGTAGGTCCAACCTACCAAACTTTCCCAAGTTCGGCCTATCGATAATATAAATCTGGCATGCCGAACTCATGAGTCTGGCCTGTCAATGTTCAAGATCGGCCTACTGAATTAGAAAAATCTAGGGACCTGAGACTTCAAGTCTCGACCTCCCCAAATCCAAAATTCCATTTTAAACGTGTTTTCTTAGTTCTTAGGCATGGGTAATGTTCATATATGATAGAAAATCATACTAAAACACTTTTAAACACATTTAAACAAGATTTATATAGGAAATTTCAAAGAAATCCAAAAATGGGGAAAAATAGAGAAAAAGGAAAAACTTGATTCAATCCAATTTTCATCAAATTAAACCAAGATTCTAGATAATTTGAGTTCCACTAACTTAGATTCAAGGTTTCCTAAGTTAAATCAAACTCAAATTTCCACATTCAAAGAAAAATCAAAGTTTTAGACAAAATTTGAAATTTTTGAAAAAAGTTAAACTAACCTTGAATCCAAGCTTGAAATTGAATTTCTGGAAGCTCAGCCACGTTCCTAGGCCTCCAATCTAGCTGGGAATCGAAGCTTGAGTTTTGAAATTTTGAATCAAGGAGAGAGAAAGAGAGAGTGAAATGCATAGAGAGAGAGAAAAAGAGAGAGTGTGAGCGAAGAAAAGGAGGAGGGGAGAAGAATAAATATAGGAAAAGGTGGTTTTACGGAGTAAAAACTATGTTCCAACACATGATTTTCCAAAAGGGACATATTGAACACTTGACAAATTGTTTTGTTAAAAAAAAATCCAAGATGACAAATGAAAATAATTAAAAGTGGTTAAAATGATTAAAAGTAACTTTAATTTGAAAATGTCATAAAATAGTTAAATTATGTTCAAATTACGTCATGGCACACTAATTTTCTATTTCACTTACTAATCTTGCTTAATTAAATTCTGGGTATTACAGCTCTCCACCCATAAAAGAAATTTCGTCCTCGAAATTCAAAAACCGACCTAAAAAAATGCAAAACAAAATAAATGTGGGTACGACTCTTGCATAGTCGACTCAATTCCCTAGGTTGCCTCATCATCCCTGTGGTGCCACCACCCAACATGTACTAACGGAATTTCATGACGTCACAAACCTATCACTTTTCGATCGATAATCTAAACCGACACCTCTTAGTAGGTCATGTCTTATTGATTATGTACATCATGAATCAAGATAATCTTGCTTAGCTCAAGCAGACATTTTTGAAGCGTCGACACGTGGAATACAACATGAACATGAGAGAGTTTGAGTGGAAGATCAAGGCGATACATGATCACTCTAACATGTTGAGAAAATTTGAGTGATCCATCATACCTTGGTGCAAGTTCCCCATTCACATCGAATCATGAAGCCCACTTACATGGTGAAACCTCTAAGAGAATGAAGTTCCCTACCTTGAATTCTAGAGGTCGACGTCTCCTATTTGCATAACTCTTCCGCCTATATCTAAGCAACTCTCAACCGATCACGAATCATGATAACCCTTTTCATTGCTCTCATAGGTTTCTCCGGGTCCAATAATGACCTTGTCTTCTAGTTCTGCCCGACTCATTAGCGATCGACACAGTTAGGAAATGAAATGCATCGATTTTGTTAACTGTAAATGACGACCCAAATCGCATCATGCCTTTGCTTCATCCTTGGCAACCCGGTAAGGAAATCCATCATGACATGCTCCTATCTCCACCCTAGAATGGGAAAACGGCTGAAGCTGATTAGTGGGCTTCTGATTTTCAGCTGCTACCTAGAGACAAGCCACGTACTTGACCACGTAGCCTTAAACATTTTTATTTATACCTCTCCACTAGTACTACCTCTGCCAACTGCAATGCATCCTTGTGCCCCCTAGATGAATAACAAACTAAGACTTGCGAGCTTCATCCATCAAAGCCTTCGCCACTCCTTCGATCGTAGATATTGCCAATGTCCCCTGAGATTGCAACGACCCCATCTACATGAATTCCTTTATTCTTCAAACTGCTTTCCAGTCTATATACGCGTCCACATTCCCTAAAGATGTTAGTCCTGCCATTGAGTCTGCTTCATCATCTGGTCAAATGTTGGAGTCGACCCTATATGATACGCCGGTACCTGATTGAAGTCTTCATGGTATTGCAGCCCATATTTGCTCACGGTAGCATCTTTCCTAATCCTCTGGTGCCAAATATGAGTGGATTCTCGAAGACCTCCTATTGAACGTGTCTACAACCATGCTGGCCTAACCTAGATGATACTGCAGTGAGAAATCATAGTCCTCAATATAGTTTATCTATCTCTGTTGCCTCAAATTTGAATCCCTCTAAATGAATGAATACCTTAAACTCTTGTGATCCAATAAAACCTGTAATATTGCTCCATCCAAGTAGCATCTCTGGATCCTAAAAGCATAAACTACTATTGCAAGCTCTAAGTCATGCATAGGGTAGCCCTACTTGTAAGACCTTGACTGTTGCAGTCTATAAGTCACCACTCATTCATGTCGCATCAACGCACATCCAGGTCCTCGCTCTGCTGCATCTGTATAGACCTCATAAATTTGTCACTGCTCGACATAGTCAATGCATAAGTGGTAGCCAACTGATTCCTCAACTCTTGGAAAGCGCATCCACATTCCTCATCCTACTCAAACCTGACACATTTTTTGATCAATCGCGTCAACGGAGCCGCTATCCTTAAGAAATCCTTCACGAGCTTCCTATAGTACCCGGCAAGTCCTAAAAAGTTGCAAAGCTTTGCCATGGTCTTCATTCATTCCCACTATACTATAGCCTCCATCCTGGAAGAATCTACAGATATACCTAGCTCGAAGGTGATATGCCCCAGAAACTTAACCTTCTTGACATGCAGCTGTCGTTATTTGGACCACAAATCTACCCTCGAGAAATATTGGGGCCTCCTAATCAACCCGACAATCTATCGATCCTGGGTAGTGGATACTTATTCTTCACGGTGACCTAATTTCAACTACCGATAATCAATGTACAACCTAAGCGTACTATCCTGTCTCTTGGCAAACAAAACTGGCGTATCCCACGCTATCCTGAATATATCCATTATCTGCAAGTCCCTAATGCTCTCTTTAATTCCTTCATTTTTACAGGCTCCAATAGGTACGGTGTTATAGAAATCGAAGCGGTCCTCAAGAATGACTTGAGACAAAACTCAATCTCCTGACGCAATGGCAATCCAGGTAACTCATCGGGACAGACATCCTTGAACTCATCAACCACTGGTATTGCTACATTTCTTCTTGTGGTAATAGGCTCCTCTTCTAGATCTAAAAGAAGTATATATATATATATATATATATATATATATATGAGAAAACTTAGCATGATATATATATATATATATATATATATATATATATCATGCTAAGTTTTCTCATACACCTAGACACGTTCTCATAGGTCACTCACCCATTACTCGATCATTACCACCCTGGTAAACGATCATCGTCCCTCTATCTATCACTAGGGTTACTTCTCTAATGTGATAATCTACAATTGGATCTTACTTGGACAACCCGTCCATCCTTAAGATCAATCATGAGTACTCATAGGGATTATAGCCAAATTACTTTCCAGGGTCTCATCCCTAATCCTTATCTTACAAGATCTACATATACAGTTCACACACATCTACCCCAAGGGTAAAGTAATAATCAAAGGTCTATTAAATTCCTATGTTTCTAATCCTAAGGCATGTACAAAAGAACTCAAAATAAGAGAATGAATGGCACCAGTTTCAAATAGAACCTACACTAAAAACTAAGAAACTGGAATCATACCATCGACTCTCACATTGCTGGTCTGAGCATTCGAACTCCCTGAGGTCATGGTGTGAACTCGAACTAGAACCTCTGCTTTTTCCTTTGATAGCGCTCCTACACCTTGGGTTCATCAGCGAATACTATTGCAGAGAAAACTGATGATGCTCAAGCTGAGGAAGTTGTTGAGGTAGAGATGAAGACTGAGGTTGAGGTTGATGGCTAGCACCTTCTCCAATCCAAGATCCTCATCGAGCATCCCTTACTGGGTAGCTCCTCTCAATTCGCTCCCAACTGTTGGCAGAAATGGCAAAGGTTGCTTTGTCCGCTGCTGGATGAACTATTGTTCCCATTGTTAACATTATTGTGCTAATTCTTTACCCGAGCTTGGCGATCGCTACTTTCCTATTGCTCCTCTAGAGTCCTCTTGATGTTCTCACTCGATCCTTGCAGTAGAGAGCGTAATCTCTTCCTATCGATAAAGTAGACGACTTTCACCTATCATAATTCCAAAGTCACAAAACCACTAGTTACCGTCGAATGGGTACCTTGAGCCCTTCTTGGAAATTGATACACTTTTCACATTCAGAAGCCACAATAAACAAAGTAAACTAGCCAACTCATCAAACTTTACCTCGTATTCCTGAACCGTATTGTCACCCTATTTCAACCGGTAGAATTTGACGATCCTTTGGTCTCTAAGTCCCTGCAAAAATAACACTCACGGATCAATTCCTCGAATCTTTCCCCATCGATATTCCTATCATTCTCTAGACACTTTACTTACTCCCACCAGTTGTTAGCACTACTTGCCAACTTATAAGCTATGAATTCCACTTGATACACTATTGGTATACCAAGGGTATTCAAACGCTTTACTACAGAGTTTAATCGATATTCAGCCACCTGTAGACTCCCATTTCCATTAAAAGTTGGGATAAACATACCCCTAAGCTCCTTAATGCACTCATGCCAGCAACTTGTCTTAAAATTACCAGATCTAGCCCTCATTGCTATTTGCCAAAAAGCGACAAATGTAGCTCCTATCACACTTCCCTCATTCGTGAGACTCGCGTTAACCATAGTTGGATGACATCTAAGTGCCATTCTCTCAATTCTAAAAACAGAATTAAACTGCCAAAGGCTTTTCACTATCGTACCTATGTCTGAACAACTCCCAAGGTCCATAACCTTGAGCTTTGATACCATTTTGTCATGTCTCAAAGTACGAGTGGTAACGTGGTAGATTAATCAAGTTAATTAAACCAAATTTTTTGATGAAAATCACCAGTTAAATGTTTTTAGTTATTTTGAAAAACATGATGGTTCAAAAACTCTTTGAAGCAATTACCATTATTTTAAAATAATTAATTATGAAATAAAATAATAAAGACAAATAAATGTGAGCCGGGCCCCACCAAACCCACCTTATTGCTCACATAAGGTATCGACAATAAAATATTATAATCATATTCCAATATAAGAGATAAAAATTTAAATAATGCATGCCTTGATTTAAGTAGGAAAATAACCAAAAGAAAATTACTATAACTCACATGTTTGTTTTGTCGCCTCCCAATTGATCCTAAGCTGCAATCCACCTAGGGGAAAGGTTTTTAAAACAAACAAAGAAATGTGAGCAAAAGGCTCAGTAAGACTAGGTTTAAAAAACATTATTTCTAAACATAAATTCTTATATTTGAAAATAATTCACAAAATCTCAAAAAGATAAATAAAACGTATTCAAATTCATCCTTACCTTTAAATCCCTATTCATTTGGAATTATTTTTTTATTATTTGTTCTCTGGCAAAGCCATAGTTTCACCTCTATAGTGGCCTAGTTGGGTTTCAGGACCTGCCTCCAAGGTTGGGCTTCCCACGACTCGATCTCTGTATATGGCATCATGCTCTTTTTATCATTCCAGACGGTACTAACCGACACGTCCAGCATCATATCATTATCATGTCTCATTTACCGAATATCCTCATTACGTTCATTATTTGATTTATTATGATCATTCATTCTTCAGCAAGTAAAGAAAGTTACTAAGAAATTCATCTCAATTATTTTCTTGAAACTCATTTTAAAGAAATCATTTTGTGGCCAAAGGCCCCTTTTTGAAAACATTTAAAACATTGTGTCATCTATAGATAACAATTTGAAAGAATCTTTTGCGGCCAAAACTATTAAAAACTTAGCTACTAAAAAAGGGGGTAGAAGTCCTACCTTGATACAAGGTATCATGACCCAACACCGTAATCCTGACCTATATACGTTAGCTCTATGGAACCACGACCAACCTTAAAAGTAGATTAAGCTTTTCAATATCCAACTTAGAGTATTCTATAGTACTATGCTATCTCATGGTGTCTTAGTGTGCTATTTATATCCATAAAATCATACTATAATGTTTAAATTCTTAATCTGGGTTTAAAACAGTGAAAAAAATGTGAAAAACAACCATTTTTCTTGTGGTCGGTCGGCCTACCGAACTCCATGGTCTGGCCTACCGAACTATACAGTTCGGCCTACCGAACTTTCCTAGGTTCGGCTTGCCGATGATATGAATCTGGCATACCGAACTCATGAGTCCGGCCTACCGATGTTCAAGATTGGCCTACCGAACTAGAAAAATTTGGGGACCCGAGACTTCGAGTCTCGGCCTCCCTAAATCCAAAATTCCATTTTAAACTTGTTTTCTTAGTTCTCAGGCATGGGTAATGTTCATAGATGATAGAAAATCATACTAAAACACTTTTAAACACATTTAAACAAGATTTATATAAGAAATTTCAAAGAAATCCAAAAATGGGGAAAAATAGAGAAAAAATGAAAAAAATTGATTCAATATAATTTTCATTAAATCAAACCTAGATTCTAGTAATTTGAGTTCTACTAACTTAGATTCAAGATTTTTTAAGCTAAATCAAACTCCAATTTCCACATTCAAAGAAAAATCAAAGTTTAAGATAAAATTTTCAAATTTTGAAAAAAAGTTAAACTAACCTTGAATCTAAGCTTGAAATCAAATTTGTGGATGCTCAGTTACGTTCCTAGGCCTCCAATCCAGCTGAGAATCAAAGCTTGAGTTTCAAAATTTTGAATCAAAGAGAGAGAAAGAGTGAGTGAAATGCACAGAGAGAGAGAGAGAGTGTGTGTGAGTGAAGAAGAGGAGGAGGGGAGAAGAATAAATAGAGGAAAAGGTGGTTGTACGGAGTAAAAACTATGTTTCAATATATGATTTTCTAAAAGGAACATATTGAACACTTGACAAATTGTTTTGTAAAAAATCTAAGATGACAAATGAAAATAATTAAAAGTGGTTAAAATGATTAAAAGTAACTTAATTTAAAAATGTTACAAAATAGTTAAATTATGTTCAAATTACGTCATGGCATATTAATTCACCATTTCACTTACTAATCTTGCTTAATTAATTTATGGGTATTACAATTACTTAATGGTTTGATAAATCCACGCTTACATCATACATTTTATGAAGGCATTCAAACATGCATTGGTAACATTAAAGCAACCTTGTTTATTAGAATAGGCAAGATTACAAGTTGCAGCTAGAAATAGAAACCACAGGATACATTTATAAATACGGCAGCAATTATTCTAACAAAAAAAAAAAAAAAAGACGGCTGCCATTATTTTTTACAACACATATCCTTGTTTTTCTCTATATATAACATAACATACAGAAGTATCTTAGATCAGCATCTGGTACCAAGAAAAGTTTCAAGGGTAAATCTCAATGATAGAGTTCACTGAACCCAATACTGGAGTAGTTTTATAGTGACTAAATTTAGCAGCTAAGATGAGCTTCTCCCATTCCAGTAGGCTGCGCTCTTTTCCGGAGAGGGTCATCATTATCAAGTCATTGCAGAGTTTTAATTCAGTTAACTCCTCTGTCTCTTCATTGCCAATTATACTGTCAATGACAATAACTTTTCCTCCTTTGCCGTTGCTCAAAATCGCTTCTCTGCATTTCTTCAATATTTTGATACTATCCTCATCACTCCAGTTATGCAGAATCATCTAGATTCTCATATTAATGCAAAGAGGTTAGACAAGTATTGTATTAACACAATCTTTACTCAATACTATCCAGATTAAAGATAGAAAATAACTTCCTATAATACAAATTTAACAGTAAAACGTTACAACGTACACACACACACACACACACCTTGAGTAAAATTGCATCTGCAGGAGGTATTGCGTCGGAAAACACGTTTCCTCCTATAAAACCCAAGTTATCAGTTCCCTGCAAGTTAGAAACAACATGTGGGAGATCAAACACAAAGCATTTCATGTGTGGGAAAGTGTTGGCTATGGCTTTAGCCATAGTTCCAGAGCCGCCTCCAACATCGACCAAGGACTTCAAACCCTCAAACATTTTTTTGCATTCTGAATTTAGGATGACCTTGGAAATTAGCCCGGATTCACAAGCCATTGCCTCGTTAAAGATGCTATTAAGGTTTGGATCATGACCTAGCTGATCCCACAAGGTCACCCCATATGCGGTCTCACATATAGAGAGATCGCTTTTCTTAAACCAAGTACTCAGGGAATGCCACGTGCCCATTGATTGAGGAAGAAGGGGGTTGAGGTAAAACGCTTTTGCTTTCATGTCGGCCGGTGCATCAGTTAAGAGAAGGCGAGAAGCATTTGTGAGAGAGTATGCGTCTTCTTCTTGTTGTTCAATTTCATTGGCTTTTTGGCTTGTGAAGAAGCCAGAGTGGACGAGGAGCCGCATAAGGCGGTATATGCAATGAGTTTTGGAAGGGTGGATAGGAAGTTTTTCAATGAGTTTTGAGAAGGGAATGGCTGGTTGGCCATGGTTATGGATGATATCGGGGATGCTTAATTCAATGGCACACTTTAGTGACATGGACGTTATGTAACTTACTGAGCAATTCCACAAAAGAGAAAAGGCTCGAAGCAGCTCACCAGAGCTCATCACTTCATTATAGTGCTCAGCAGAACCCATTTTACCTTTCGGCTGAAACTAAAGCGGTCTAGTCTTCAATTCATGTGAATTACGAATCTTGTGGATCTCAATTTATAAAAGTATAAGTCCAACAACGTATAATCTAAAGCGTTAAAATAGGTCAAGTTTCATAGTTTAGAAAAGTGATTGTTATAGTTTAAGATCGAGAATCAAAATAAGATAAATTGTAATGTTTAGGAGTTAAAAGTGAAATTATTAGTTCAATTCTATCAATATTTATGGGTCTAGTAATGAAAATGTCAAAATATGACAAGTTTATAGTTTGATGGTATGATTGTTACATTCTAAAGCTCAAACCCTCAATTTTATTGCAATGAATAAGAAACACAAGAGAGAATAATTCAAGAAAAGATGTGGAAAGTCCTAAAAAGAAAAAAGAAGAAGAATGTCAAAGTCACAAAAATTGCAATCAGGTTCATGCCTGTTAATAGGAAATACTATTATCAATTTTATATTAAGGTTTGTTCAAAAATTTTGATCAATGTGTCGCCATTTCGTTGGATGGACAGGGACTCAAATGGAAGAGTTGGATTTTTTATTCCACTTAATTGCCCACA
The DNA here is from genome assembly GCA_025403435.1 of Artocarpus heterophyllus. NCBI lineage: Eukaryota > Viridiplantae > Streptophyta > Magnoliopsida > Rosales > Moraceae > Artocarpus > Artocarpus heterophyllus. The sequence continues at coordinate 13,870,537 of CM046347.1, read as the reverse complement.
TCTGAAAGAAGAAAAAAAAAAGTTCAATGCTTAAGGTTTGCCGATCACGTCATCAATTTATTATGATACGCATTATTATTATTATTATTAATTTGGTCGGTAATCGTCAATCTATTTAACCATTAAAAAACTCTGTATTTATAAATTTAAAATGCCGTGCTCAAAAGTTTCAGCTAATATATGAATTAACGACTGTGTGAATTAGTAATGTCCTTTAACTTTCCTAAGTTAATTTAAATGTATAAAATAATGTTTTAAAAATCAATATTAAAAAAATTTGAATCACAAAAAAAAAAAGGTACTTGAAGTTAATTAATATAGAGAGTATTGTTGAATGATTTTCTTAGGAAGGTAATATGGTGGTTTTGACAGTATAATTAATTAAAACATGTTAGGACAAAGAGATATATTAAAGTTAAGTCAGGCAAAGTACCCGTCCATTTATTTTTATTTTTTAGTGGCTTGGTGCAACATAACGACGAAATACACCCAATCCACTAAATAATCTCACTTTTCAAATATGTGCCTTTCCAGACGATAAATATAGAAGCACCAATCACTAACTTGCATTTGTTAGCAAAAGGAAAAAAAATAAAAAAGTAGTAACTTGCAAAGAAAATCAAATAATACAGATTTTATAATCAACAAAGCGTTAATGTGCTTTCATCTTCATCACGAGTTTAATTTTTAGTTAGGAAAATGATCCTTTCAAGAAACAATTAGCAGATCTTGTGTTTTAGCAGCTGACTTGAAGACCATATTACGTAATTTACGGTTTTTAGCAAAAGAAAAATAACGACATTAACAGTTCTCACATGGCCTTCCATCTAATTCTTATTCTTGTACTTTCTAAACTTGCGTTCTTCTAGATCACAAAATGATAATAATTCTCACCTACTTTTCCAAATAGTTTTTTGCTCCTGACTTTTTAATCAAATGCACCTGCTCCTAATTAATCCTAATAAAATTTAGGTGCATGAAAATGTAAAACTTGTCGCCAAAACAAAGGTTAAATAATTAGAAATAACAGTGTTAATTAGTCCTCGCTTATTTAGTTTAGTTATTCATGCATACCAGTTTTTTTTTTTTCTTTTTTCTCTTTAAAGATATATTACTTCACGAGTAAATTAGGATCATGTAGCACACCGTCTAATGAACTAATTATCAATGTTTTCCTTTATTTATTACATGTCAAGTTATACTTCCAATTACTTTTTTGATTTGTAATACTTTGACCTTCGGTGATTTGTAATACTTTGACCTTCGGCCCTAGTATGATGCTTGGCTTGATAACCAACAGGTAGGTCGTGGTTTTTGGAGCCAATTCGATATTTGGCTACTAAAATGTATGAGGGCTTACCCTATCTAGCACCTCATCAAGGTTATTCTTATTCACCACCCCCTTCCTATTTTGGGTCCGATGGCCCCCCGTGTCTCTTGCATACCCAATCATCAAGTCAAGATCCTATTTCCTTTTCATCCAACATATTTACTTACAAATTTACTCTTCTTATAAAACATGACTGTTATTTTGTGACCAAAAACCCCTCAACCCCCACTACAAGAAAAACTACATTTAACGACATATTATTTACGACATGTAATTTTTAAATGTCGTTGAAAAGTACATACAACGACATCTCCTGCAAACATGTCGTTAATAATATTTAAAACAATAATTAACGACATCTATATAGATGTCGTATTAAATGTCTCCTTTTAACGACAATAGTTTAGTGTCGTTAAATTCTTTAATGACAAGTAGGAGATGTCGTCAAAGCCTTAGAGATTCCACGACACCCCTTATAGACGACATCTTGACCAATGTTGTCTATAAGGGGTGTCGTGGAATCTCCAAGGCTTTGACGACATCTCCTACTTGTCGTTAAATAATTTAACGACACTAAACTATTGTCGTTAAAAGGAGACATTTAATACGGCATTTATATAGATGTCGTTAATTATTGTTTTAAATGTTGTTAATGACATCTTTGTTGGAGATGTCGTTGTATGTTCTTTTTAACGACATTCAAAAACTATATGTCGTAAATAATATGTCGTTAAATGTAATTTTTCTTGTAGTGCCCCTTTGGCAGTAAGGCAGCGCCGCGGCGCTTGAAAACAGGGCCGCGGCGCTACAATCTAGCGCCGCGGGCTTGAAAGTAGCGCCACAGCGCTCTAATTCGGGAAACCAGCGCCGCGGCGCTAGAAAAGCAGCGTTGTGGCGCTCCAATGCGGCCTGATAGTATATTTTGTATTTTTACGCGTTTTTGGGTTATTTTGGGCAGGGTTTGAGTCCCCAAACATATAAATACATCATATCCTCCATAGTTCATTATAAAGAGTCACATTAGAGAGACATATTAGAGAGTCACAAAATTTCATGGAGATCATAGTGTTGAGAGTGATACAAAGAACTCAGTATTGTGAGTTTGTGAGTGATTGAGTGAGTGAATTTCTGTATTTGAGTGCTCTAAACACCGTTGTAATTTCCTTTTGTGATTAGTGAATTACTTCTCCTCTGCTCGTGGTTTTTTTCACCCTTCATTAGGGTTTTTCTACGTAAATCTTGTGTGCAATTTTCTCTCTATTTCTTGTTGCTTATTGCTTTGATTTCTAACAATGACAACAAACTCTTTTCGTTTTATTCTTTATCAATGTTATATGCGACATGCTTGCCTATAAAATATTCATGAACATAAATAATTAATCGTGTAATTCAAAAATCAAGCATAGATTTAGCCATAGTTCAAAAATAAAAGTAATATTGCAACTAATCGCTGTGCTAACAAGCCTATTAACTTTCATTCAAACAACTCTTTAGAGGAACATTCTTTAAGGTATCATTTTAATTTTTATACCATATATCCACTCTTCAAAAAATCCAACAATATGCATCACATGTTAGGGTTTTGAACCCTACATGCGTACATCTTGGCACGTGAATTTGTGTTGACTTTTTGAGATCAAAGGTGTTTAAATTTCGAGTTATTTTCCCTGCAAGTTTATCCACGAGCATTATTGTTTTATTAAGTACTCGGCTCGTGTTTGTTACGAGTTTAGTTTTGAATTCGAGGTATGAACCTTTTAAATGATTAGAAACATCAACGTGAACTCACGCCGTTGCGTTGTCCATTTGTATTATGCAAAACATAATTCAAATCAAACAATCCTATCATCTTTTTTCTTACATTTTTTAGGTAAGTCCTAACAAACAAATTAACCTTTTTAACCTATCTAACTGAACACAGAAACAATAATAGAAACAACTCGTCAGGTTAATCTGTAAAAACAATAATAAATAGAAACAATAAAAAATATAAATGTAAATAAATAACAGCAAATGTAACTATTTATCATGGCCAAAAACCCAACTTCGAAAAAAACCATGGATGCTACGCACACCAGCTTGAAGGGTAGGACTCTTATTATTTTAAATTAGAGTTACAAGGTATTGAAATTATAAGAATGCCTAAACTCTTTACCAAATCTAAACTCATGAAACCTCCACCTTTCTACAAGCCCCTGCTTGTGTGGCTTGACTTCTGTCAAACCAACCTATACTAAGGACAACCACTCACCTTTGATCCTCCTAACCAACTCCAAGTCGACAACTTGTGTAGATTGATTTTTTGGAGGTTTGAGAGACAATGGTTAAGCTTGAGAATGCTCTTATTTTCTCTCAAATTAAAAGTTCACAATGAAAACATTCTCAAAAGAAAGAAAAATACACGAGTGTCTTCAAGATACTTATTAAGACTAGCAGGTCCTCTTCATCCTAGCTAATAAAATATGGCTTCAAATTCACTGCCACTAATTCGACAAGAATCCTCCTGTGATTCCTTGGATTTGCTATTAATTCCTGCAGTTGACTCTATCGGTCCTCATGGATACCACCTGTCCCACCGCAGTCTTGTTGTGATACACAAGATAAATAAAGCTAGTTAACACACAATCTGCTGCCAAAGAAGGAAACTTGGATTTCTTTAATTCTCATCAAATCAATCTAAAATGAACAACATAATAAATCCAAAAACATGGTTAGGTTAAGCGGATCAATATGAAAAAGTTTTCATAATAGAAAATTGACTTTTAGACTTGAGAAAACTTGAAAACAAAAAAAATATGTTCCAGTATGCCAAGACACAAAATTTCAATAATCAGCCACCTAAAAATCTGTTGATTGATCTTACCTTAAACATTTTTTTTTTTTACAAATCTGATCATGGAAGATAAACTTTCCATATCTGTTCCAGTGCATTCACATACATTAGGCACCCAGCTTAACAAAACGAAAAACCTGGACTTACTGTAAATAAACTAGTTGGTCCAAATAGGACAGAATCATTGACCTTTATATTTTAGGAAAGTTGCTAAAAAATCTCAAAATAGGCAACTCAATCATATCTAAATTTCTCACAACAAATCCAAATATTTCAACCAGAAAATGACTTTCCAAAAAACCAATTAATCACAAAATAATTTACAATTAATTTAAAAAATCACAATAAAGATCAAAAAATCAATCTTAGGAAAATGGAAAAGGTATTTCTAATTGCAAACCCATTAATAGTAAAATGCTAACAAAAATAATAGGGATGAAATTCTTAACTACTTCTGACCATATTCTGTTTACTGGTATTACAAGCAAGTAAAGTTGCTCTATCATAATCAAAATGGATAACTAATCACCTGTTAGCTAAAAAGTAAAATAATTAGAATAATAGTCTAAATTAGGATGAGTATCGGTTATTAAGTTTACCGTGCATTTTGTTACGCTCGAACCGCAAATGAGTAATAAAGTGATCAAAAGATAAAATACCATCCCACAATGATTGAATTTCTAGGAGTTTTAGCTAAGTACTATATGTTTTTGCACTTAGTTTTATCTAGGCAAATCGAATTTGGATTAATTGCAAAAAATAAGAGGAAATTAAACAAACACGATTAATTAAGCGATTGATAAAATAATAAACGAAAGAGGCAATTTCACGAAATGGAAACTCTATGCGATGAATTATCTAGGGTATTGATTTCACTCCATTTCTTCTATGTTCTTCCTAATTGGAAATTATTAACTAGTTTCAATCAATTCATTAAAACAAAAACAAAAAAAAAAAAACTCATTACCTCTCCTAAGCATTAAATGAAATAATATGCGTAAATATTCAAGTCAATATCCCTATCTAACTTGTCTACCCGTACATTCATTAAGCAAACCCTTATAGATTATCTAAGTATTCTTGGCCCTTCTGGGTCTCAACAACAAGCAAAATTATGTTTCTTAAAGGCGATAAAGGAGTCAATCTCTCCTGAATATTGAAATTCACAAATCGAATCAACTAATTCATTTCCCAACAAATTAGAAGCATTAAGCATAGAAAAACATAAATGAATTGAAATGAAACTATATTAATAATTAACTAAATATTCTAAAGATATTCAAAATAAAGCTAAATCAAGCCCTATAGTGAAAAATCTAACCAAGAACGAGAGAATCCATAACTAACATTATTGATAATTTCATAAATATAAACATGTTCATGACAAATCCACAATTACAAATTCCAAATGACAATCAAAATTAAAAGAAGGGATCAAGAGGAAACTAATGTGGAGATTGTCTTTGAATCTTGAATTCTTTAAAAATCTTCAAGAAATTTCCCAAGAAAATCAGCCTCCAAGACTTTCTCTCCCCAAAAAATTGAGCCTCCAAAATCCTCCTTGAAATTTGTGCCTCCTTCCTCCTTAGGTGCGCAGGCCAGCGCGCAGGCCACAAGAGCCTCAAGTGGCCTATGACTGTTGTAGCATACCTTGCGCGCTCTCCCAGCTACGCGTATGCCTCAGGCCAAGGGGCACACAAGCACCTTGGCTGGAGGCACCTGACGTCCATGATCGCGAGCCCCTTGCTACGTGGGCATGCAACTTGGTCTGGACTTACCTTAAAAATGCTTCTAAATCTTCTTTTTAGAGCCAAATCACTTTTTAAGTCTCATTTCTTAATTTTCTACAAAATTATCAAAATGCATCAAAATAACACACATGTTGGAGGATTTTCACAATATTTAAGCTTAGAAAGTAATTGATTTGCGAATAATTTATTGCATATTTAAAATTCACCTTCTGAATTTTTAATTTTAGTAAGTTGGACTTTGACCTCATAAACATCCCAATTGATAAGAAAAAAAAATATGGTTTTTTGGTCAAAGAAACGGGCTTAGGGTACTTCGCTGATATTTTCTTAATTGGGCACTAGTACCTCTTGTCAACACGTTGGAGTAATAGTGCTTCTATAAATTGAGATCCATAAGTCCGGGATTTGCATAAATTGAAGAATAGACCACTTCATTAATTTCAGCAGAAAAGTACAACGGGTTCACCTAATCATAATGAGGCAATGAGTCTAGTGAGTTGCTTCAAGCCTTTTCTCTTTTAAGGAATTGCTGAGCAAGTTACATAACGTACGTCCATGTCACTAAAGTGGGCCATAGAATTAGGCATCCCTGATATCATCCACAGCCACGGCCAACCGGCCATCACTTTCTCAAAACTCATTGAAAAACTTCCTGTCCACCCTTCCAAAACTCATTGCATTTACCGCATTATGCGTCTCCTCGTCCACTTTGGCTTCTTCACAACCCCAAAAACCACTGAAATTGAACATGAAGATGAAGAAAAAGAAGAAGCATACTCCCTCACCAACGTTTCCCGACTCCTCTTAACTGACGCACCGGCCTCCATGAAAATGAAAGCATTATACCTTAACCCTCTTCTTCCCCAATCGATGGGCCAATGGCATTCCCTGAGCACTTGGTTAAAGAACAGCGATCGCTTTCTAGGTGAGACTGCATATAGGACGACCTTGTGGGATGAGCTAGCTCATGATCCGGACCATAGTAACATCTTTAACGAGGCAATGGCTAGTTCATCTCAGCTAATTTCCAAGGTCATCCTAAATGCAGAATATAAAAGCGTGTTTGACGGTTTGAAATCCTTGGTCGACGTAGGAGGCGGCTCTGGAACTATGGCTAAAGCCATAGCCAACAGGTTCCCACACATGAAATGCACTGTGTTTGATCTCCCACATGTTGTTTCTAATTTGCAGGGAACTGACAACTTGAATTTTATTGGAGGAAACATGTTTTCCGATTCAATACCTCCTGCAGATGCAATTTTACTCAAGGTATGTATAATGTATATTTTATTTTTGTTAGATTGAATTAGTTGACTTTGTATTATAAGAAAATTTTTCTATGCATTAATCTAGATAAGTATTATGCTATTACAATAATAGTCTAATATCATTGCATTAAATGGGAATCCAGACGGTTCTGCATAACTGGAATGATGAAGATAGTACCAAGATATTGAAGAAGTGCAGAGAAGCAATTTTGAGCAACGCTAAGGGAGGAAAAATTATTGTCATTGATAATATTATTGGCAATGAAAAGAGAGAGGAGTTAAGTGAATTAAAACTCTGCGATGACGTGATAATGATGGCCATCTCTGGGAAAGAGCGCAGTATAATGGAATGGGAGAAGCTCATCTTGGCCGCTAATTTCAGTCGTTACAAAGTTACTCCAACATCGGGTTCAGTGAACTCTATCATTGAGATTTACCCTTAAAACTTTTCTTAGCGCCATATGGTGATCTAAGTTATTTCTGTATGCTATATTATACATACAGAGAATATGGATATGTATTGTGAAAGATAATGACAGCCATCTCTTTTTTTTTTTTTAATGGGGTGGGTGGGTGTACAATAATGGCTGCCATATTTATAAATATATCTTATGGTTTCCAGGCTCCAGCTGTACCTTGCAATCATGCCTATTATAATAAAGATCATATATATATATTTTTAATGTGTTTACTGACCACGTTTGAATGCATAAAATGGATGATGTAAGGGTGCGTATATCAAACAGTTAAGAAATATAAGAAGAAAGTTATGGGATTGGATAAGTTATGGGATTGCAAAGAAAAAAAAAAAGCATGAATATTCCTGATTGATTACTGAACTTAAAAAATGACAATCTTATCATTTAGGAAATAAAACCTTAAACCTGTATGTATTAAACTGTTCGTTTGCACAATCAAAACATTATTGATTATAACATGACAATATTTTAAATATTACAAAAAAATTTGACATTTATTTTCTTTAACAAAGAATTAATGCCAAGGATATACAAAGATTCACCATCTATTTTCTCTTTTGCTACATTGTGTAGGGCTCATTAGACTTATTTTGCAAGCAAACGGGAAAGTGAATCACTTTCTATTTTCACTTTCCCAAATATACTAAGTAAACATGCCTAAATGTCACTACAAGAAAATTAGGGTACCAGTAAACCTTCAATATGTGTAGAAAAACCGTCTACCCACATATTAAAAAGTCATTGTGTGTAAGTAATGTTGCAATATGGAGCCAAATCAACCTAGCAAAGGAGAAAGAAAAAAAAAAAAAAAAACTCGCTGCGTTGGGGAGGGCAAAGACACAGCGCCGCGGCGCCCGAAAACAAGCGCCGCGACGCCCGAACCAGCGCCGCGACGCCCAAAACAAGGGCCGCGGCGCCCGTCTAAGAACGAACCAGCGCCGCGGCGCCCAAAACGAGGGCCGCAGCGCCCGGAGTCTGGTTTGTTGCGAAACTTTGAGTTAGAGTCGAACTCAAACGCCCCAAAAAAGGGGAAACTACTAGGGTTTCCTATTAGTTGCTATTTTTCTCCTCCTTTGGTTATAAATAGACACAAGGTGGCTAGGGTTGAGTGTGTGTGAAAATTGTGAGTGGTATAATTTTGTGAGAGGCAAAAATTCTTGAGAGCTCCATCCTTGAGAGAAGAAAAATTCCCATTGGGTGTTAGATAGAAGAGAGTTTTGGTAAGCACAATTTGTGAGTGTGTGAGAAACTTCTCTTGTAATCTGTAATCTCCTTCATCATAGTGGAATCTGCAAGCGACAGAAACAGGACGTAGTCTCAATTTTGGACGAACCTGTATAAAAATTTGGTGTCTCTTTTTTCTTCTTTTCTCCTATTTATTTTCTGCAATTGTTCGTTCTTGCGATCCTTGGAATTAGGAGTCGCCTAATTCCCCAACAACTGGTATCAGAGCAGAGGTTTTGATCAAGAACGATGACTGGAGAAGAAGGTATGGCAGCCGGTATCACCAAATTTGATGGTTCGGATTTTTCCTATTGGAGGATGCAAGTAGAAGACTACCTCTACAGTAGGAAACTGCACTTGCCCTTGGGTAATAAGCCCGAAGGCATGAAGGATGAGGAGTGGAATCTCCTTGATAGACAGGTGCTCGGTGTGATCCGTTTGACTTTGTCAAAGAACGTTGCCCACAACGTTGCGAAGGAGACCACTACAGCAGGGATGATGAATGCTCTGTCAGAGATGTATGAGAAGCCCTCAGCCAATAACAAGGTACATCTCATGAAGAAGCTTTTCAATTTAAAGATGCCTGAAGGTGCCTCGGTGGTAGAGCACCTGAACAGTTTCAACACCGTCCTAAACCAATTGGTCTCGGTAGAGATTAAATTCGATGATGAGATCAATGCTCTAATCCTCTTGGCCTCGTTACCGAATAGCTGGGAACCCATGAGGGTGGCCATTACGAATTCTCTTGGGAGTGCAAAATTGAAGTTTGTTGATGTCAGAAATTCTATTCTGGCGGAAGAAGTTCGCAGGAAGGACTCAGGAGAAGCCTCTTCGTCGAACTCAGCCCTTAATGTTGATAATAGGGGCAGGAAACTTGACAGGCAATCCAACAGGGATAATGGCAGGAGAGGCAAGTCGAGGAATGGGAGAAGCAATTCAAGGAATGGAAGGACCATGGAGTGTTGGAACTGTGGGAAGACGGGCCACTTGAAAAAGAACTGCAGGGCTCCAAGGAAGAATGAAGACAAGACTAATGATGAAGCTAACGCCGCCACTGAAGAGCAACAGGATGCCTTAATCTTGTCTGTCGACAGTTCTTTTGATTCGTGGGTGATGGATTCAGGAGCATCATTCCACACCACAGCACACCGTCATGTCCTAGAGAACTATGTTGCTGGAAATCATGGTAAGGTTTATCTCGCTGATGGAGAACCTTTGGATATAGTTGGCATTGGAGATGTCAGTTTAAAAATGCCTAATGGGTCGGTATGGAAGATTCATAAGGTGAGACATGTTCCTAAGTTAATGCACAACTTGATTTCGGTGGGGCAACTGGATGATGATGGACATAAAGTAACCTTCAATTGTGGAGGTTGGAAAGTCACGAAAGGAGCGATGGTTATTGCTCGGGGACGCAAGGCTGGAACTCTCTACATGAACTCTAGTTGCAGAGATACCCTAGCAGTTGCTGATTCTACTGCCAATACCGAGCTATGGCATTATAGGCTCGGTCACATGAGTGATAAGGGTATGAAGGTGCTTCATGCAAAGGAAAACTGCCGGGTTTGAAAACTGTTGATCATAGTTTGTGTGAAGCCTGCATCTTTGGTAAACAGAAGAGAGTGAGTTTCTCAAAAATGGGTAGAGAGCCTAAGTCCAGGAGATTGGAGCTAGTCCACACAGATGTGTGGGGGCCTGCGCAGGTGACTTCCCTTGGTGGCGCAAACTACTATGTGACGTTCATTGATGACTCAAGCAGGAAGGTATGGGTTTACTTTCTGAAAAACAAATCTGATGTGTTCGATGCTTTCAAGAGATGGAAAGCCATGGTGGAGAACGAGACAGATTTGAAGGTGAAATGCTTGCAATCTGACAATGTGGGAGAGTACCTAGGTGAAGATTTCAGGCGGTACTGTGCTGAGAATGGGATAAAGATGAGGAAGACCATTCCAGGGAAACCACAACAGAATGGGGTAGCTGAGAGGATGAACAGGACTTTAAACGAGCGTGCCAGAAGCATGAGGTTGCATGCAGGGCTGCCAAAGATGTTTTGGGCTGAGGCAATTAACACAGCCGCTCATCTGATCAACAGAAGTCCATCTACACCGCTGAAGTTCAAGCTACCGGAAGAAGTCTGGAGCCATAAACAGGTTGATCTCTCTTACTTGAGAGTGTTTGGTTGTGTTTCCTATGCACACATTGATTCTGCTGCTAGAAGTAAACTGGATGCCAAGTCAAAGAAGTGTTTTCTGGTTGGCTATGGCGGACTTGAGTTTGGTTATCGTCTCTGGGATGACCAAAGTCGGAAGATTATCAGGAGCAAGGATGTGATCTTCAACGAAGGTGTTCTGTACAAGGACAGAGACAGCACGGACTCCAGGGGTTCAGGTTCTGAAGATAAGAAGCCTGAGGTGATTCCATTGAAGGATCTTCCTGAAGTGGAGGTGCAAAATCCAGAGGTTGAAGACCAGGAAAACATAGCTCCAGAAAGAAACCAGAGGACTCCTGCCACACCAGTCAGGAGGTCTAGCAGGACAATCAGACCACCGCAGAGATACTCCCCAACTCTACATTATATCTTGTTGACCGACAGAGGTAAGCTAGAGAGCTATGATGAAGCCATGGAGGCTGGAGATTCGGTCAAGTGGGAGTTAGCCATGAGGGACGAGTTGGATCGGACATGGCAACTGGCAAAGTTACCACAGGGTAAAAAGTCCTTGCACAACAAAAGGGTATACCGGGTAAAAAATAAAAGTGCTGGCAGCAAACAGTATAAGGCAAGGTGGGTGGTAAAAGGATCCAGAGATATGCTCGCCAAGATGGATCCGATTGAGAAACTGAAGTTGTGCGCAACTTCAGTTGGACTTCTCCAAGAGACGTGAGAAGTCGTTGCCGCTGCAGTGGGAGACATGGTGAATTGATTAGTCTCCAAGTGAGAGATTGTTGCAATATGGAGCCAAATCAACCTAGCAAAGGAGAAAGAAAAAAAAAAAAAAAACTCGCTGCGTTGGGGAGGGCAGAGACACAGCGCCGCGGCGCCCGAACCACGCGCCGCGGCGCCCAAAACAAGGGCCGCGGCTCCCGTCTAAGAATGAACCAGCGCCGCGGCACCCAAAACGAGGGCCGCGGCGCCCGGAGTCTGGTTTGTTGCGAAACTTTGAGTTAGAGTCGAACTCAAACGCCTCAAAAAGGGGAAACCACTAGGGTTTCCTATTAGTTGCTATTTTTCTCCTCCTTTGGTTATAAATAGACATAAGGTGGCTAGGGTTGAGTGTGTATGAAAATTGTGAGTGACATAATTTTGTGAGAGACAAAAGTTCTTGAGAGCTCCATCCTTGAGAGAAGAAAAATTCCCATTGGGTGTTAGATAGAAGAGAGTTTTGGTAAGCACAATTTGTAAGTGTGTGAGAAACTGCTCTTGTAATCTGTAATCTCCTTCATCATAGTGGAATCTGCAAGCGACAGAAACAGGACGTAGTCTCAATTTTGGACGAACCTGTATAAAAATTTGGTGTCTCTTTTTTCTTCTTTTCTCCTATTTATTTTCTGCAATTGTTCGTTCTTGCGATCCTTGGAATTAGGAGTCGCCTAATTCCCCAACAAGTAAAACTACATGGAGAAAAGTTTTTACCTTACCCATAAAGTGATCCTTACCCACACAAATCTTAAAAAAAAAAAAAAGATGTGGCAGTAATAATTCAAAAAATACTATAGGAAATTTGTTGCACAGTCTAACAAGAAGGATAACGTCTCCGCTGACATGGAATATGACAAACCAGTCTGAAATTGCTTATGTGGAAATCGTTTTCTAATTAGAATGCTTACTGTTGAACCCGAGTAAAAATCAAGAAATCAAGAACGCATATACGAACAGAACAAAAAAGCACACTCACATATGTTCTAAGCAAAAGAATTCATTTTATTCAATTCATTGCTACTACAAGAAAGAATAGTTTTTTCAGTGAATCTTTCAAGGGATCATACTCTCCTTACAACCTCTCTCTCTTCTCTCTACCTTTCTGTTTTGTTTCCCTTTCAATCTCTTTTTACTTATGGTTAAATCTGTTACAACATAACCTTTTATACACACCTTTAACCAATCAGGTTACTCACAGTTAACCGACTTCCTAACTCACTCTCTAATTTGAACTCTCTCTTTATTGGGCCACTATTTGGCCTTAATATTGAACCACTATATTACTAACAATCTCCACCTTGGTTCTATATTAAGCCATACTAGTATCACAGATCACAGTTTAATCTCTTCAAGCTTTAGTATCTTTAAGCAATGCTGAAACTTACTTCCTGATAATCTTTTAGTTAGCATGTCTACTGGATTGTGTTCAGTTGGTATCTTCTACACATTGACCCTTCCTGTTGTCACAATATCCCTAATGAACTGGTACTTCACATCCACGTGCTTAGTTCTTTCAAGATAAACTTGATTCTTGGTCAAGCAAATTGCACTTTGATTATCATAATATATTGTCAATGTATTTGAAATTTTTTGAATAAGTAATTCAGAAACAAGCCCTTTAAGCCATAGAGCTTCTTTGATTACTTCAGTTGCTGCAATGTACTCAGTTTCTGAGGTAGATAAAGCTACAACAGGTTGCAAATTTGCTTTCCAACTTACTGTGTTTCCAAAGACCTTAAACACATAGCCAGTTACAGATTTTCAAGTGTCAATACTCCTAGCAAAATAAAAATCTACATAGCCCATTACTTCTTCTTTATTTGCTGACATCTTAGTATATCTCAGCCTAAGATTAGTGGTGCTTGAAAGATACCTCATCACCCACTTGGCTGCTTCCTAGTGTTGCTTACCAGGATCTGCCATGAATCTGCTAATCACACTTAGTGAGTAGACTAAGTCTGGTCTGCTACATACCATTGCATACATTATGCTTCCTACAACACTTGAGTATGGAACTTTCTTCATATAGATCTTTCTACATCATTTATAGGTGCTTGATCCATGCTCAGCTTGAAGTGTTATGCTAGAGGAGTAGAAACTCCCTTAGCCTTGTCCATTTTGAACTTAGCTAGCACTCTTTGTATATATGTCTTTTGAGACAAATATAAGTCACCGGTCTCCTTCTTCCTAAGAATCTCCATTCTAAGAATTTTCTTTGCTGGCCCAAGATCCTTCATCTTAAACTCTTGCTTCAACATATACTTAAGCTTATTAACAACAATTAAGCTTTCACTTGTTATTAACATGTCATCGACACACAATAGCAAGTACACAGGTTTGCATTGTTCATTATTCTTAAAATGAACAAAAGAATCATATCTACTCCTGCTAAAACCAATTCTTAGCATATACTCGTCAAACTGTTTATACCATATCCTAGAGGATTGCTTTAAGCCATAAAGTGATCTCTTAAGAAGACATAGTTGATTTTCAATACCTTTAGCAACAAAACCATTAGGTTGTCTCATGTATATAGATTCCTTTAGTTCTCCATGTAGGAAGGCTGTTTTAACATCCATCTATTCCAAAAACATATTAATAGGTGCCACCATAGACAACAACACTCTGATTGAGCTGTGCTTTACCACGAGAGAGAAAATTTCTGAATAATCCACCCCCTTTTGCTGTAAAACCTCTGGCACTAACCTGGCCTTAAATCTTCTTTGTTCAACTCCAGGGAGTCCTTCCTTTCTCTTGAAAATCCTTTTACATCCAACCACTCTTGAATTTTGAGGTCTTTCTACCAATTCCCAAGTTTTATTCTTATGAAGGGATGCCATTTCTTCCTATATAGCCTTCAACCATAAATTACTATCATTGTTATTGATTGCTTCTGAGTATGTTTGTGGTTCGTTTTCTTCTTCTATATCATTTCCATCCACTAATGCAAAGGCAATTAGCTACTCATGACCATACCTTTTTGGTGGTTTATGAGGTCTTCTTTGCCTGTCTCGAACTAGATTGTATGATTGCGAAACTGCTTCTCGGTGAGTTACATCATCAGTGAGATCATGTTGTTCTTGCTCTTAGGATTGGTTGTTATCTTCACCTACAAGAGGAGTTGTTGGCTCTACTTCAAGCTCTAGTGTCTGCTTGAGTAGCTCTGGTTCTTGGGATGTTTTAGGCATTTTTACTAAATTAGCCATCTGTTGTTCATTGAATACAACATCCCTGCTAATGAGACACTTTGGACGGCCAAGTTCTAAATACCAAAGTTTATAACCTTTCACTCCTGCAAGATAGCTAATGAAAATACACTTTAGAGCACGAGGCTCAAGTTTGTCTTGCCTTATATGAGCATAAGCTTGGCATCCAAAGGTTCTGAATCTACTATAGTTTGTTGGTTTTCCACTCTATACCTCTTATGGGGTCTTGAAATTGATTGCCGAGGATAGAAATCTATTAATTAGATATGCTACAGTGGTTACAGCCTCTACCCAAAATACACCTCACTCTTTCAAGGAGTGTTCTAAATCTTTCTGCCAGTCCATTTTGCTGTGGGGTCCTCTTCACTGAAAAATGATTGCTATACCATTCTCTTTGCACATTTGGGCAAACTAGTCAGCATAATATTCCTAGCCATTGTCAGTTCTCAGCTTCTTAGCTTTCCTCCCTATTTGTGTTTCCACAATAGTCTTCCATTCCATGAACTTAAAGAAAGCATCATTCTTGTTCTTTAGCAAGTATAACCATATTTTTCTTGAGTAGTCATCTAAAATTGAAATGAAATATATGGCTTCTCCATGAGATTCAACTCTTGCAGGCCCCAAAAGGTCTGAGTGGACATAGTCAAGAACCCCTTTTGTTGTGTGTTCAGCCTTTGTAAACTTCAATCTTTTAGCCTTCCCCATCACACGATGTTCACAAAATTCCAAAGATCCTATCTTGTCTCTACATAACAGCCCTTGATTATGCAACTCTTCCAGACCTTTTAGGCTGACATGGCCCAACCTTTGATGCGATGATTCTATCTTATCTATGGCATTTGCTACTGTATTAATTGAACCCCTTATCAGTGTATTGCCTACCAGTGAATATAGACCATTTGCCCTAAGGCCTTTCATAACTTCCAAAGATCCTTTAGACACCCTCAAACTGCCATTTTTACACTTATACGTGTATCCACCAAGGTCTAACATCCCAAAGGAAATTAAGTTCCTCCTTAATTCAAGAACATACCTTACATCTAGTAAGACCCTTTCTATTCCATCAAACATCCCATTCTGATTGTGCCTACACCCATCACCTTACATGCGTTGTTGTTACCAAGTATAATAGTCCCCCTTTCACCATCCTGTAGTGTTTCAAACCAGCTTCAATTGCGGCACATGTGATAAAAGTAGCTTGAGTCCAAGATCCATTCTTTGCTTGGATCTGTATCAGTTACAAGTAGTATTTTAGCACTCTCATAGCCTTCTTCAACATTTGCAACATCTCTAGGACTCTTTGGTCTCCCTGTAGGCTTAGTCTTCTTTTCAGGACAATCTCTTATGAAATGACCTTCTTTATGACAAAGAAAACATTTTCTTTTAAACTGGACTTGGATCTAAATTTGCTTCTTGGCTTAAAATCTCGCTTTTCTGATCTTCCCTGACTGTCAGGCCCTCAGCAACATCACCGTCTTTTGTCTCACCAATTTTCTGCAACTCCTTTGAATTTAGAACAGCCTTTACTTCTGCCATTGTCAAAGTTTCCTTTCTATAGAGCATTGTATCAACAAAATGCTTGTAGCGTTTTGGCAGAGAACTTAGAAGAATTATGGCCTGGTCTTCATCATCAATTTTCACATCTATGCCCTTAAGATCAAGAACAATTTGATTGAAATCATCAACATGTTTCTTCAATGGTTTTCCATCATCCATCTGGAGGGTGTAAAGCCTCTTCTTCAAATATAGCCTGTTTGCTAGTGACTTCTTCATGTATAGGGCCTCCAACTTTTCCCAGATTCCCATGGTAGTTTCTTGATCTGCAACTTCTCTTAGAACTTTGTCTCCAAGGCTGAGAAGAATGGCGTTGTGTGCCTTGTTCACTACATCCTCCTTGGACTTTTCTTCAACCTTCAGGATTGCTTCCTTGGACAAAGCCACATCAAGTCCCTGATGAACAAGCAATGCCTTCATCTTCAAACGCCATAGACTGAAGTCGTTAGATCCTGTGAACTTCCCCACTTCCAATTTCGCCATCGCCATGCTTTCATTGAACCAAGCTCTGATGCCACCTGTTGAACCTGAGAAAGAATCAAGAAATCAAGAATGCATATACGAACAGAACAAAAAACTACACTCACATATTTTCTAAGCAAAAGAATTCATCTTATTCAATTCATTGCTACTACAAGAAAGAATAAAAAGTCATTTCACACAAAAAGGCTTTTTTAGTGAATCTTCTAAGGGATCATACTCTCCTCACAACCTCTCTCTCTTCTCTCTACCTTACCTTTCTGTTTTATTTCCCTTTCAATCTCTCTTCACTTACGGTTAATTCTGTTACAACATAACTTTTTATACAAACCTTTAATCAATCAGGTTACTCACAGTTAACCGACTTCCTAACTGGCTCTCTAATTTGAACTCTCTCTTTATTGGGCCACTGTTGGGACTTGAACCACTATATTACTAACACTCACATGTCAATCCACATGACACATGACGGTTGCTAATTGGTATTATGTTGACTTGAAAGATTACCTGGATGAAGAACATGATACTATAATACATGTCATCTGACATGGAACCCGCGTGTCCTATATCGTAGACATGGCGATGATGTGTTGCTTAATACCTCGTATGTCGCCTTGCCATGTCTATTTGAAGAAGCAACTCCTTCCCTTTGCAATGACACCATTACATGACTTGCCCTGCTTTTTATTGTTATAACATGAAACAGATACCACAAAATTGATCAAAAACTGATTTCGAAAGTCCATGATTTGGAAAGAAAAAAGAGAAAAAAATAAGAGGCTCTTTCAGTCGCAAAGCTCATATAATTGAAATGCTTCATCATCAAAATAATTGGTTGCCATTTTCGTCATTAAGTTCGTGGGTTTGGTTGTCTCGGTTCATCGTTTTTTCTCCAGTTTTGTGCGTTTTGTTCATCGCTTTCTCTTGCTCTTCCTTGCATGTGTTGATTGGTTTATCCCCAAACAAGTACGCTTTCTTAATGCCCTGCTTTATTTTTTTTTTCCTGGTTTTTAGCTTCTTTTTGTCTGGGATTTTTTTGCTTCAAAACTTTTTTTTTTTTACTTGAATGGGCAAATCTAAAAGGAACGAGGTTTCTGAATCCACTTCTCCAAGTAAGCGGCTTAGATCATCTGCTATCAAAACTGAAGAAATGAGAAGGTTCAATGTGTTGAAAATGTGAGACATACACTTCCATTACAGGTATTTTTTTTGTTTCTTATGTTATTTTGGTTTCAGTTTTTTTCTGGTTGTTTGTCTTTAGTTTTTGTCCCTCTTTTTCAGTTTAATTTTCTTATTATTTTTTTTTTTTGTTGGTTTTGTTTTGATTGTGTGCGTTGTACTGCATTTCTAATTCTTTCTGTCCAATATGTATGTTTGCATGTGTGTTTTGCAATTGATTGTAGATTGTAGATTTTTTGCCTTTTTTTGTGTATTTACACGTGAGTTAGAAGTTAGACCTGGACAACTTTGCTTACAAATGGGCTGACAGTTTTTGTCCAGCTGCTTTATTTGTCTTTTTTGTGCTAGTACTATTAGATAATTAATTTCTTTTCTTACACACACATAACAGTTGCTGTTTCTTTTTTGTTTTGTTGTTGGTTTTTTGACATATCCATTTGGGATTGTGGGGTCAGGTGGGACTTTTGGTGTGTGGCCTCCAGGATATGTTTCTTGTGATCCTTGTTCAGTTAGATTAAAGGGAACAAAGTATCCTTGTCCTTGAAAATTTGCTTCAAATATATTTCTCTGCACTCATTTTCATCCATTACAGGCACAATTTCTTCCGTTTGCTCCATAATTTCTTTCATGTTCTTACTTCTCTTCTTAGATTGTTGCTTCTCAATTGTAGCGTTCCCTGATTCCTCAACATCAACATCATGTGTATGTGTGTCTCCTGACATATATATGCACATTGCTTGTTCATTTCTCTCGAGAGTAAATTTGCTCTATGGTTTTGAGACAATTTGTTGTCACAACCATGGTTTTGTCTTCATCATTTTCTCCAATTTTTGGTGGTGACATTTGCTACCCTCTGCTGACGTGGAAAACCATTTCGTATCTATGGTTTGCACAAGGGAATCTTGTTACATCTTCTTTTCTTTTTAGCTCCAAGTAAAATTGGAGCTCCTTAGCATTCTGTATCATTATTCATGGTGATTCATCCTTAACCTGATACTTCAAACTTGTATTTGCCTTTTCTGTGTCTATGTTTAATTCCTCATAAACCTAGTCAGCAAAATCTTTGAATTTAGAATCCCTTGGCTCTTCGTTGTCTTGTAATCTACATAGTTGTTCTTTTTGTTCCACTTCCCATCGTAATTAAAGAAAACATTAATCAACTCCACCTATGCACACAAATTAAAATATAATATTAGAAATCATCAACTCCATATGTGCACACAAATTAGAAAATAATATTACAAAATCAATCTCATCGTCATTTGTTTTTAACCAAGCCTGCCAGGACATTTCTTTTTCACCGGAAAGCCAAGGGCTTGAAGATGTCCTGCCAGGACACTCCAACATGTCCCGCTGAGACATTTCTTTTGCACCGAGAAGCAAAGGGCTTGAAAATGTCCTGCTGGGTCACTTCGACATGTCCCGCTGGTGCATTTCTTTCTCACTAAAATTCCAAGGGCTCAAAAATGTCCCATCAGGACACTCTTGCATGTCCCATTGGGACATTTCCTTCCCATCGAGTAGCCAAGGCTCGAAAATGTCCTGCCAGGACACTCCGACATGTCCCGCTAGGACATTTCCTTCCCACCAAGAAGTCAAGGGCTTGAAAATGTCCCGCTGGGACACTTTGACATGTCCTACCAGGACATTTCATTCCCATCGAGATGCCAAGGGTCCAAAAATGTTCTACCAAGACACTTCAACATGTCCCGTCAAGACTTTTTTCCCAGCAAGAAGCCAAAGGTTGAAAATGACCCGCCGAGAAACTTCGACGTGTCCTACCAGGACATTTCTTTCCCACATGACCTACCATGTCCTGCCGGGATACTTGGACATGTCCTGCCGAGACATTTCCTTCCCACCGAGAAGCCAAGGGCTCGAAAATGTCCCATCAGGACACTCCAACATGTCCTACAAGGACATTTCCCTCCTACTAAGAAGCCAAGAGCATGAAAATGTCCTACAGGGACACTTTAACATGTCTTGTCAGGCAATTCCTTTCGCATCGAGAAGCCAAGGGCTCAAAAATGTCCCATTGGGACACTCAGACATGTCCTATTAGGCTGGGACATTTCGACATGTCCCGGTAGAACATTTCTATCCAATGAATAAGAAAAGTAGAAAAATTTCCCCGACAAAAAGAATGCCAAGTATGCCACGTATAGCTTTAGTTTCCAACAACATATAAAAAGAATTAAACGACATACCATGGGTTTAGTGATGACAGAGAAATTCGGTGAAATTCGTCAAACTTTTTCGAGCTGAGGAGAAAATCATTCAACATGGGAAAGAAATTCGCCCAGATTTTCCGATTTGAGGAGAGAATCTTTCAACACAAGAGAGAAATTCGGCTAGATTTTTTGATTTGAATAGAGAGAAAGGCAAGCTTTTCCAATCTAAGCTATTCCATTCTTGCCAGAGCGCTTTTCCGATTTGAGCTATTCCATTCTCTCTGGCGAACTACTCCGATCTGTGAGCTATTTCGAATAATAGAGGGCATAACTAAGTCGAGTTTTGCTTTTGTTTTTCTTGAGCTACTCAATTTGGTGGCATTTTATTTTTTTTGTGGGGTTCAATTTTTTCTAAAATGTGGTAGATATGAAAATTTGGATGTTCGTACCTTGCGTTTGTGTGGAACAGAAGAGCTGCCAATTAATTAAAAGTTTCAATCTGGCATCTTTTTTAAATCGAAACCTGATAGTTTATAATCTAACAACTTGCTGGAGCTGAGTTCTAGGACATAACCTAATAGGTGTCAATTTGAGAGAAAGAGTAATTTAATCATTTAATAAATCTTTAATTTCTAACCAAAAGATAGTTTTAATAAGTTCTTTATTGAAGGACATTTTAATTAAGATAGTGCATTTTGAAGACGTTCTTGTAAGTTTCTCAAATAGAAAAAATTATATAAAATGCATTCTTACACACCCTCCTTATCAAGCTTGTCCTCTTTATTTTAACTTTTTAAAACCGTCTCTTTCTTGTTTATTTTTCTTTTAATTTGAATTACAATTTGATCTTTTTGTCCTTAGTTATTAATAAATAAAAAAAAAAGCAATCAGATTCCATATTTTTTGTCTCTCACATCTTTCCCCTCTCTCCTCCCCCTTTTCCCTCTGCCCCTCTCTCTTCTCTTTCCTGCTCGACTAAAAAACTAGGTATATTTTCTTCCTCTCCTCTCTCTCTACCGAATCTCTCTCTTTCTCTTCTATTTCTCCTGTCTGCTTCGTTCTCGTCAGATTCTTCTCATTCAATTTCTTTCAAGATAAACCAAAAAAAATGGCAAAAAAAAAAAAAAGGAAAACCCTAGCCACTCTGAGCTGAAGTCTCTCCTACGACATTCTCCGCCTTCGATTTCCATTTTACGATACGTAAATCGAACTCGATTTCGGATTACTATTTCGATTTTCTTGTTTTCTTTCTCTGCAGGATTGTCATTTTTCTGTTGCAGGAGAAAATAAGGATCAATCGGGAGGTTTTTTTGGTATTTGTCCTTGTGATGGTGAATCTGGCTCTGTTCGCAAACGGAGACGAGAAGAAGATTACGGTGAAGACGGTGAAGGGGAAGAAGGTTTGCACGTAGGGGTGGGAGTGTAAGAAATCGGTTTCCTATTATAACGAGACGATTTCAGATGTTTTCCAAGTCTTCCAGTTCAAGGATCTCTTCTCGAAGAGGAAACTAATGAAAACAGGAAAATATCAAGGTTTTCATGCAGCTATTACAGATATGTCTGCTCGTGCTATTGTTTTAGCTCTCCTTTCATTTTTTTTGGTAAGCATGCAGTACTTTCTATTGTTATTATTATTATTATTTTTGGTTTTTGTAGTCGTTTGAAAGTTGTGTATATTTACTTATTCTGTGCTTATTATTGTTACCATGAACAATATGTTATATATAGGTCATGTAATTACAAAGTTGTCTTTAATATTAATTGCTTTTGTCATTTAATAAACCACATATCCAATTTATAAAACCTCTTGCTTATACCACCACACGTATATGATCTGCTAAACCTGGTGTCTGTTTTTTTTCATATATGATCTAGTGAAGAAGTCTCCAAATATATATCCACTTTATTATTATTATTGTTATTATTATTATTATTTGCAGTTAGCTTGGTCTACAGAATCAAGAAAAGAACTAGGTGGAGAATACTGGAGAAATTTCATGAATGATAGACGCATGACCGAGGCATATAATATTTGGATAGTCACTTATAACTTGGATTCAACAGGATCATCAACCCACTCCAATTATGAGAAAACCAACTGTCATGAAAAAAATATTGATGTTCATGCTATATGTCAGGTCAGAACCCTAAATGTTGTGATCTTAGTTATTTACAAAGCAAAACATTTGTTGTTTCCTTGTTGAACCAAATTCAACTATGCAGGAGGACTATAATGAAGGAGAGGACGTTGGAACGCTATGTTATAATCTGATTTCTGGAGTGTTCGTGTATTGTTATTATGGAATATTGTCCTCTTCTCGTGTAGGCTATGTTACACTATTACAAATTGAAAATTTGTATATTTTTTAAACTTTTGTGCATTTTTTTATGTTGTGGTTTCAAATATGTAATTTTTGTATTTTTTGCTGTAATTTTTTTGGCTTTTTTGGTGATAAATCCTTTGGTAATTTGATTTTTATGAAAAATTGAAAATAATTTGGTAGATTCTACTTTAAAACCTAATGGGTTTCGTGACGGAATCTGTCGGCTCTTGGCGGGTTCCCAGACAGAACCTGACAATTTTCGCGCAGATGACCAAAGGTGATTGAAAGAAAAAATGTTGGAATATGCTAGGTTCTAACTTTACAACCTACCAGGTTACAATTCGGCACCCGCACCGACGATCGGAGGCTGTTTGTATTTCTTTGTTTCAAAAAAAATATGTTAAAATCTAGTAGATTCCATTTTGGAACATACCGGGTTTTAATCTAGCAACTTGCGCTGGTGACCACAAGTGGTTTGTGCGTTTTTGTGTCTGTTGGGGTTCGACAGATCTGCGAGGTATGTTTTGTTGGGAGAATGCATGCATTGGTCTCTAATTCACTAGTGTTGGTGATGACAGGACTAGAGCAATGTATGAGTTCATATGGCAGGACCTCCAATGAGTGGTGGGGATGATTAAGTCCGAGTTGAGCTAAAAAAAGTCAGCTTCTAGAACGTTGTTCATTGCCAAACAACTGAAATGAAACTTGCAAATGTAGCATTGAAAGAATTATCATAAGCGGTGATAGTAAGAAGAGTAGTCAATGGTTAATGGAGGAATGGCTTCGGAGGATAAAGGCAAAGCTGCCATTTTTTGTAGATCGGCAACAGGAGAGCCGATGCAAGAAGTTCTAGAGTTTTTTGAATTTTTTGGAAAATATACTCTAGAGCCATAGGCGGGTTGCCTCCATCGCTAGGTTTGGTAAAGGGGAGTCGATATATACGGTTCTAGCTTTCTTTGGGTTTTTCAAAAAATGTGCTTTAGAGGAGTTCATTGTTGGACAGAGAGGGAGTTGACATACGCGGTTCTAGCGTTCTTGGATTTTCTAGAAAATGTGCTTCAGAGTCGTTCGTCATTGGGTCTGGACCGTCGAAAGATGAAGCTCAAATTTTGAAAACTCCTAAGGCTGGTGACTAACTTTGGCAAGACTTCTAAGTGTTTTGGTAGCAATTTTATAAGATTCAAAGAGGCTAAAGCAAGTGACAGAGAAGAAACTCAATCTCAGACAACAGAGACGATGAGTTTTTTAGAAAATTTCCATAAAATCTTTTAAGTCTAAGGAATACAAAGTTAGAAGAAGAGGATGATTTTTTGGAATTTGGAGAGTGAAATTGATGAAGAATTTAGGGTTTAAGTCTCTTAGATTGTATTGTATTGAATGCAGGAGAAGAGGCGTACTTATAGTGAAGGTGACTAACTTGCTTTAGAGCTAGTCTCCAAATGCTTTGACACGTGTGTTGGCTTTATCTCCCTTCGAAGCAAGTAGCGTCAGGTGCTTTTGGTGGTTGATTTTTGGGTTGGGCAAAAACGGCATATATTTAAGGTTGCTCCAGAGCTTTTCTAGGTCTAAGGCTCTTAGGTGGTTTGACTAAGTTTGACGATCGATCTCTAGCGGGCTGATAAGCATACTTCTCCTTCCAATGCTAGGTCTTTCTATTTTTGTCAAGTTTGAAATTTCTAGCGTAATTAGGACTTTGTCAAAATTTTGGGTTGGAATTGGAATTGTTAGGCTTGGGTCGTCAATAGGGCTCGGTATGAAATTAGCCATCCACAGTGTCAAAAAAAATGAATTTGAAATTTGGTAGGTTTCAAGTTGGAACTTGATAGGTTACAATCTTACCCCTACTCCAGCGACCGGAGGCGGGTTCCTATGACAGAATTTGGTAGATTCTGGGACTGAATTTGGCAAGTTCCATTTTGGGAGGAGTAACTTGGTCTTTTAATAAATTCTCAATTTCAAATAAAAAGACAATTTTGATAAATGATTTCTTGAAGAGCATTTTTAATAAGGTGATGTATTTGGGTGACATTTTTGTAAGTTGCTCCTAGAAATATCTCATAAGCCTAGAAAGCTCTGACGAAACCCAAACGGTGGAAAAGGCTCAACTAAGGCAGTAAAGTGCAATAGAAATGTGTGCAGTTATACACGAAAATTCACCATGCACAAATGCCGTTACCTCTATAGATGAGATTTGGATTAGTGGTATCCAGTTAAATACTAGCCACCAAAGTTCGCTAGCAACAAGGAATGAAGAAAAGTTTTCAAAAGCAATCGGTTATATAAGGCAAAAAGTCCATTCAATCCCTTATGGGGTACACCGCGGAACTATCTAAATTCAAATTTTAAGTCTTGAACTTCGTTTGGCTTGATTCCCTAAACGAATATGTAAGTAATCTAATTGCAAATTAGGCACAATTGCAAATCCAAATCAAATCTCCAAATTTAAAAAATTCAGTTCTAAAGTCCTTCCAATTCCTCATAGGTTAATATACTAAAGTACTTTCTAAACACAAAATAAATTCATAAAAGCATTAAAATAAGAACTATAAGTGGCTTGATCCCCACTAAGGGTATGTAGGCAACTTCATAAAACAAATCCGTTGAGCTCAACCGTAATCTTAAACCAATCCCAATTTCCCCCTAAACAACACAAGTAAAATTCACTTTATTATAATCGGAATCAAAGGGATTTTCCCTTATATCGGATTGTAATTAAGAGGTTATTCTAATAATTTTGAATGGATGGAACTTAAAAATAATAAACTCCTATGCTTCAAAGGTGAAATTATATTATGTGTGAGATATTTATTATTTTAATATTTTTACTCAACACAGTTCTCGAAGAAATCTTATATTCATTTAAAATAATTACATAAGGCCACATAAGTTTGAAAACATGGCTACAGTGAATACGGACAAGAATATCCCACCTCGTCGGCAATCAAAGTCTACGAATAATTATAGCATTTCCGATTCAAATGCAACTTGGACGTCCTGCTACCAATATCACAACCTTTTTCAAAACTCATGAAAAGTTAGTAAGACGAACCGAATACCAAAGTCTCTAATCACAAGTTCTCATTGCGTAATAATTTACTTGCTTCTGTTCCTTGAATTACCACTTGACCAATAAGTATGTAATCATAATCTAAAAATTTTTAGAACGTGCTTTGAAAGGTTTTCTGGTCTCAACATAGCATTTAAATATGTTTGGAACAATATTGAAAAGTGGAGGTTCCGGCTGCTACAAAACATCTCTTTGTGCTCTCAAGCGGTCCTGCTCACAGATTGAGTTTGGATCTGCATCAGCCTTGTTAGAAAAATTGTAATATGAATCCCTCAAAAGTTAAAATCATTAGACACAAAAAAATATATATATATATGGAGAACACACTTTTTTGAGTGTGTTTGCTCCAGCACGTAGCATTGCAGCACTCAAAATTGAGGCCACAGCACTGTTGCTGGGTGTGTGGCGCCTGGGCACCAGGTTTCCCTTTTCAGGGCCTCGGCGGCAACCTAAGCTGACTCATATTAAAAAGTTATGTCTTTTGAGTTGTTTTAAACTTGTGCTTTTGTTGGTTATATGTTTTTATACAAACCTGAACACCTATTAGCAATGGACATATCTATTATAATAATTGCATTGATACATGAATAGATATATTTACCAACGAAAAAAAGCCTTTACAAAGAAAGAAGTATCTTTATGTGAAGAGCTATATGAGTTAAATTGGCTGTGTTGATTTATGAAATGATATATTTGTATCTATATAAACTCCAGAAAATCTATAGATATCAAATCTTATTCTAGAGCACAATATTGTTGCTAGATATTATATTCAAGTGTTTGTTGTATCTTAGGAGTAATTTGCTATTAAACTCTTTAGCATACTTAAATAAGTGATGGCAAATAAAACCTTTAAGGAAAGTGCTTATTTACGCCTCAAACACTCTTTCACCCCCCCCCCCCCCCCCCCCCCCCCCCCAAGAAACTCATAGCCTCCATTCTCATTATAAACTCAAATTCTCCTACAAGGCTTTGGTAGTGGGTTAATGTAGTGGTGGGTTGGTGGGTTGAGGCGAGGTAGAAATGGGAAAGCCTATGGATTGAGGCGAGGAGGGGTTAGACGTTGGCCGGGGGAGTGTTGTACCGGAGGCAGCACTAGTGTTGTACAAGCGAGGTGAGGAGGGTTTGGATTTTTTTAAGTTGGTATTGGTTTTTTTTTTTTTTTTTTTCTTTACATACATAGTTTTTGAAGGTTATTTTGTGTATTTTAAACTTAAAATCGAGTTGTGATTAAGAAAAAGTATGAATTTGTATATTGATTATATAATTCAAAGTTTCGAACTTGATGGAATGAGAAATTAAGAGTATACTTGATGAATAATCTTAATATACGTAATATAAAAAGATACATTTGCTTTTAATTTGTAGGACTTTAAATATGTGGAAATCGTAGATATGCTTTGGCGATGCTTTGATTTTGCCACGATGGATTAGAGGATTATAACCATTTGATTATTATTTCACTCAAAAGGAAGCACAGGTGCATATAGCGCTTTAAGTTTTCCACACATGTGAAGCTCTTTCTTTTCTTCTTTTTCTAATTACAAAAAAAATAAAAAATAAAAAATAATTATTAGTTAACTTTCCCCCACTCGTATAGTCCTCTGCAGGAAGTTTCCTAAGCAATATAGAATTAGATTTCTTTATGTGCATTTATAGATATAGGGACAATGAGGGAAATAATAGTCTTATTGCAGATGTTTGGAAAAGGTTTAGTGAATAGCCAAGTCAATCCTTGATCTAGGAATAGACACATAAAATCCAAACGTTTCAGTGTAAGGAAATGAATTCTGTGAAAAACGTAACGAATTACGTAAATTGATTTTGATTTCGGAGAAAATATCGTATTTATGAAAATATCAAAAAAATAAAAAACTATAAATATTAGTTTTACATTTAAAATTTGATGTAAATTGATGTCATGTAAAAAATAATGCATTGTAACCTCTGAAAGATCAACTTTTATTAATTTATTATGATATTAACTAAAAATTTTTCCTAAACTTTACTACTTAGACAAAATTTCTCCCGTATTTTTTAAATTTCAACCAAAATTTCAAAAATTTCTAAAGTCGCAGAACATCCTTTAAGGGTTAAGGAGAATACTTCTCTCAAAAATTTTAAAGAAGTTTGGTAAATATAAAAAAAAAAAACTCGATTTCAACTAAAAGATCTTTCGAGACTTTAGAATAATGAAAATTTCAGTAGATATTTTAAAAATATCGAAGAAATTTTTGTCCACGCTCAAATTGCAATAATCCTCCGCTAATTGTGGCAAAAAATATTAGGATAAAAAAATACCTATAATTTTCACATATTTAACAATAGGCAAAATATTTACCTCAAAAGAAAAAGGACATCACATAACATAAGCCCCATTAGTTAAAAGGATATTTATCTTTTTATACCATATACTTTAAAATTACTCAAAATGTATACTCGTGATTTTTTTATTGCATCCTTTGTACCAAAAATAATCCTTGCCATATACATTCATACATTTTCTCAGTTAGCACATGATTTTGACTAAAAATACCCAAAGTACCCTTGAAAAACCAAATAAAAACAATCGATAATAACTTAAAAAAAAAAAAAAACCCTAACCCACCTCATGTCACCTTCTCCATCGCCGCACAACACAATACTCCTCCAATACCATAGCTCGCCCCCTACTAGCACCTCAACCCTCCTTGGCTCCACCCATATCGCTTTGCCTTTTCCACCCTGCCTCAACCAACCATTACCTTTACCCGCTACCCCGACATATTCCAGATCCAAACTTCTTTGTTGTGACTAAATTTGAACTTCTCAATGTGCAAGACAATACTCCAACAGTGGCAAGCTTGACTTTGTGCTTCTTGATTTTTTATTGCGTTGTTTGTGCAAATAAATTATACTTGCCATGTATATTCATACATTTCTTAGTTAGCGCACAATTTTAACTAAAAATACCCAAAATACCCTTAAAAAACTAAATAAAAACAATCAATAATAACTTTAAAACATTAAAAAAAAAAAAAAAAAACCTAACCCACCTCACGTCACCTTACCCACCACTGCACAATACCACCACGCCGCCAGAACCTTAGCTGATCACCCCTACTAGCACCTCACCACTCCTCAGCTCCACCCACATCGCTTTGCCCTTCCACCCCACCTCAACTAACCATTACCTTAACCCGCTATCCCGACATGATCCATTGAGTATGGATCTTTATGCTTCTAATTTTTTCTTTTTGAAATATTTGCGATTTGGTAGATTTGATGTCTAAATTCTACAAAAGTTTGGATTTTTTTTTTTTTTTAATGAACAACAAGTGTTAAAGGAAATGCAGATATGGATTCACTTCCCTGTGCTCCGTTGTGTAAGGTTTAGGACTAATTAGTGAGGGGATTTTTTTAAGGTTCTTTTTTAACTGTACAAAATATATTTTAATAGGGTAGGAATTGGAACTTTCACTTCTTACCCCACACAATCAGCATTTAGGGGGTCACGCAAGGACATTGATAAAAGTAACTTTCAGAAAAATTTCATCATCATTTTTCAGAAAAATATTTTATCAATGTATACCGTGTTATAATCAATGATTATTTGGTTGTATAAAAGAACATTTTAATAAATCCAAAGATAAGGTTTAATTTCCAAAGTGATATAAAGATAAGATTGTTATTCTTTAAGTTTAGCAAACACTAAAAGAAAAATTTATTTATTTTTTCTATTACACCATTTAATTGGCGTCTAACCACTAAAAAGACAATCTAAATTATTCATAGTTAATTTTTTTCTTTCTAGGGTTATTAATACTAATAGCTTCTAAATTTTAAAGTCTCTTACTTTGCCCTTAAACTTAAAAAATTATCACTTTGTCTTCTAAATTTTCAAAACTTCTCATTTTGTGTATTCCATTCAATTTTCTGTCCAAATAAACGGAACTAAGTTCTCATGATTCTTATATGGGCCATCACTCTTAGGGGAAAAATGAGATTTTTATCACTTTAAAAGTTTTGTTTGATGTTTATACTATCATTTAAGGGTAAAATGATGAGTTTTAAATATTTAAGGGATAAAATAATGATTTTTAAAATTTATAAAACAAAGTGAAAAAAACCACAAAGTTTAAAAGACATTGGTATTATTTTTAATCCCATTAATTTTCTCCTTGAAATATACGCACGGTTTGATAAACTCGCCCTTACATCGTACATTTCATTGCAGACATGTATAGGAAACACAATAAAGCAAAATTCGACCTTTATTATACTATGGGCATGATTGCAAGGAGGTGCAGCTAGAAACCGTAAGAGGTATTTATAAATACGGCAGCCATTATTCTACCCATAAAAGAAAAAGAAAAAAAAAAAAAAAAAAGACGGCGGCCATTATCTTTCACAATACATAACTAAATAGATCACCACACGGTACTAAAAATTTTTTTCAAGGGAAAACCTCAATGATAGATAACACAGAACCCAATATTGGCGTAATTTTGTAGTGAGTGAATTTAGCGGCCAAGATGAGCTTCTCCAATTCCATTACGCTACGCACTTTTCCGGAGAGGTGTTGGGAATTAGACGACTCCTAATTTCAATAAATAGAAGAAAAGAAGAAAGAAGAGACACTAAATTTTTATACAGGTTCGTCCAAAATTGAGACTACGTCATGTTTCTGCTGCTTGCAGATTCCACTATGATGAAGAAAATTACAGATTACAAAAGCAGTTTCTCACACACTCACAAACTGTGCTTACCAAAACTCTCTTCTATCTAACAGCCTGTGGGAATTTTTTTCTCTCTCAAGGATGGAGCTCTCAAGAATTTTTCCTCTCACAAAATTATACCACTCACAATTTTTACACACTTTCACACACATACCCAACCCTAGCCACCTTGTGTCTATTTATAGCCAAAGGAGGAGAAAAATAGCAACTAATGGGAAACCCTAGTGGTTTCCCGTTTTTGGGGCCTTTGAGTCCGACTCTAACTAAAAAAAAATCGTGCATCACAGCGCGTTAGCGCCATGACGCTCGAAACGAGCGCTGCGGCGTCCCCTGTATCGCTCCCTGTATCGCTCCCTACAGCGCCTAGGCACTATGCTCCTGGCGCCTAGGTGCCATCAAGTCTCAGCCTAGGCGTTTTCCTCCTGGCGCCTAGGAGCTTACCACTTGGCGCCTAGGCGCCCTTGTCCCAGCGCCTAGGAGCCCTCGTCCGCAGCTCTGGCTCTCTGCCTCCCGAGGATTGCTTTTCTCCCTTTTTCTTCCTTTGTATTGGGATGAGGTGTCGACTTGATTTGGCTCCACATCTACAACAAGAGGGTCATCATTGCCACGTCATTCGAGAATTTTAATTCAGTCAACTCCTTTGTCTCTTCAACATCACCGGTTATATTTTCGATGGCAATAATTTTTCCTCCCATGGCGTTGCTCAAAATCGCTTCGCTGCAGCTCTTCAATATCTTGATACTATCTTCATCATTCCAGTTATGCAGAATGGACTAGATTTTCATATTAAAGCAAGATATTAAAAATTTAGGGTATATTTATTTTGCATCGAAAAATAGAAAATAAAGAAATGATTTTTTTTTCTCTAAATAACATGTTTATTTATAAACTTGACAATAAAGATATTGTAGGCCCGCACAACACAAGAAATGAAGAAAAAAATCTCGATCATCTTTACTTAATTTACTTAAATGTCTAAATTTAAATGTTATTTTTAATAGTTATTTGTCATATAAAACTTATAATTTAATGATTATATTAAATAAAATCTTAATTCTTAAGTAAGTAAACATTAAAAAAGGAATGACATTGTGTATTTCATTTGTGGGAACGTGTTGGCTATGGCTTTAGCCATACTTCCAGGGCCGCCTCCTACGTCGACCAAGGAATTCAAACCCTCAAACACGCTTTTATATTCTGCATTTAGGATGACCTTGGAAAATAGCTTAGATGGACCAGCCATTGCCTCGTTAAAGATGTTACTAAGTTCTGAATCATGAGCTAGCTGATCCCACAAGGTCGTCCCATATGCCGTCTCACATAGAGACAGATCGCTGTTCTTTAACCAATTGCTCAGGGAATGCCATTGGCCCATCGATTGAGGAAGAAGGGGGTTTAGGTAAAATGTTTTCAGTTTCATGAACGCAGGTGCGTCTGTTAAGAGAAGGCGGGAAACATTGATGAGAGAGTATGCTTCTTCTTCTTGACCACCTTGTTCAGTGTCATCAGTTTTTTGGGTTGCAAATAAACCAAAGTGGACAAGGAGCCGCATAATGCGGTAAATACAATGAGTTTTTGAAGGGTCGATAGGAAGTTTTCCAACGAGTTTTGAGAAAGTGATGGCCTGTTGGCCATGCTTGTGGATGATATCAGGGATGCGGATTTCAATGGCACACTTTAGTGACACGGCCTTTATAATGTAACTTAGTGAGCAATTCCACAAAAGAGAAAAGGCATGAACCAGCTCGCTAGAGCTCATCACCTGATCATGATCAGTAGAACCCATTGTACGTTTCAGCTGAAAAGTAGTCTAATCTTCAACTCACGTAAATTCCTAACTTGCGGATCTGTATTTATAGAAATATAACTCCAACGTATTGACAAGAGGTAGTGGTACCTTACATTTAAGATAATTTGATCCAAGTATCGTGGTTTTTATGTTTTGTCTATTTTACCCTTGCTAGTAGTTATCTTTAATTTAGTTTCTTAAAACGTTAAAGAAATAAACTTACGTTAAAAAATTATATATATAAAAATGACTATTTGTGTTAGTAATAATTTACGTACAAGTTGCATGTCAATTTCAACAAAACCTAACATCGCTGTCAATAGGGTGTTTATAAGTTCATTGTAGAAATTGACAAAATTAAAAGTTCAAGAGATAAATTGTAAATGCGCAATAATGTAACACCGGTTGTTTTAACGGAAATGATTTTGTAAAATTAATGTATAAAACGTGATAATTTAAAATTTTGTTGCATTTAAAATTTTGTTGTGTTT
This sequence comes from Artocarpus heterophyllus, assembly GCA_025403435.1. Taxonomy (NCBI): domain Eukaryota; kingdom Viridiplantae; phylum Streptophyta; class Magnoliopsida; order Rosales; family Moraceae; genus Artocarpus; species Artocarpus heterophyllus. Next base: position 13,837,756 of record CM046347.1, on the reverse strand, counting down.
AAAAAAATTTAAAAAGTTAATTTCGTTGTGTTTAAAAAAATTTAAAAAGTTAATTAACAAATTGCCCTTGGAAGTTTCATTTATTTATGAAAATGTCACTTTGGCATTTTCTAACAAAATGTCTCCTAAGGAGACATTCAACACCTAATTCCCACCCACTCCAATCAATCTTGCCTCCCCAAATTATCACTCAATTACACAACCCTCTTTTTATTCAGATCAACTCTCTTCTTCCCTCACGTTTGCCTCACACTCTCTCTCTTTCTCACTTCATTTTTTGCTCAAGAATACAGAGCACAAAGCCCTCTTTTCAACCAAACAAATGTTCCATTCCCAACCATATCCGAAGCCAAGAAGCCAGTTTTAAAGCCATTTCAAGCTTCCATCTAGCCATAATCCGAGGTTAGAATTTTGTGAACAAATTTAGTCTTTTATTTGTAAATTTTTATACTCAAAAGTATGTTCAAATTCGTGTTCTTGAATCTGAGTTTTCATGAGAAACCTGATATAAGCATGTTTTGTTGTTATCTTAGTGAATATGTACAAAATCTAAGTTTACATGTTTTAAACAGAGTTTATATTGTATAGAAATGATTATATATTGTGTATAAATTATTTTTATGCTTAGAAAGCTGTTAGCAAACAAACAGAGTTTATATTGTATAAAAATGATTATATATTATTTTTATGCTTAGAAAACTGTTAGCAAACTAAGATTAGAAGAAAAACTCAAAAAATTCAAATTTGGGGTTCTTTGTAGGAGTTTTTCCAGGTCGCAGAAACTACATGTTCTTTTTCTCAAAAAACTACGTGTGACCAATCCACTAGAATAAGGATAGTTATTTGACAACTTATGTTTTGGAAATAATAAATAGTTTTCTATAAAGTTTGTAATTTTAAATAATTTTATTTAAATGAATATCAAACTTTTTAATTATTTTATTTCTAAATATTTTTTTAAAATCGTATTATTTATTTTAAAAATCTAATTTAACATATTTTGTACCAAAATAAAATTTGTATATTTTATTATTATTTTATAATTTACTAAAACTAAGTTGGAAAAATTGATATTCACAATTTTAGTACGTTAATGATTATGACACACTAATAAAAATAAATGATAAATTGACATAATTAAAAATTAGGATTTAAGTTAAAGTATGGTTATTTTATACGTTTTAGGATAATGACGTATTTGGAGCTTACGTGGCGAATTTGATTTCGTAAGCTGAAAATTATCAATGGATATATTGAAAAGACGTAGGGATTCTATTACTCATCTTTTGTGAGGTTTTGATGAATTCAAATTTGATTGTTTTATAATGCAAGATATGTATATGATATTTTAAACGTACATGATTATACCCATAAAACAATGACATGGAACTCGTCATGTACTATACAGCGAGGAACATATTGATTTTAACATATGTTGTTGTAAATTAAGAAGCATGGTTAGGAAAACTAACTCTATAAATAATGATTAATTATAGAAGAATGGTAAGATGTGAAGAGGGTAACGGTTATGTCCTTGGGCATGAATACTCTAAAAGGTAAAATAGGAGAAGGTGATGGCGTTCCCTTGGGTCGAAAGTCTTAAAACTCACTGTATAGGAATCGACTTGGTGAGGATCCGGTCTTGATGTCCCCTCATCGGACACCCTTGGAATGATTGGAGGTGGTCAAGCGTGTCCATTTGGGTTTCGATAAGTTGAGTGATGAATACTCTATGGTAACGTGGATACCTAGGAACAATGATGAATCATAATATTTGCATCTATGTATATATATGAAACTCGGTAATAATTAACATATGGTATCCATAGATATGATCATAATGAATCTAATAAATTTAATAATGATGTGAACTAACTAACCATGCAATTTTAATGTGGTAATGAATAAAACCTAAAGGTGAGTAATAGTTTTTCCTACTGGACATGTCGATGCTAATCCCTATTTCATATTTACATCTTTTAGGTGGAATTCAGTTTAACTTGTTTGACGAGGAATAGGCGACAACACTATTGCTTTCATGTTAGAAGATCTTAGTTTATTTGTAACTCATCTAAATAATGTAAGATTTGTAACACTTCTATGGTGGTTATGTTAAGTTATATATGTGATTGGGAATTATACAATAATGATGATGACTGTATTTTTAATATTTGACGCCACACTAAAACTATGGTTTATATTTCAAGCTTATTCTTATTTTCTGTTTATTTCAAAGACCCATGGACATTGTTTTATTGTTTTAAAATGATATTATATTTAAGTTTATTCTTATTTATTTAATACTGCTAACCTCCACATAGAGGCATTACAAAAAAGTTGAGTAGGCAACTGTGCAAGCAACCTTAAAGTTAATATCATAGCATAGGGAAAAAAAAGAGTATGGACAAATAACCCCACTTAATAAGCGATACACGGCCCAATTTGCATTGTTATCTTTATTACTTTACTTTTTAGCTATTAGACCACTAGTTATAGATTTTGTTTATAACAGAAAACTACATCCAATTCCATCTAAAAGTGAAAAATTCAAATTCTCCCACTTCAAGTTTAAAAAAAAAAAAAAAAAGGTGATGAGAAGTCGGAAAGATTCAAATTAAGGATGTAAGTTAACAGATGATACTTATAATTGTTTGATGTGAATAATGCTTTGCATCCAACTATGAACATGAATCGAATACTCAATAAAACAAAAACGTTGGAATTATAATGTAAAGATGACGATCTTCTAATCCTTATTGAAAGGATCATCCATCGGAATAAAAATCAAAGTCGTGATGATTAACGTGATTACTTAGTCAAAATAGCAAGCTTGTTTGACGGAAGCTCTTCTTAGGGAAATAAAGGAAGCTCGGAAATACTACATGTTCTCTAATTTGCAAATAGAAGTTTCAAGGACTAATGAAAAACGAAAATTAAGTGGTTGCAATCATAATATAGGTGGTTTTAAAACATTAGTTTTCTACATAGAACGAAAAATGATGTCACAAAATTATAGAACGGAGGTGGAAAAATTAATCAGAGGGGAACATATACTATGGTATACTATACGATAGTATATAATTTTAGAAGGTGGAATATAATTTAGTATAGGCAGCATATAATTTTTATAAAAGTTTTTATGATAATAATGAAAGAGAAAAATTCGAGGGGGCAGCCCAACTTTGCCTGTGTGTCTATTGAGTTCCCAGCCTCATCTTTATGTCTATTGAGTTATATAATTTTGATAACTCGATAGACAAAAACATGAGTTAAATTAATTTGTTTGGCTCAAGCTATTTTCTTTAAAAAACTTTTCCAGAGACGAAAGTTGACCTTTTTACCTCGCTTGTATGGTGGGAGATATTGGTTTTTTGTAACAGGTAAATGGTAACTGGAGTAGCTTCATCGTCAACGAAAGCAGCTCCATATTAATCCTTGTTACCAATTTTTAAACTTGGATAAAAACCAGTAAGTCGATTATTGCCAGACTGACAATTCTTAAAGGATTAGACTGACCGTCTTAGACTTTTATTTGCTTATCATACATTCAACAGAAATGAACATAAAAAGGATAACATTTGGTATATGAATAATAAATAAATTCTTTATTGATAAAATGTCTCCAAAAACTTAGTATAACATTTTACTCCTTAGGGCACTATGTCTAACAGGTAATTCCCCAAGCTTTGCTTGGATCCACGAAGCAAGCCTTTTGACACTATAGAACAAGACTGTTAGGTTTTGGCTGTCAGTAGGGCTCAATACAAAATTGGCCATCAATAGTGTCAAAAAAATTAATTTGGAATCTCGTAGGTTCTAAGTTGAAACCTAGCAAGTAACAATCTGGCCTTCACTCTGGCGATGGGAGGTGGATTTCGATGGGTTTCACGACAGAACCTGGTGGATTCCGGGACAGAACCTAGCAGGTTCCATTTTGAGAGGAAGGATAACTTGGTGTTTTAATAAATCCCCAATTTCAAATAAAGGGATAGTTTTGATAAGTAGTTTGTTGGAGGATATTTTTAATAAAGTGGTGTAAATGGGTGGCATTCTTGTAAGTTGCTTCAAGAAATATCTGATAAGCCCAGAAAGCTCCGACGAAACCCCAAACCGTTGAAAAGGCTCAATTAAGGCAGCAAAGTGCAATAGAAAGGTGTGCAGTTATACACGAAAATTCACCATGCACAAATGCCATTACCTCCATGGACGAGATTTGGATTAGTAGTATCCAATTAAAGACTAGCCACCAAAGTTCGCAGGCAACAAGGAATGAAGAAAATATTTCGAAATCAAACAGTTATATAAGGCAAAAAGCGTTGGCTCTTGTATCAATGGAGCAAACAAAAATGTCAATTAAATCCAAACTCACGTGCAAGAACTACGGTTTACAGATGCGGAGGTAACCTAGTTACAAATGGGCTCATACATTAGAACACTAGTGCACACACAAAGTATTGACAATAAAATATTACAAAGTAGTTACAAATAAACGAGAGCCGAGCCCCACCGGACTCACCTTAGTGCACACACAAAGTATTGACAATAAAATATTACAATCATAGTCCAATATGAACGATAAAAATTTAAATAATACATGCCTTGATTTAAGTAGGGAAATAACCAAAAGAGAATTACTATAACTCACATGTTTGTCCTGTCGCCTCTCAATCGATCCTAAGCTACCATCCACCTAGGGGAAAGGCTTTTAAAACAAACAAAAAAATATGAGCGGAAGGTTCAGCAGGACTAGGTTTAGAAAACATTATTTCTAAACATAAATTCTTACCTCGATACTCGACATTGTGACCCAACACCATAGTCGACATCGTGACCCAACACCATAGTCTCGACCTACTATACATTAGCTCCATGGAACCATGATCAACCTTAAAAGTAGACTAAGCTTATCAATATTTAACTCAGAGTATTCTACAGTACTATGCTATCTCATGATGTCTTAGTATGCCATTTATGTCCGCATAATCATACTATAAGGTTTAAATTCTTAATCTAGGTTTAAAATAGTGAAAACGGGTAAAAAATAGTTATTTTTCCTATGGTCGGTCGGCCTATCGAACTCCTAGGTCCAGCTTGCTGAACTACATAGTTCGGCCTACCAATCATGCAGGTCTGGCCTGCCAAACTTTCCCAGGTTTAGGCTGCCAATGATATGAATCTGGCATGCCAAACTCATGAGTCTGACTTACTGATGTTCAAGATCAGCCTGCCGAACTAGAAAAATTTGGGGACTCGAGACTTTGAGTCTCGGCCTTCCTAATTCCAAAATTTCATTTGAAACCTATTTTTTTAGTTCTTAGGCATGAGTAATGTTCATAGATGATAGAAAATCATAGTAAAACACTTTTAAACACATTTAAACAAGATTTATATAGGAAATTTCAAAGAAATCCAAAAATGAGGAAAAATAGAGAAAAAGGGAATACTTGATTCAATCCAATTTTCATCAAATCAAACCTAAATTCTAGATAATTTGAGTTCTGCTAACTTAGATTCAAGGTTTCCTAAGCTAAATCAAACTCAAATTTCCACATTCAAAGAAAAATCAAAGTTTAAGACAAAATTTGAAATTTTGAAAAAAAGTTAAAGCAACCTTGAATCCAAGCTTGAAATCGAATTTATGGAAGCTCAGTCACGTTCCTAGGCCTCCAATCCAGTTGAGAATCGAAGCTTGAGTTTTGAAATTTTGAATCAAGGAGAAAGAAAGAGGGAGTGAAATGCACAGAGAGAAAGAGTGAGTGAAGAAAAGGAGGAGGGGAGAAGAATAAATAGAGGAAAAGGTGGTTTTGCAGAGTAAAGACTATGTTCCAACACATGATTTTTCAAAAGGGACATATTGAACACTTGACAAATTGTTTTGTTAAAAAAAAATCCAATATGACAAATGAAATAAATTAAAAGTGGTTAAAATGATTAAAATTAACTTTAATTTGAAAATGTCACAAAATAGTTAAATTATGTTCATATTACATCATGGCACACTAATTTACCATTTCACTTACTAATCTTGCTTAATTAAATTATGGGTATTACAGCTCTCTACCCATAAAAGAAATTTCATCCTCGAAATTCAAAAACCGACCTAAAAAAATGCAAAACAAAATAAATGTGGGTACGACTCTCACATAGTCGACTCAATTCCCCAGGTTGCCTCATCAACCCTGTGGTGCTACCACCCAACATGCACTAATAGAATTTCATGACATCATAAACCTATCACTTTTCGATCGATAATCTAAACCAACACCTCTTAGTAGGTCATGTCTTCCTAATTCTGTACATCATGAATCGAGACAATCTTGCTTGGCTCGAGCAAACATTTTCGAAGCATCGACACATAGAACACAACATGAACATGAGAGAGTTCAAGTGGAAGATCAAGGCGATTCATGATCACTCCAACATGTTGAGAAATTTTGAATGATCCGTCGTACCTTGGTGCAAGTTCCCCACTTACATCAAATCATGAAGCCCACTTACATGGTGAAACCTCTAAGAGAATGAAATTCCCTACCTTGAATTCTAGAGGTCGACGTCTCCTATTTATATAACTCTTCCGCCTACATCTGAGCAACTCTTAACCAATCACGAATCATGATAACCCTTTTCATTACTCTCATAGGTTTCTTCGGGTCCAATAATGACCTTGTCTTCTAGTTCTGCCTGACTTATTAGCGATCGACATAGTTAGGAAATGAAATGCATCGATTTCATCAATTGTAAATGACGACCTAAATCGCATCATGCCTTTGCTTTGTCCTTGGCAACCCGGTGAGGAAATCCATCAGGACATGCTCCTATCTCCACCCTGGAATGGGAAACGGCTGAAGTTGACTAGTGGGCTTCTGATGTTCAGCTGCTACCTGGAGACAAGCCACGTATTTGACCATGTACCTTTGAACATTTTTCTTCATACCTCTCCACCAGTACTGCTTCTGCCAACCGCAATTCATCCCTTGTGCCCCTAGATGAATAGCAAACTAAGACTTGCAAGCTTCATTTATCAAAGCCTTTGCCACTCCTTTGATCGCAGACACTTCCAATGTCCCCTGAGATTGCAACGACCCTATCTACATGAATTCCTTTATTCTTCAAACTGCTTTCTAGTCTGTATACACATCCACATTCCCTAAAGATGTTAGTCCTGTCATTAAGTCTACTTCATCATCTGGTCAAATGTTCAAGTCGAACTTATACGATACGTCGATACCTGATCGAAGTCTTCATGGTACCGCAACCCATATTCGCTCACGGTAGCATCTTTCCCAATCCTTTGGTGCCAAATATGCATGGATTCTCAAAGGCCTCTTGCTGAGTGCATTTGCAACCACGTTGGCCTAACCTAGATGATACTGCAATGAGAAATCATAGTCCCCTATATAGTTTATCTATCTCCATTGCCTCAAATTTGAATCCCTCTAAGTGAACGAATACCTTAAACTCTTGTGATCCAATAAAACCTGTAATATTGCTCCATCCAAGTAGCGTCTATGGATCCCTAAAGCATAAATTACTGTGGCAAGCTTTGAGTCATGCATAGGGTAGCCCTGCTTATGAGCTCTTGACTATTGCAGTCCATAAGTCACCACTCGTCCATGTCGCATCAACGCATATTCGGGTCCTCGCTCTGCTGCATCTGTATAGACCTCATAAAATTTATCATTGCTTGACAAGGTCAATGCAGAAGCTGTAACCAACTGATTCCTCAACTCTTGGAAAGCGCATCCACATTCCTCATCCTACTCAAACCTGATACCTTTCTTGATCAATCGTCTCAACGGAGCTGCTATCCTTAAGAAATCCTTCACGAGCTTACTATAGTACCTGGTAAGTCCTAAAAAGCTGCGAAGCTTTGCCACGGTCCTTGGTCATTCCCACTATACTATAGCCTCCATCTTGGACAAATCTACGAAGATACCCAGGTCGGAGGTGATATGCCCTAGAAACTTAACCTTCTTGACATGCAGCTATTGTTTTTGGACCTTAAATCTACCCTCGAGAAATATCGGGGCCTCTTAATCAACCCAACAATCTATAGATCCTAGGTAGTGGATACTTATTCTTCACAGTAACCTGATTTCAACTACCAATAATCAACGCACAACCTAAGCGTACTATCATGTCTCTTGGTGAACAAAACTAGCGCATCCCACGCTATCCTGAATATATCCTTTATCTGCAAGTCCCTAATGCTCTCTTTAATTTCTTCATTTCTATAGGCTCCAATCGGTACGGTGCTATAAAATTTGAAGTGGTCCTTGAGAATGACTTGAGACCAAACTCAATCTCCTAACGCAATGGCAATCTAGGTAACTCATCAAGAAAGAAATCCTTGAACTCATCAGCCATTGGTATTGTTGCATTTCTTCTTGTGGTATTAGGCTCCTCTTCTAGATCTAAAAGAAGTGTGTATATATATATATATCATGCTAAGTTTTCTCATACACCTAGACATGTTCTCATGGGTCACTCACCCATTACTCGATCATTACCACCCTAGTAAACGGTCATCATCCCCCTATCTATCACTAGGGTTACTTCTCTAATGTGACAATCTGCAATTGCATCTTACTTGGACAACCCGTCCACCCTTAAGATCAATCATAAGTACTCACAGGGATTATAGCCAAATTACTTTCCAGGGTCTCATCCCCAATCCTTATCTTAGAAGATCTATATATATAGTTCATAGACATCTGCCCCAAGAGTGAAGGAATAATCAAGGGTTTATTAAATTCATCTGTTTCTAATCCTAAGGCATGTACAAAAGAACTCAAAATGAGAGAATGAATGGCACTAGTTTCAAATAGAACCGAAACTAAAAAACTAAGAAACCAGAATCATACCATCGACTCTCACATTGCTAGTTTGAGCATCCAAACTCCTTGAGATCATGGTGTGAACTTGAACTAGAGCCTCTCTTTTTTGGTCTGATAGCGCTGCTACGCCTTGGGTTCATCAACCGATACTGTTGTGGAGAAAACTGATGAAGCTGAAGCTGAGGAAGTTGTTGAGGTGGAGATGAAGACTGAAGTTAAGGTTGATGGCTTGCACCTTCTTCAGTCCAAGATCCTCATCGAGCATCCCTTACTGGGCAGCTCCTCTTGATTTGCTCCTAGCTGCTAGTAGAAATGGCAAGGGTTACTTCGTCTGCTGTTGGATGAACTGTTGCTCCCATTGTTAACATTACCATGCTAATTCTTTACTCGACCTTGGCGATCACTACTTCTTCTACCGTGCTAATTCTCCTACTTCTCCTATTGCTACTTCCTTGAGCCCTTCCTAGAAATTGATACACTTTTCACGTTCAGAAGCCACGATAAACGAAGCAAACTAGCCAACTCATCAAACTTTACCTCGTATTCCTGAACCGTATTGTCACCCTATTCCAACTGGTAGAATTCGACGATCCTTCGGTCTCTGAGTCTCTGCAAAAATAATGCTCACGGATCAATTCCTCAAATCTGTCCCCACCGATATTCCTATCATTCTCTAGACACTTTGTTTACTCCCACCAGGTGTTAGCACTACTTGCCAACTTATAAGCTACGAATTCCACTTGATACAGTACTGGTATACCAAGGGTATTCAAACGCTTCACTATAGAGTTTAATCGATATTCAGCCACCTGCAGACTCTCATTTCCATTAAAAGTCGAGATAAACATACACCTAAGCTCCTTAAAGTACTCATGCCGGTGACTTGTCTCAGAATTACCAGATCTAGTCCTCGCTGCTATTTGCCGAAAAGTGGCAAATATAGCTCCTATCACACTTCCCTCATTCGTGAGACTCGCGTTAGCCATAGTTGGATGAAGCCTAGGTGCCATTTTCTCAATTCTAAAAACAGAATTGAACTCCCAGAGGCTTTTCACTATCGTACCTATATGTGAACAACTCTCAAGGTTCATAACCTTGAGCTTTGATACCATTTTATCACGTCCTGAAGTACGAGTAGTGGCGTGGTAGATTAATTAAGTTAATTAAACTGAAGTTTTTAATAAAAATCACCAGTTAAATGTTTTGAGTTATTTTGAAAAACATGATAGTTCAAAAATTCTTTGAAGCAATTACCATTATTTTAAAATAGCTAATTATGAAATAAAATAATAACAAATAAACGTAAGCCGGGCCCCACTAGACCCACCTTAGTGCGCACATAAGGTATCGACAATAAAATATTATAATCATAGTCCATTATGAGAGAAAAAAATTTAAATAATCCATGCCTTGATTTAAGTAGGGAAATAACCAAAAGAAAATTACTATAACTCACGTGTTTGTCTTGTCGTCTCCCAATTGATCCTAAGCTGCAATCTACCTAGGGGAAAGGTTTTTAAAACAAACAAAGAAAGTGAGCGAAAGGCTCAATAGGACGAGGTTTAGAAAATATTATTTCAAAACAGAAATTCTTATATTTGAAAATAATTCACAAAATCTCAAAAAGATAAATAAAACGTATTCAAATTCATCCTTACCTTTAGAATCCTTATTCATTGGAATTATTTTTTTTATTATTTGTTCTTTAGCAAAGCCATAGTATCACCACTGTAGTGGCCCAGTTGGGTTTTGGGATCTACCCCTAAGGTCACGCTTCCGATGACTCGATCTCTGCATATGGCATCATGCTCTTTTTATCATTCTGGACTGTACTAACCGATACGGCCGGTGTCATATTATTATCATGTCTCATTTACCGAATATCCTCATTACGTTCATTATTTGATTTATTATGATCATTCATTCTTCAACAAGTAAAGAAAGTTACTAAGAAATTCATCTCAATTATTTTCTTGAAACTCATTTTAAAGAAATCATTTTGTGGCCAAAGGCCCCTTTTTGAAAACATTTAAAACATTGTGTCATCTATAGACAACAATTTGAAAGAATCTTTTGAGGCCAAAACTATTGTAAACCTAGCTACCAAGAAAGGGGGTAGAAGTCCTACCTCAATACTCGACATCGTGACCTAACAACGCAGTCCCGACCTGCTATACGTTAGCTTCATGGAACTACGATCAACCTTAAAAGTAGACTAAGCTTATTGATATCTAACTTAGAGTATTCTACAGTACTATGCTATCTCATGGTGTCTTAATATGCCATTTGTATCCGTAAAATCATATTATAATGTTTAAATTCTCAATCTGGGTTTAAAATAGTGAAAACATGTGAAAAGCAGCCATTTTTCCTGTGGCCACTTGGCCTACCGAACTCCTTGGTCTGGCCTACCAAACTCCCTAGTCTGGCCTGCCGAACTTTCCTAGGTTCGGCTTGCCAATGATATGAATCCGGCATGCCAAACTCATGAGTCCGGCTTACTGATGTTCAAGATCGGCCTGCCAAACTAGAAAAATTTGGGGACTCGAGACTTCGAGTCTCAGCCTCCCTAAATCCAAAATTCCATTTTAAACCTTTTTTCTCAGTTCTCAAGCATGGTTAATGTTCATAGATAATAGAAAATCATACTAAAACACTTTTAAACACATTTAAACAAGATTTATATAGGAAATTTTAAATAAATCCAAAAAAGGGGAAAAATAAAGAAAAAGTGAAAAAACTTGATTCAATCCAATTTTCATCAAATCAAACCTAGATTCTAAATAATTTGTGTCATACTAACTTAGATTCTAGGTTTTCTAAGCTAAATGAAACTGAAATTTCCACATTCAAAGAAAAATCAACGTTTAAGACAAAATTTGAAATTTTTGAAAACAAGTTAAACTAATCTTGAATCCAAGCTTGAAATCGAATTTGTGGAAGCTCAATTACGTTCCTAGGTCTCCAATCCAGCTGAGAATCAAAGCTTAAGTTTCAAAATTTTGAATCAAAGAGAGAGAAAGAGAGAGTGAAACGCACAGAGAAAGAGAAAGAGAGAGAGTGTGTGAGTGAAGAAGAGGAGGAGGAGAGAAGAATAAAAAGAGGAAAATGTGATTTTACAGAGTAAAAACTATGTTTCAATATATGATTTTTCAAAAGGAACATATTGAACACTTGACAAATTGTTTTATTAAAAAAATCCAAGATGACAAATGAAAATAATTAAAAGTGGTTAAAATGATTAAAAGTAACTTAATTTGAAAATGTTACAAAATAGTTAAATTATGTTCAAATTGTGTCATGGCACACTAATTCACCATTTCACTTTCTAATGTTGCTTAATTAAATTCTAGGTATTACAATTACTTAATCGTTTGATAAATCCACGCTTACATCATACATTTTATGAAGGCATTCAAACATGCATTGGCAACATTAAAGCAACCTTGTTTATTGGAATAGGCAAGATTACAAGTTGCAGCCAGAAATAGAAACCACAGGATACATTTATAAATACGGCAGCAATTATTCTAACAAAAAAAAAAAAGACGGCTGCCATTATTTTTTACAATACATATCCTTGTTTCTCTCTATATATAACATAACATACAGAAGTATCTTAGATCACCATCTGGTACCAAGAAAAGTTTCAAGGGTAAATCTCAATGATAGAGTTCACTGAACCCAATAATGGAGTAGTTTTATAGTGACTAAATTTAGCAGCTAAGATGAGCTTCTCCCATTCCAGTAGGCTGCGCTCTTTTCCGGAGAGGGTCATCATTATCACGTCATTGCAGAGTTTTAATTCAGTTAACTCCTCTGTCTCTTCATTGCCAATAATACTATCAATGACAATAACTTTTCCTCCCTTGCCGTTGCTCAAAATCGCTTCTCTGCATTTCTTCAATATTTTGATACTATCCTCATCACTCCAGTTATGCAGAATCATCTAGATTCTCATATTAATGCAAAGAGTTTAGACAACTATTGTATTAACACAATCTTTCCTCAATACTATCCAGATTAAAGATAGAAAATAACTTCCTATAATACAAATTTAACAGTAAAACGTTGCAACATACACACACACACACACACACACACCTTGAGTAAAATTGCATCTGCAGGAGGTATTGCGTCGGAAAACACGTTTCCTCCTATAAAACCCAAGTTATCAGTTCCCTGCAAGTTAGAAACAACATGTGGGAGATCAAACACAAAGCATTTTATGTGTGGGAAAGTGTTGGCTATGGCTTTAGCCATAGTTCCAGAGCCGCCTCCAACATCGACCAAGGACTTCAAACCCTCAAACATTTTTTTATATTCTGAATTTAGGATGACCTTGGAAATTAGCCCGGATTCACAAGCCATTGCCTCGTTAAAGATGCTATTAAGGTTTGAATCATGACCTAGCTGATCCCACAAGGTCACCCCATATGCGGTCTCAAATGTAGAGAGATCGTTTTTCTTAAACCAAGTACTCAGGGACTGCCACATGCCCATTGATTGAGGAAGAAGGGGGTTGAGGTAAAACGCTTTTGCTTTCATGTCGGCCGGTGCATCAGTTAAGAGAAGGCGAGAAGCATTTGTGAGAGAGTATGCGTCTTCTTCTTGTTGTTCAATTTCATTGGCTTTTTGGCTTGTGAAGAAGCCAGAGTGGACGAGGAGCCGCATAAGGCGGTAAATGCAATGAGTTTTGGAAGGGTGGATAGGAAGTTTTTCAATGAGTTTTGAGAAGGGAATGGCCGGTTGGCCATGGTTATGGATGATATCGGGGATGCCTAATTCAATGGCACACTTTAGTGACATGGACGTTATGTAACTTACTGAGCAATTCCACAAAAAAGAAAAGGCTTGAAGCAGCTCACCAGAGCTCATCACTTCATTATAATGCTCAGCAGAACCCATTTTACCTTTCGGCTGAAACTAAAGCGGTTTAGTCTTCAATTCATGTGAATTACGAATCTTGTGGATCTCAATTTATAGAAGTATAAGTCCAACGTATACATATGTGGCTTAATCCGAAGCGTTAAAATAAGACAAGTTTCGTAGTTTAAAAAAGTGATTGTTATAGTTTAAGATCGAGAATCAAAATGGGATAAATTGTAATGTTTAGAGGTTAAAAGTGAAATTATTAGCCCAATTCTATCAATATTTAACTAATCTAGTAATGAAATGGTCAAAATAAGACAAGTTTATAGTTTGATGGTATGATTGTTATATTCGAAAGCTCAAACCCTCAATTTTATTGTAATAAATAAGAAATGTAAGAGAGAATAGTTCAAGAAAAGATGAGGAAAGTCCTAAAAAGAAAAAGGAAGAAGAATGTCAAAGTCACAAAAATTGCAATCAGCTTCATGCCTGTTAATAGGAAACACCATTATCAATTTTACATTAAGGTTTGTTCAAAAATTTTGATCAATGTGTCGCCATTTCGTTGGATGGACAGGGACTCAAATAAAAGAGTTGGATTTTTTATTCTACTTAATTCCTCACATCTGAAAGAAGAAAAAAAAAATTCAATGCTTAAGGTTTGCCGATCACGTCATCAATTTATTATGATACGCATTATTATTATTATTATTAATTTGGTCGGTAATCGTCAATCTATTTAACCATTAAAAAACTGTCTGTATTTATAGATTTAAAATGCCGTGCTCAAAAGTTTCGGCTAATATATGAACTTAACGACTGTGTAAATTAGTAATGTCCTTTACCTTTCCTAAGTTAATTTAAATGTATAAAATAATGTTTTAAAAATCAATGTTAAAAAAATTGAATGACTCAAAAAAAAAAAAAGGACTTTAAGTTAATTAATATAGAGAGTATTGTTGAATGATTTTCTTAGAAGGTAATATGGTGGTTTTGACAGTATAATTAATTAAAACATGTTAGGACAAAGAGATATATTAAAGTTAAGTCAGGCAAAGTACCCGTCCATTTATTTTTATTTTTTAGTGGCTTGGTGCAACATAACGACGAAATACACCCAATCCACTAAATAATCTCACTTTTCAAATATGTGCCTTTCCAGACGATAAATATAGAAGCATCAATCACTAACTTGCATTTGTTAGCAAAAGGAAAAAAAATAAAAAAGTAGTAACTTGCAAAGAAAATCAAATAATACAGATTTTATAATCAACAAAGCGTTAATGTGCTTTCATCTTCATCACGAGTTTAATTTTTAGTTAGGAAAATGATCCTTTCAAGAAACAATTAGCAGATCTTGTGTTTTAGCAGCTGACTTGAAGACCATATTACGTAATTTACGGTTTTTAGCAAAAGAAAAATAACGACATTAACAGTTCTCACATGGCCTTCCATCTAATTCTTATTCTTGTACTTTCTAAACTTGCGTTCTTCTAGATCACAAAATGATAATAATTCTCACCTACTTTTCCAAATAGTTTTTTGCTCCTGACTTTTTAATCAAATGCACCTGCTCCTAATTAATCCTAATAAAATTTAGGTGCATGAAAATGTAAAACTTGTCGCCAAAACAAAGGTTAAATAATTAGAAATAACAGTGTTAATTAGTCCTCGCTTATTTAGTTTAGTTATTCATGCATACCAGTTTTTTTTTTTTCTTTTTTCTCTTTAAAGATATATTACTTCACGAGTAAATTAGGATCATGTAGCACACCGTCTAATGAACTAATTATCAATGTTTTCCTTTATTTATTACATGTCAAGTTATACTTCCAATTACTTTTTTGATTTGTAATACTTTGACCTTCGGTGATTTGTAATACTTTGACCTTCGGCCCTAGTATGATGCTTGGCTTGATAACCAACGGGTAGGTCGTGGTTTTTGGAGCCAATTCGATATTTGGCTACTAAAATGTATGAGGGCTTACCCTATCTAGCACCTCATCAAGGTTATTCTTATTCACCACCCCCTTCCTATTTTGGGTCCGATGGCCCCCCGTGTCTCTTGCATACCCAATCATCAAGTCAAGATCCTATTTTCTTTTCGTCCAACATATTTACTTACAAAGTTACTCTTCTTATAAAACATGACTGTTATTTTGTGACCCAAAACCCCTCAACCCCCACTACAAGAAAAACTACATTTAACGACATATTATTTACGACATGTAATTTTTAAATGTCGTTGAAAAGTACATACAACGACATCTCCTGCAAATATGTCATTAATAATATTTAAAGCAATAATTAACGACATCTATATAGATGTCGTATTAAATGTCTCCTTTTAACGACAATAGTTTAGTGTCGTTAAATTATTTAACGACAAGTAGGAGATGTCGTTAAAGCCTTGGAGATTCCACGACACCCCTTATAGACGACATCTTGACCAATGTCGTCTATAAGGGGTGTCGTGGAATCTCCAAGGCTTTGACGACATCTCCTATTTGTCATTAAATAATTTAACGACACTAAACTATTGTCGTTAAAAGGAGACCTTTAATACGACATCTATATAGATGTCGTTAATTATTGTTTTAAATGTTGTTAACGACATATTTGCAGGAGATGTCGTTGTATGTACTTTTTAACGACATTCAAAAACTATATGTCGTAAATAATATGTCGTTAAATGTAATTTTTCTTGTAGTGCCCCTTTGGCAGTAAGGCAGCGCCGCGACGCTTGAAAACAGGGCCGCGGCGCTACAATCCAGCGCCGCGGAGCTTGAAAGTAGCGACGCGGCGTTTTAATTCGGGAAACCAGCGCTGCGGCGCTCCAATGCGGCCTGATAGTGTATTTTGTATTTTTAAGCGTTTTTGGGTTATTTTGGGCAGGGTTTGAGTCCCCAAACATATAAATACATCATATCCTCCATAGTTCATTATAAAGAGTCACATTAGAGAGACATATTAGAGAGTCACAAAATTTCATGGAGATCATAGTGTTGAGAGTGATACAAAGAACTCAGTATTGTGAGTTTGTGAGTGATTGAGTGAGTGAATTTCTGTATTTGAGTGCTCTAAACACCGTTGTAATTTCCTTTTGTGATTAGTGAATTATTTCTCCTCTGCTCGTGGTTTTTTTCACCCTTTATTAGGGTTTTTCTACGTAAATCTTGTGTGCAATTTTCTCTCTATTTCTTGTTGCTTATTGCTTTGATTTCTAACAATGACAACAAACTCTTTTCGTTTTATTCTTTATCAATGTTATATGCGACATGCTTGCCTATAAAATATTCATGAACATAAATAATTAATCGTGTAATTCAAAAATCAAGCATAGATTTAGCCATAGTTCAAAAATAAAAGTAATATTGCAACTAATCGCTGTGCTAACAAGCCTATTAACTTTCATTCAAACAACTCTTTAGAGGAACATTCTTTAAGGTATCATTTTAATTTTTATACCATATATCCACTCTTCAAAAAATCCAACAATATGCATCACATGTTAGGGTTTTGAACCCTACATGCGTACATCTTGGCACGTGAATTTGTGTTGACTTTTTGAGATCAAAGGTGTTTAAATTTCGAGTTATTTTCCCTGCAAGTTTATCCACGAGCATTATTGTTTTATTAAGTACTCGGCTCGTGTTTGTTACGAGTTTAGTTTTGAATTCGAGGTATGAACCTTTTAAATGATTAGAAACATCAACGTGAACTCACGCGGTTGCGTTGTCCATCTATATTATGCAAAACATAATTCAAATCAAACAATCCTATCATCTTTTTTCTTACATTTTTTAGGTAAGTCCTAACAAACAAATTAACCTTTTTAACCTATCTAACTGAACACAGAAACAATAATAGAAACAACTCGTCAGGTTAATCTGTAAAAACAATAATAAATAGAAACAATCAAAAATATAAATGTAAATAAATAACACCAAATGTAACTATTTATCATGGCCAAAAACCCAACTTCAAAAAAAACCACGGATGCTACGCACACCAGCTTGAAAGGTAGGACTCTTATTATTTTAAATTACAGTTACAAGGTATTGAAATTATAAGAATGCCTAAACTCTTTACCAAATCTAAACTCATGAATGCCTAAACTCTTTACAAAATCTAAACTCATGAAACCTCCGCCATCTACAAGCCCTTGCTTGTGCGGCTTGACTTCTGTCAAACCAACCTATACCAAGAACAACCACTCACCTTTGATTCTCCTAACCTACTCCAAGTTGACGACTTGTGTAGATTGATTTTTTGGAGGTTTGAGAGACAATGGTTAAGCTTGAGAATGCTCTTATTTTCTCTCAAATTAAAAGTTCACAATGAAAACATTCTCAAAAGAAAGAAAAATACACGAGTGTCTTCAAGATACTTGTCTTCAAGATACTTCTTAAGACTAGCAGGTCCTCTTCGTCCTAGCTAATAAAAAATGGCTTCAAATTCACTGCCACTAATTCGGACAAGAATCCTCCTGCGATTCCTTGGATTTGCTATTAATTCCTGCAGTTGACTCTATCTGTCCTCATGGATACCACCTGTCCCAACGCAGTCTTGTTGCGACAGACGAGATAAATAAGGCTAGTTAACACACAATCTGCAGCCAAAGAAGGAAACTTGGATTTCTTTAATTCTCATCAAATCAATCTAAAATGAACAACATAATAAATCCAAAAACATGGTTAGGTTAAGCGGATCAATATGAAAAAGTTTTCATAATAGAAAATTGACTTTTAGACTTGAGAAAACTTGAAAACAAAAAAAATATGTTCCAGTATGCCAAGACACAAATTTTCAATAATCAACCACCTAAAAATCTGTTGATTGATCTTACCTTAAACATTTTTTTGTTTTTTACAAATCTGATCATGGAAGATAAACTTTCCATATCTGTTCCAGTGCATTCACATAGATTAGGCACCCAGCTTAACAAAATGAAAAACCTGGACTTACTGTAAATAAACTAGTTGGTCCAAATAGGACAGAATCATTGACCTTTATATTTTAGGAAAGTTGCTAAAAAATCTCAAAATAGGCAACTCAATCATATCTAAATTTCTCACAACAAATCCAAATATTTCAACCAGAAAATGACTTTCCAAAAAACCAATTAATCGCAAAACAATTTACAATTAATTTAAAAAATCACAATAAAGATCAAAAAATCAATCTTAGGAATACGGAAAAGGTATTTCTAATTACAAACCCATTAATAGTAAAATGCTAACAAAAATAATAGGGATGAAATTCTTAACTACTTCTGACCATATTCCGTTTACTGGTATTACAAGCAAGTAAAGTTGCTCTATCATAATCAAAATGGATAACTAATCACCTGTTAGCTAAAAAGTAAAATAATTAGAATAATAGTCTAAATTAGGATGAGTATCGGTTATTAAGTTTACCTTGCATTTTGTTACGCTCGAACCGCAAGTGAGTAGTAAAGTGATCAAAAGATAAAATAGCATCCCACAATGATTGAATTTCTAGGAGTTTTAGCTAAGTACTATAAGTTTTTGCACTTAGTTTTATCTAGGCAAATCGAATTTGGATTAATTGCAAAAAATAAGAGGAAATTAAACAAACACGATTAATTAAGCGATTGATAAAATAATAAACGAAAGAGGCAATTTCACAAAATGGAAACTCTATGCGATGAATTATCTAGGGTATTGATTTCACTCTATTTCTTCTATGTTCTTCCTAATTGGAAATTATTAACTAGTTTCAATCAATTCTTTAAAAAAAAAATAAAAAAAAAACTCATTACCTCTCCTAAGCATTAAATGAAATAATATGCGTAAATATTCAAGTCAATATCCCTATCTAACTTGTCTACCCGTACATTCATTAAGCAAACCCTTATAGATTATCTAAGTATTCTCGGCCCTTCCGGGTCTCAATAACAACCAAAATTATGTTTCTTAAAGGCGATAAAGGAGTCAATCTCTCCTGAACATTGAAATTCATAAATCGAATCAACTAATTCATTTCCCAACAAATTAAAAGCATTAAGCATAGAAAAACATAAACGAATTGAAATGAAACTATATTAATAATTAACTAAATATTCTAAAGATATTCGTAACAAAGCTATATCAGGCTCTATAGTGAAAAATCTAGCCAAGAATGGGAGAATCCATAACTAACATTATCGATAATTTCATAAATATAAACATGTTCATGACAAATCCACAATTACAAATTCCAAATGACAATCAAAATTAAAAGAAGGAATCAAGAGGAAACTAATGTGGAGATTGTCTTTGAATCTTGAATTCTTCAAAAATCTTCAAGAAATTTCCCAAGAAAATCAGCCTCCAAGACTTTCACTCCCCAAAAAGTTGAGTCTCCAAAATCCTCCTTGAAATTTGTCCCTCCTTCCTCCTTAGGTGCGCAGGCCAGCGCGCAGGCCACAAGAGCCTCAAGTGGCCTATGACTGCTGCAGCATACCTTGCGCGCGCTCCCAGCTATGCGCATGCCTCAGGCCAAGGGGTGCACAAGCGCCTTGGCTGGAGGCACCTGACGTCCATGATCGCGAGCCCCTTGCTACGTGGGCATGCAACTTGGTCTGGACTTACCTTAAAAATGCTTCTAAATCTTCTTTTTAGAGCCAAATCACTTTTTAAGTCTCATTTCTTAATTTTCTACAAAATTATCAAAATGCATCAAAATAACACACATGTTGGAGGATTTTCACAATATTTAAGCTTAGAAAGTAATTGATTTGCGAATAATTTATTGCATATTTAAAATTCACCTTCTGAATTTTTAATTTTAGTAAGTTGGACGTTGACCTCATAAACATCCCAATTGATAAGAAAAAAAAAATGGTTTTTTGGTCAAAGAAACGGGCTTAGGGTACTTCGCTGATATTTTCTTAATTGGGCACTAGTACCTCTTGTCAACACGTTAAAGTAATAGTGCTTCTATAAATTGAGATCCATAAGTCCGGGATTTGCATAAATTGAAGAATAGACCACTTCATTAATTTCAGCAGAAAAGTACAACGGGTTCACCTAATCATAATGAGGCAATGAGTCTAGTGAGTTGCTTCAAGCCTTTTCTCTTTTAAGGAATTGCTGAGCAAGTTACATAACGTACGTCCATGTCACTAAAGTGGGCCATAGAATTAGGCATCCCTGATATCATCCACAGCCACGGCCAGCCGGCCATCACTTTCTCAAAACTCATTGAAAAACTTCCTGTCCACCCTTCCAAAACTCATTGCATTTACCGCATTATGCGTCTCCTCGTCCACTTTGGCTTCTTCACAACCCCAAAAACCACTGAAATTGAACATGAAGATGAAGAAAAAGAAGAAGCATACTCCCTCACCAACGTTTCCCGACTCCTCTTAACTGACGCACCGGCCTCCATGAAAATGAAAGCATTATACCTTAACCCTCTTCTTCCCCAATCGATGGGCCAATGGCATTCCCTGAGCACTTGGTTAAAGAACAGCGATCGCTTTCTAGGTGAGACTGCATATAGGACGACCTTGTGGGATGAGCTAGCTCATGATCCGGACCATAGTAACATCTTTAACGAGGCAATGGCTAGTTCATCTCAGCTAATTTCCAAGGTCATCCTAAATGCAGAATATAAAAGCGTGTTTGACGGTTTGAAATCCTTGGTCGACGTAGGAGGCGGCTCTGGAACTATGGCTAAAGCCATAGCCAACAGGTTCCCACACATGAAATGCACTGTGTTTGATCTCCCACATGTTGTTTCTAATTTGCAGGGAACTGACAACTTGAATTTTATTGGAGGAAACATGTTTTCCGATTCAATACCTCCTGCAGATGCAATTTTACTCAAGGTATGTATAATGTATATTTTATTTTTGTTAGATTGAATTAGTTGACTTTGTATTATAAGAAAATTTTTCTACGCATTAATCTAGATAAGTATTATGCTATTACAATAATAGTCTAATATCATTGCATTAAATGGGAATCCAGACGGTTCTGCATAACTGGAATGATGAAGATAGTACCAAGATATTGAAGAAGTGCAGAGAAGCAATTTTGAGCAACGCTAAGGGAGGAAAAATTATTGTCATTGATAATATTATTGGCAATGAAAAGAGAGAGGAGTTAAGTGAATTAAAACTCTGCGATGACGTGATAATGATGGCCATCTCTGGGAAAGAGCGCAGTATAATGGAATGGGAGAAGCTCATCTTGGCTGCTAATTTCAGTCGCTACAAAGTTACTCCAATATCGGGTTCAGTGAACTCTATCATTGAGATTTACCCTTAAAACTTTTCTTAGCGCCATATGGTGATCTAAGTTATTTCTGTATGCTATATTATACATACAGAGAATATGGATATGTATTGTGAAAGATAATGACAGCCATCTCTTTTTTTTTTTTTAATGGGGTGGGTGGGTGTACAATAATGGCTGCCATATTTATAAATATATCTTATGGTTTCCAGGCTCCAGCTGTACCTTGCAATCATGCCTATTATAATAAAGATCATATATATATATTTTTAATGTGTTTACTGACCACGTTTGAATGCATAAAATGGATGATGTAAGGGTGCGTATATCAAACAGTTAAGAAATATAAGAAGAAAGTTATGGGATTGGATAAGTTATAGGATTGGAAAGAATAAAAAAAGCATGAATATTCCTGATTGATTACTGAACTTAAAAAATGACAATCTTATCATTCAGGAAATAAAACCTTATCACTGTATGTATTAAACTGTTCGTTTGCACAATCAAAACATTATTGATTATAACATGACAATGTTTTAAATATTACAAGTAAATTTGACATTTATTTTCTTTAACAAAGAATTAATGCCAAGGATATACAAAGATTCACCATCTATTTTCTCTTTTGCTACATTGTGTAGGGCTCATTAGACTTATTTTGCAAGCAAACGGGAAAGTGAATCACTTTCTATTTTCACTTTCCCAAATATACTAAGTAAACATGCCTAAATGTCACTACAAGAAAATTAGGGTACGAGTAAACCTTCAATATGTGTAGAAAAACCGTCTACCCACATATTAAAAAGTCATTGTGTGTAAGTAAAACTACATGGAGAAAAGTTTTTACCTTACCCATAAAGTGATCCTTACCCACACAAATCTTAAAAAAAAAAAAGATGTGGCAGTAATAATTCAAAAAATACTATAGGAAATTTGTTGCACAGTCTAACAAGAAGGATAACGTCTCCACTGACATGGAATATGACAAACCAGTCTGAAATTGCTTATGTGGAAATCGTTTTCTAATTAGAATGCTTACTGTTGAACCCGAGTAAGAATCAAGAAATCAAGAATGCATATACGAACAGAACAAAAAACCACACTCACATATGTTCTAAGCAAAAGAATTCATCTTATTCAATTCATTGCTACTACAAGAAAGAATAGTTTTTTTAGTGAATCTTTCGAGGGATCATACTCTCCTTACAACCTCTCTCTCTTCTCTCTACCTTTCTGTTTTGTTTCCCTGTCAATCTCTTTTCACTTATGGTTAAATCTGTTACAACATAACCTTTTATACACACCTTTAACCAATCAGGTTACTCACAGTTAACCGACTTCCTAACTCACTCTCTAATTTGAACTCTCTCTTTATTGGGCCACTATTTGGCCTTAATATTGAACCACTATATTACTAACAATCTCCACCTTGGTTCTATATTAAGCCATACTAGTATCACAGATCACATTTTAATCTCTTCAAGCTTCAGTATCTTTAAGCAATGCTGAAACTTACTTCCTGATAATCTTTTAGTTAGCATGTCTACTGGATTGTGTTCAGTTGGTATCTTCTACACATTGACCCTTCCTGTTGTCACAATATCCCCAATGAACTGGTACTTCACATCCACATGCTTAGTTCTTTCATGATAAACTTGATTTTTGGTCAAGCAAATTGCACTTTGATTATCATAATATATTGTCAATGTATTTGAAATTTTTTGAATAAGTAATTCAGAAACAAGCCCTTTAAGCCATAGAGCTTCTTTGATTACTTCAGTTGCTGCAATGTACTCAGTTTCTGAGGTAGATAAAGCTACAACAGGTTGCAAATTTGCTTTCCAACTTACTGTGTTTCCAAAGACCTTAAACACATAGCCAGTTACAGATTTTCAAGTGTCAATACTCCTAGCAAAATAAAAATCTACATAGCCCATTACTTTTTCTTTATTTGCTGACATCTTAGTATATCTCAGCCTAAGATTAGTGGTGCTTGAAAGATACCTCATCACCCACTTGGCTGCTTCCTAGTGTTGCTTACCAGGATCTGCCATGAATCTGCTAATCACACTTAGTGAGTAGACTAAGTCTGGTCTGCTACATACCATTGCATACATTATGCTTCCTAGTATGGAACTTTCTTCATATAGATCTTTCTACATCATTTATAGGTGCTTGATCCATGCTCAGCTTGAAGTGTTATGCTAGAGGAGTAGAAACTCCCTTAGCCTTGTCCATTTTGAACTTAGCTAGCACTCTTTGTATATATGTCTTTTGAGACAAATATAAGTCACCGGTCTCCTTCTTCCTAAGAATCTCCATTCTAAGAATTTTCTTTGTTGGCCCAAGATCCTTCATCTTAAACTCTTGCTTCAACATATACTTAAGCTTATTAACAACAATTAAGCTTTCACTTGTTATTAACATGTCATCGACACACAATAGCAAGTACACAGGTTTGCATTGTTCATTATTCTTAAAATGAACAAAAGAATCATATCTACTCCTGCTAAAACCAATTCTTAGCATGTACTCATCAAACTGTTTATACCATATCCTGGGGGATTGCTTTAAGCCATAAAGTGATCTCTTAAGAAGACATAGTTGATTTTCAGTACCTTTAGCAACAAAACCATTAGGTTGTCTCATGTATATAGATTCCTCTAGTTCTCCATGTAGGAAGGTGTTTTAACATCCATCTATTCCAAAAACATATTAATAGGTGTCACCATAGACAACAACACTCTGATTGAGCTGTGCTTTACCACGAGTGAGAAAATTTTTGAATAATCCACCCCCTCTTGCTGTGTAAAACCTCTGGCACTAACCTGGCCTTAAATCTTCTTTGTTCAACTCTAGGGATTCCTTCCTTTCTCTTGAAAATCCTTTTACATCCAACCACTCTTGAATTTTGAGGTCTTTCTACCAATTCCCAAGTTTTGTTCTTATGAAGGGATGCCATTTCTTCCTATATAGCCTTCAACCATAAATTACTATCACTGTTATTGATTGCTTCTGAGTATGTCTATGGTTCATTTTCTTCTTCTATATCATTTCCATCCACTAATGCAAAGGCAATTAGCTACTCATGACCATAACTCTTTGGTGGTTTATGAGGTCTTCTTTGCCTGTCTCGAACTAGATTGTATGATTGCGAAACTGCTTCTCGATGAGTTACATCATCAATGAGATCATGTTGTTCTTGCTCTTAGGATTGGTTGTTATCTTCACCTACAAGAGGAGTTGTTGGCTCCACTTCAAGCTCTAGTGTCTGCTTGAGTAGCTGTGGTTCTTGGGATGTTTCAGGCATTTTTACTAAATTAGCCATCTGTTGTTCATTGAATACAACATCCTTGCTAATGAGACACTTTGGACGGCCAAGTTCTAAATATCAAAGTTTATAACCTTTCACTCCTACAAGATAGCCAATGAAAATACACTTTAGAGCACGAGGCTCAAGTTTGTCTTGCCTTATATGAGCATAAGCTTGGCATCCAAAGGTTCTGAGTCTGCTATAGTTTGCTGGTTTTCCACTCTATACCTCTTGTGGGGTCTTGAAATTGATTGCTGAGGATGGACATCTATTAATTAGATATGCTACAGTGGTTACAGCCTCTACCCAAAATACACCTCACTCTTTCAAGGAGTGTTTTAAATCTTTCTGCCAGTCCATTTTGCTATGGGGTCCTCTTCACTGAAAAATGATTGCTATACCATTCTCTTTGCACATTTGGGCAAACTAGTCAGCATAATATTCCTAGCCATTGTCAGTTCTCAGCTTCTTAGCTTTCCTCCCTATTTGTGTTTCCACAATAGTCTTCCATTCCATGAACTTAAAGAAAGCATCATTCTTGTTCTTTAGCAAGTATAACCATATTTTTCTTGAGTAGTCATCTAAAATTGAAATGAAATATATGGCTTCTCGATGAGATTCAACTCTTGCAGGCCCCCAAAGGTCTAAGTGGACATAGTCAAGAACCCCTTTTGTTGTGTGTTCAGCATTTGTAAACTTCAATCTTTTAGCCTTCCCCATCACACAATGTTCACAAAATTTCAAAGATCCTATCTTGTCTCTACATAACAGCCCTGTTTATGCAACTCTTCCAGACCCTTTAGGCTGACATGGCCCAACCTTTGATGCGATGATTTTGTCTTATCTATGGCATTTGTTATTGTATTAATTGAACCCCTTATTAGTGTATTGCCTACCAGTGAATATAGACCATTTGCCCTAAGGCCTTTCATAACTTCCAAAGATCCTTTTGACACCCTCAAACTACCATTTTTACACTTATACATGTATCCACCAAGGTCTAACATCCCAAAGGAAATTAAGTTCCTCCTTAATTCAAGAACATACCTTACATCTAGTAAGACCCTTTCTATTCCATCAAACATCCCATTCTGATTGTGCCTACGCCCATCACCTTACATGCGTTGTTGTTACCAAGTATAATAGTCCCCCTTTCACCATCCTGTAGTGTTTCAAACCAGCTTCAATTGCGGCACATGTGATAAAAGTAGCTTGAGTCCAAGATCCATTCTTTGCTTGGATCTGTATCAGTTACAAGTAGTATTTTAGCACTCTCATAGCCTTCTTCAACATTTGCAACGTCTCTAGGACTCTTTGGTCTCCCTGTAGGCTTAGTCTTCTTTTCAGGACAATCTCTTATGAAATGACCTTCTTTATGACAAAGAAAACATTTTCTTTTAAACTGGACTTGGATCTAAATTTGCTTCTTGGCTTAAAATCTCGCTTTTCTGATCTTCCCTGACTGTCAGGCCCTCAGCAACATCACCGTCTTTTGTCTCACCAATTTTCTGCAACTCCTTTGAATTTAGAACAGCCTTTACTTCTGCCATTGTCAAAGTTTCCTTTCTATAGAGCATTGTATCAACAAAATGCTTGTAGCGTTTTGGCAGAGAACTTAGAAGAATTATGGCCTGGTCTTCATCATCAATTTTCACATCTATGCTCTTAAAATCAAGAACAATTTGATTGAAATCATCAACATGTTTCTTCAATGGTTTTCCATCATCCATCTGGAGGGTGTAAGCCTCTTCTTCAAATATAGCCTGTTTGCTAGTGACTTCTTCATGTATAGGGCCTCCAACTTTTCCCAGATTCCCATGGTAGTTTCTTGATCTGCAACTTCTCTTAGAACTTTGTCTCCAAGGCTGAGCAGAATGGCATTGTGTGCCTTGTTCACTACATCCTCCTTGGACTTTTCTTCAACCTTCAGGATTGCTTCCTTGGACAAAGCCACATCAAGTCCCTGATGAACAAGCAATGCCTTCATCTTCAAATGCCATAGACTGAAGTCGTTAGATCCTGTGAACTTCCCCACTTTCAATTTCGCCATCGCCATGCTTTCATTGAACCAAGCTCTGATGCCGCCTGTTGAACCTGAGTAAGAATCAAGAAATCAAGAATGCATATACGAACAGAACAAAAAACTACACTCACATATTTCTAAGCAAAAGAATTCATCTTATTCAATTCATTGCTGCTACAAGAAAGAATAAAAAGTCATTTCACACAAAAAGGCTTTTTTAGTGAATCTTCTAAGGGATCATACTCTCCTCACAACCTCTCTCTCTTCTCTCTACCTTACCTTTCTGTTTTATTTCCCTTTCAATCTCTCTTCACTTACGGTTAATTCTGTTACAACATAACTTTTTATACAAACCTTTAATCAATCAGGTTACTCACAGTTAACCGACTTCCTAACTGGCTCTCTAATTTGAACTCTCTCTTTATTGGGCCACTGTTGGGACTTGAACCACTATATTACTAACACTCACATGTCAATCCACATGACACATGACGGTTGCTAATTGGTATTATGTTGACTTGAAAGATTACCTGGATGAAGAACATGATACTATAATACATGTCATCTGACATGGAACCCGCGTGTCCTATATCGTAGACATGGCGATGATGTGTTGCTTAATACCTCGTATGTCGCCTTGCCATGTCTATTTGAAGAAGCAACTCCTTCCCTTTGCAATGACACCATCACATGACTTGCCCTGCTTTTTATTGTTATAACATGAAACAGATACCACAAAATTGATCAAAAACTGATTTCGAAAGTCCATGATTTGGAAAGAAAAAAGAGAAAAAAATAAGAGGCTCTTTCAGTCGCAAAGCTCATAGAATTGAAATGCTTCATCATCAAAATAATTGGTTGCCATTTTCGTCATTAAGTTCGTGGGTTTGGTTGTCTCGGTTCATCGTTTTTTCTCCAGTTTTGTGCGTTTTGTTCATCGCTTTCTCTTGCTCTTCCTTGCATGTGTTGATTGGTTTATCCCCAAACAAGTACGCTTTCTTAATGCCCTGCTTTATTTTTTTTTTCCTGGTTTTTAGCTTCTTTTTGTCTGGGATTTTTTTGCTTCAAAACTTTTTTTTTTTTTACTTGAATGGGCAAATCTAAAAGGAACGAGGTTTCTGAATCCACTTCTCCAAGTAAGCGGCTTAGATCATCTGCTATCAAAACTGAAGAAATGAGAAGGTTCAATGTGTTGAAAATGTGAGACATACACTTCCATTACAGGTTTTTTTTTGTTTCTTATGTTATTTTGGTTTCAGTTTTTTTCTGGTTGTTTGTCTTTAGTTTTTGTCCCTCTTTTTCAGTTTAATTTTCTTATTCTTTTTTTTTTTTGTTGGTTTTGTTTTGATTGTGTGCGTTGTACTGCATTTCTAATTCTTTCTGTCCAATATGTATGTTTGCATGTGTGTTTTGCAATTGATTGTAGATTGTAGATTTTTTGCCTTTTTTTGTGTATTTACACGTGAGTTAGAAGTTAGACCTGGACAACTTTGCTTACAAATGGGCTGACAGTTTTTGTCCAGCTGCTTTATTTGTCTTTTTTGTGCTAGTACTATTAGATAATTAATTTCTTTTCTTACACACACATAACAGTTGCTGTTTCTTTTCTTTTTTTGTTTTGTTGTTGGTTTTTTGACATATCCATTTGGGATTGTGGGGTCAGGTGGGACTTTTGGTGTGTGGCCTCCAGGATATGTTTCTTGTGATCCTTGTTCAGTTAGATTAAAGGGAACAAAGTATCCTTGTTCTTGAAAAGTTGCTTCAAATGTATTTCACTGCACTTATTTTCATCCATTACAGGCACCATTTCTTCTGTTTGCTCCATAATTTGTTTCATGTTCTTACTTCTCTTCTTAGATTGTTGCTTCTCAATTGTAGCGTTCCCTGATTCCTCAACTTCAACATCATGTGTATGTGTGTCTCCTGACATATATATGCACATTGCTTGTTCATTTCTCTCGAGAGTAAATTTGCTCTATGGTTTTGAGACAATTTGTTGTCACAACCATGGTTTTGTCTTCATCATTTTCTCCAATTTTTGGTGGTGACATTTGCTACCCTCTGCTGACGTGGAAAACCTTTTCATATCTATGGTTTGCACAAGGGAATCTTGTTACATCTTCTTTTCTTTTTAGCTCCAAGTAAAATTGGAGATCCTTATCATTCTGTATCATTATTCATGGTGATTCATCCTTAACCTGATACTTCAAACTTGTATTTGCCTTTTCTGTTTCTATGTTTAATTCCTCATAAACCTAGTCAGCAAAATCTTTGAATTTAGAATCCCTTGGCTCTTCGTTGTCTTGTAATCTACATAGTTGTTCTTTTTGTTCCACTTCCCATCGTAATTAAAGAAAACATTAATCAACTCCACCTATGCACACAAATTAAAATATAATATTAGAAATCATCAACTCCATATGTGCACACAAATTAGAAAATAATATTACAAAATCAATCTCATCGTCATTTGTTTTTAACCAAGCCTGCCAGGACATTTCTTTTTCACCGGAAAGCCAAGGGCTTGAAGATGTCCTGCCAGGACACTCCAACATGTCCCGCTGAGACATTTCTTTTGCACCGAGAAGCAAAGGGCTTGAAAATGTCCTGCTGGGTCACTTCGACATGTCCCGCTGGTGCATTTCTTTCTCACTGAAATTCCAAGGGCTCAAAAATGTCCCATCAGGACACTCTTGCATGTCCCATTGGGACATTTCCTTCCCATCGAGTAGCCCAGGGCTCGAAAATGTCCTGCCAGGACATTCCGACATGTCCCGCTAGGACATTTCCTTCCCACCGAGAAGTCAAGGGCTTGAAAATGTCCCGCTGGGACACTTTGACATGTCATACCAGGACATTTCATTCCCATCGAGATGCCAAGGGTCCAAAAATGTTCTACCAGGACACTTCAACATGTCCCATCAGGACTTTTTTCCCAGCAAGAAGCCAAAGGTTGAAAATGACCCGCCAAGAAACTTCGACGTATCCTACCAGGACATTTCTTTACCACATGACCTACCATGTCCTGTCGGGATACTTGGACATGTCCTGCCGAGACATTTCCTTCCCACCAAGAAGCCAAGGGCTCGAAAATGTCCCATCAGGACACTCCAACATGTCCTACAAGGACATTTCCCTCCTACTAAGAAGCCAAGAGCATGAAAATGTCCTACAGGGACACTTTAACATGTCTTGTCAGGCAATTCCTTTCGCATCGAGAAGCCAAGGGCTCAAAAATGTCCCATTGGGACACTCAGACATGTCCTATTAGGCTGGGACATTTTAGGCTGGGACATTTCGACATGTCCCGGTAGAACATTTCTATCCAATGAATAAGAAAAGTAGAAAAATTTCCCCGACAAAAAGAATGCCAAGTATGCCACGTATAGCTTTAGTTTCCAACAACATATAAAAAGAATTAAACGACATACCATGGGTTTAGTGATGACAGAGAAATTCGGTGAAATTCGTCAAACTTTTTCGAGCTGAGGAGAAAATCATTCAACATGGGAAAGAAATTCGCCCAGATTTTCCGATTTGAGGAGAGAATCTTTCAACACAAGAGAGAAATTCGGCTAGATTTTTTGATTTGAATAGAGAGAAAGGCAAGCTTTTCCAATCTAAGCTATTCCATTCTTGCCAGAGCGCTTTTTCGATTTGAGCTATCCATTCTCTCTGGCGAACTACTCCGATCTGTGAGCTATTTCGAATAATAGAGGGCATAACTAAGTCGAGTTTTGCTTTTGTTTTTCTTGAGCTACTCAATTTGGTGGCATTTTATTTTTTTTGTGGGGTTGAATTTTTTCTAAAATGTGGTAGATATGAAAGTTTGGATGTTCGTACCTGGCGTTTGTGTGGAACCAGAGGAGCTTCCAATTAATTAAAAGTTTCAATCTGGCATCTTTTTTAAATCTAGTAGGTTTTAAGTCGAAACCTGATAGTTTATAATCTGACAACTTGCTGGAGGTGAGTTCCAGGACATAACCTAATAGGTGTCAATTTGAGAAAAATGATAATTTAATCATTTAATAAATTTTCAATTTCTAACCAAAAGACAGTTTTAATAAGTTCTTTATTAAAGGACATTTTAATTAAGATGGTGCATTTTGAAGACGTTCTTGTAAGTTTCTCAAATAGAAAAAATTATATAAAATGCATTCTTACACACCCTCCTTATCAAGCTTGTCCTCTTTATTTTAACTTTTTAAAACCGTCTCTTTCTTGTTTATTTTTCTTTTAATTTGAATTACAATTTGATCTTTTTGTCCTTAGTTATTAATAAATAAAAAAAAAAGCAATCAGATTCCATATTTTTTGTCTCTCACATCTTTCCCCTCTCTCCTCTCTCTTTTCCCTCTGCCCCTCTCTCTTCTCTTTCCTGCTCGACTAAAAAACTAGGTATATTTTCTTCCTCTCCTCTCTCTCTACCGAATCTCTCTCTTTCTCTTCTATTTCTCCTGTCTGCTTCCTTCTCGTCAGATTCTTCTCATTCAATTTCTTTCAAAACAAACCAAAAAAAATGGCAAAAAAAAAAAGGAAAACCCTAGCCACTCTGAGCTGAAGTCTCTCCTACGACATTCTCCGCCTTCGATTTCCATTTTACGATACGTAAATCGAACTCGATTTCGGATTACTATTTCGATTTTCTTGTTTTCTTTCTCTGCAGAATTGTCATTTTTCTGTTGCAGGAGAAAATAAGGATCAATCGGGAGGTTTTTTTGGTATTTGTCCTTGTGATGGTGAATCTGGCTCTGTTCGCAAATGGAGACGAGAAGAAGATTACGGTGAAGACGGTGAAGGGGAAGAAGGTTTGCACGTAGGGGTGGGAGTGTAAGAAATCGGTTTCCTATTATAACGAGACGATTTCAGATGTTTTCCAAGTCTTCCAGTTCAAGGATCTCTTCTCGAAGAGGAAACTAATGAAAACAGGAAAATATCAAGGTTTTCATGCAGCTATTACAGATATGTCTGCTCGTGCTATTGTTTTAGCTCTCCTTTCATTTTTTTTGGTAAGCATGCAGTACTTTCTATTGTTATTATTATTATTATTTTTGGTTTTTGTAGTCGTTTGAAAGTTGTGTATATTTACTTATTCTGTGCTTATTATTGTTACCATGAACAATATGTTATATATAGGTCATGTAATTACAACGTTGTCTTTAATATTAATTGCCTTTGTCATTTAATAAACCACATATCCAATTTATAAAACCTCTTGCTTATACCACCACACGTATATGATCTGCTAAACCTGGTGTCTGTTTTTTTTCATATATGATCTGGTGAAGAAGTTTCCAAATATATATCCACCTCATTTTTATTATTATTATTATTATTATTATTATTATTATTATTATTTGCAGTTAGCTTGGTCTACAGAATCAAGAAAAGAACTAGGTGGAGAATACTGGAGAAATTTCATGAATGATAGACGCATGACCGAGGCATATAATATTTGGATAGTCACTTATAACTTGGATTCAACAGGATCATCAACCCACTCCAATTATGAGAAAACCAACTGTCATGAAAAAAATATTGATGTTCATGCTATATGTCAGGTCAGAACCCTAAATGTTGTGATCTTAGTTATTTACAAAGCAAAACATTTGTTGTTTCCTTGTTGAACCAAATTCAACTATGCAGGAGGACTATAATGAAGGAGAGGACGTTGGAACGCTATGTTATAATCTGATTTCTGGAGTGTTCGTGTATTGTTATTATGGAATATTGTCCTCTTCTCGTGTAGGCTATGTTACACTATTACAAATTGAAAATTTGTATATTTTTTAAACTTTTGTGCATTTTTTTATGTTGTGGTTTCAAATATGTAATTTTTGTATTTTTTGCTGTAATTTTTTTGGCTTTTTTGGTGATAAATCCTTTGGTAATTTGATTTTTATGAAAAATTGAAAATAATTTGGTAGATTCTACTTTAGAACCTAATGGGTTTCGTGACGGAATCTGTCGGCTCTTGGCGGGTTCCCAGACAGAACCTGACAATTTTCGCGCAGATGACCAGAGGTGATTGAAAGAAAAAATGTTGGAATATGCTAGGTTCTAACTTTACAACCTACCAGGTTACAATTCGGCACCCGCACCGACGATCGGAGGCTGTTTGTATTTCTTTGTTTCAAAAAAAATATGTTAAAATATAGTAGATTCCATTTTGGAACATACCGGGTTTTAATCCAGCAACTTGCGCTGGTGACCACAAGTGGTTTGTGCATTTTTGTGTCTGTTGGGGTTCGACAGATCTGCGAGGTATGTTTTGTTGGGAGAATGCATGCATTGGTCTCTAATTCACTAGTGTTGGTGATGACAGGACTAGAGCAATGTATGAGTTCATATGGCAGGACCTCCAATGAGTGATGGGGACAATTAAGCCCGAATTGAGCTAAAAAAGTCAGCTTCTAGAACGTTGTTCATTGCCAAACAACTGAAATGAAACTTGCAAATGTAGCATTGAAAGAATTATCATAAGCGGTGACAGTAAGAAGAGTTGTCAATGGTTAATGGAGGAATGGCTTCGGAGGATAAAGGCAAAGCTGCCATTTTTGTAGATCGGCAACTAGAGAGCCGATGCAAGAAGTTCTAGAGTTTTTTGAATTTTTTGGAAAATATGCTCTAGAGCCATACGCGGGTTGCCTCCATTGCTAGGTTTGGTAAAGGGGAGTCGATATATACAGTTCTAGCTTTCTTTGGGTTTTTCAAAAAATGTGCTTTAGAGGAGTTCATTGTTGGGTTCGACAGAGAGGGAGTTGACATACGCGGTTCTAGTGTTCTTTGGATTTTCTAGAAAATGTGCTTCAGAGTCGTTCGTCATTGGGTCTGGACCGTCGAAAGATGAAGCTCAAATTTTGAAAACTCCTAAGGCTGGTGACTAACTTTGGCAAGACTTCTAAGTGTTTTGGTAGCAATTTTATAAGATTCAAAGAGGCTAAAGCGAGTGACAGAGAAGAAACTCAATCTCAGACAACAAAGACGATGAGTTTTTTAGAAATTTTCCATAAAATCTTTCAAGTCTAAGAAATACAAACTTAGAAGAAGAGGATGATTTTTTGGAATTTGGAGAGTGAAATTGATGAAGAATTTAGGGTTTAAGTCTCTTAGATTGTATTGTATTGAATGCAGGAGAAGAGGCGTATTTATAGTGAAGGTGACTAACTTGCTTTAGAGCTAGTCTCCAAATGCTTTGACACGTGTGCTGGCTCTATCTCCCTTCGAAGCAAGTAGCGTCAGGTGCTTTTGGTGGTTGATTTTTGGGTTGGGCAAAAACGGCATATATTTAAGGTTGCTCCAGAGCTCTTCTAGGTCTAAGGCTCCTAGGTGGTTTGACTAAGTCTGACGATCGATCTCTAGCGGGCTGATAAGCATACTTCTCCTTCCAATGCTAGGTCTTTCTATTTTTGTCAAGTTTGAAATTTCTAGCGTAATTAGGACTTTGTCAAAATTTTGGGTTGGAATTGGAATTGTTAGGCTTGGGTCGTCAATAGGGCTCGGTATGAAATTAGCCATCCACAGTGTCAAAAAAAATGAATTTGAAATTTGGTAGGTTTCAAGTTGGAACTTGATAGGTTACAATCTTACCCCTACTCCAGCGACCGGAGGCGGGTTCCTATGACAGAATTTGGTAGATTCTGGGACTGAATTTGGCAAGTTCCATTTTGGGAGGAGTAACTTGGTCTTTTAATAAATTCTCAATTTCAAATAAAAAGACAATTTTGATAAATGATTTCTTGAAGAGCATTTTTAATAAGGTGATGTATTTGGGTGACATTTTTGTAAGTTGCTCCTAGAAATATCTCATAAGCCTAGAAAGCTCTGACGAAACCCAAACGGTGGAAAAGGCTCAACTAAGGCAGTAAAGTGCAATAGAAATGTGTGCAGTTATACACGAAAATTCACCATGCACAAATGCCGTTACCTCTATAGATGAGATTTGGATTAGTGGTATCCAATTAAATACTAGCCACCAAAGTTCGCTAGCAACAAGGAATGAAGAAAAGTTTTCAAAAGCAATCGGTTATATAAGGCAAAAAGTCCATTCAATCCCTTATGGGGTACACCAGGGAACTATCTAAATTCAAATTTTAAGTCTTGAACTTCGTTTGGCTTGATTCCCTAAACGAATATGTAAGTAATCTAATTGCAAATTAGGCACAATTGCAAATCCAAATCAAATCTCCAAATTTAAAAAATTCAGTTCTAAAGTCCTTCCAATTCCTCATAGGGTTAATATACTAAAGTACTTTCTAAACACAAAATAAATTCATAAAAGCATTAAAATAAGAACTATAAGTGGCTTGATCCCCACTAAAGGTATGTAGGCAACTTGATAAAACAAATCCGTTGAGCTCAACCGTAATCTTAAACCAATCCCAATTTCCCCCTAAACAACACAAGTAAAATTCACTTTATCATAATCGGAATCAAAGGGATTTTCCCTTATATCGGATTGTAATTAAGAGGTTATTCTAATAATTTTGAATGGATGGAACTTAAAAATAATAAACTCCTATGCTTCAAAGGTGAAATTATATTATGTGTGAGATATTTATTATTTTAATATTTTTACTCAACACAGTTCTCGAAGAAATCTTATATTCATTTAAAATAATTACATAAGGCCACATAAGTTTGAAAACATGGCTACAGTGAATACGGACAAGAATATCCCACCTCGTCGGCAATCAAAGTCTACGAATAATTATAGCATTTCCGATTTAAATGCAACTTGGACGTCCTGCTTCCAATATCATAACCTTTTTCAAAACTCATGAAAAGTTAGTAAGACGAACCCAATACCAAAGTCTCCAATCACAAGTTCTCATTGCGTAATAATTTACTTGCTTCTGTTCCTTGAATTACCACTTGACCAATAAGTATGTAATCATAATCTAAAAATGTTTAGAACGTGCTTTGAAAGGTTTTCTGGTCTCAACATAGCATTTAAATATGTTTGGAACAATATTGAAAAGTGGAGGTTCCGGCTGCTACAAAACATGTCTTTGTGCTCTCAAGCGGTCCTGCTCACAGATTTAGTTTGGATCTGCATCAGCCTTGTTAGAAAAATTGTAATATGAATCTCTCAAAAGTTAAAATCATTAGACACAAAAAAAAAAATATATATGGAGAACACACTTTTTTGAGTGTGTTTGCTCCAGCATGTAGCGTTGCAGCACTCAAAATTGAGGCCACAGCACTGTTGCTGGGTGTGTGGCGCCTGGGCACCAGGCTGCCCTTTTCAGGGCCTCGGCGGCAACTTGAGCTGGCTCATATTAAAAAGTTATGTCTTTTGAGTTGTTTTAAACTTGTGCTTTTGTTAGTTATATGTTTTTATACAAACCTGAACACCTATTAGCAATGGACATATCTATTATAATAATTGCATTGATACATGAATAGACATATTTACCAACGAAAAAAAGCCTTTACAAAGAAAGAAGTATCTTTATGTGAAGAGCTATATGAGTTAAATTGGCTGTGTTGATTTATGAAATGATATATTTGTATCTATATAAACTCCAGAAAATCTATAGATATCAAATCTTATTCTAGAGCACAATATTGTTGCTAGATATTATATTCAAGTGTTTGTTGTATCTTAGGAGTAATTTGCTATTAAACTCTTTAGCATACTTAAATCAGTGATGGCAAATAAAACCTTTTAAGGAAAGTGCTTATTTATGCCTCAAACACTCTTATTTTCCCCCAGAAACTCATAGCCTCCATTCTCATTATACACTCAAATTCTCCTACAAGGCTTTGGTAGTGGGTTAATGTAGTGGTGGGTTGGTGGGTTGAGGCGAGGTAGGAATGGGAAAGCCTATGGATAGAGGCGAGGAGGGGTTAGACGTTGGCCGGGGGAGTGTTGTATCGGAGGCAGCACTAGTGTTGTACAAGCGAGGTGAGGAGGGTTTGGGTTTTTTTAAGTTGGCATTGGTTTTTTTTTTTTTTTTTTTCTTTACATACATAGTTTTTGAAGGTTAATTTGTGTATTTTAAACTTAAAATCGAGTTGTGATTAAGAAAAAGTATGAATTTGTATATTGATTATATAATTCAAAGTTTCGAACTTGATGGAATGAGAAATTAAGAGTATACTTGATGAATAATCTTAATATACGTAATATAAAAAGATACATTTGCTTTTAATTTGTAGGACTTTAAATATGTGGAAATGGTAGATATCCTTTGGCGATGCTCTGATTTTGCCACGATGGATTAGAGGATTATAACCATTTGATTATTATTTCACTCAAAAGGAAGTACAGGTGCATATAGCGCTTTAAGTTTTCCACACATGTGAAGCTCTTTCTTTTCTTCTTTTTCTAATTACAAAAAAAATAAAAAATAAAAAATAATTATTAGTTAACTTTCCCCCACTCGTATAGTCCTCTGCAGGAAGTTTCCTAAGCAATATAGAATTAGATTTCTTTATGTGCATTTATAGATATAGGGACAATGAGGGAAATAATAGTCTTATTGCAGATGTTTGGAAAAGGTTTAGTGAATAGCCAAGTCAATCCTTGATCTAGGAATAGACACATAAAATCCAAACGTTTCAGTGTAAGGAAATGAATTCTGTGAAAAACGTAACGAATTACGTAAATTGATTTTGATTTCGGAGAAAATATCGTATTTATGAAAATATCAAAAAAATAAAAAACTATAAATATTAGTTTTACATTTAAAATTTGATGTAAATTGATGTCATGTAAAAAATAATGCATTGTAACCTCTGAAAGATCAACTTTTATTAATTTATTATGATATTAACTAAAAATTTTTCCTAAACTTTACTACTTAGACAAAAATTTCTCCCGTATTTTTTAAATTTCAACCAAAATTTCAAAAAATTTTAAAGTCGCAGAACATCCTTTAAGGGTTAAGGAGAATACTTCTCTCAAAAATTTTAAAGAAGTTTGGCAAATATAAAAAAAAAAAAAAAAAAAACTCGATTTCAACTAAAAGATCTTTCGAGACTTTAGAATAATGAAAATTTCAGTAGATATTTTAAAAATATCGAAGAAATTTTTGTCCACGCTCAAATTGCAATAATCCTCCGCTAATTGTGGCAAAAAATATTAGGATAAAAAAATACCTATAATTTTCACATATTTAACAATAGGCAAAATATTTACCTCAAAAGAAAAAGGACATCACATAACATAAGCCCCATTAGTTAAAAGGATATTTATCTTTTTATACCATATACTTTAAAATTACTCAAAATGTATACTCGTGATTTTTTTATTGCATCCTTTGTACCAAAAATAATCCTTGCCATATACATTCATACATTTTCTCAGTTAGCACATGATTTTGACTAAAAATACCCAAAGTACCCTTGAAAAACCAAATAAAAACAATCGATAATAACTTAAAAAAAAAAAACCCTAACCCACCTCATGTCACCTTCTCCATCGCCGCACAACACAATACTCCTCCAATACCATAGCTCGCCCCCTACTAGCACCTCAACCCTCCTTGGCTCCACCCATATCGCTTTGCCTTTTCCACCCTGCCTCAACCAACCATTACCTTTACCCGCTACCCCGACATATTCCAGATCCAAACTTCTTTGTTGTGACTAGATTTGAACTTCTCAATGTGCAAGACAATACTCCAACTGTGGCAAGCTCGACTTTATGCTTCTTGATTTTTTATTGAGTTGTTTGTGCAAATAAATTATACTTGCCATGTATATTCATACATTTCTTAGTTAGCGCACAATTTTAACTAAAAATATCCAAAATACCCTTAAAAAACTAAATAAAAACAATCAATAATAACTTTAAAACATTAAAAAAAAAAAAAAAAAACCTAACCCACCTCACGTCACCTTACCCACCACTGCACAATACCACCACGCCGCCAGAACCTTAGCTGATCACCCCTACTAGCACCTCACCACTCCTCAGCTCCACCCACATCGCTTTGCCCTTCCACCCCACCTCAACTAACCATTACCTTAACCCGCTATCCCGACATGATCCATTGAGTATGGATCTTTATGCTTCTATTTTTTTCTTTTTGAAACATTTGCGATTTGGTAGATTTGATGTGTAAATTCTACAAAAGTTTGGATTTTTTTTTTTAATGAACAACAAGTGTTAAAGGAAATGCAGATATGGATTCACTTCCCTGTGCTCCGTTGTGTAAGGTTTAGGACTAATTAGTGAGGGGATTTTTTTAAGGTTCTTTTTTAACTGTACAAAATATATTTTAATAGGGTAGGAATTGGAACTTTCACTTCTTACCCCACACAATCAGCATTTAGGGGGTCAGGCAAGGACATTGATAAAAGTAACTTTCAGAAAAATTTCATCATCATTTTTCAGAAAAATATTTTATCAATGTATACCGTGTTATAATCAATGATTATTTGGTTGTATAAAAGAACATTTTAATAAATCCAAAGATAAGGTTTAATTTCCAAAGTGATATAAAGATAAGATTGTTATTCTTTAAGTTTAGCAAACACTAAACGAAAAATTTATTTATTTTTTCTATTACACCATTTAATTGGCGTCTAACCACTAAAAAGACAATCTAAATTATTCATAGTTAATTTTTTTTCTTTCTAGGGTTATTAATACTAATAGCTTCTAAATTTTAAAGTCTCTTACTTTGCCCTTAAACTTAAAAAATTATCACTTTGTCTTCTAAACTTTCTAAACTTCTCATTTTGTGTATTCCATTCAATTTTTTGTCCAAATAAACGGAACTAAGTTCTCATGATTCCTATATGGGCCATCACTCTTAGGGGAAAAATGAGATTTTTATCACTTTAAAGTTTTGTTTGATGTTTATACTATCATTTAAGGATAAAATGATGAGTTTTAAATGTTTAAGGGATAAAATAATGATTTTTAAAATTTATAAAACAAAGTGAAAAAAACCACAAAGTTTAAAAGACATTGGTATTATTTTTAATCCCATTAATTTTCTCCTTGCAATATACGCACGGTTTGATAAACTCGCCCTTACATCGTACATTTCATTGCAGACATGTATAGGAAACACAATAAAGCAAAATTCGACCTTTATTATACTATGGGCATGATTGCGAGGAGGTGCAGCTGGAAACCGTAAGAAGTTTTTATAAATACGGCAGCCATTATTCTACCCATAAAGGAAAAACAAAACAAAAAAAAAAAAAGACGGCAGCCATTATCTTTCACAATACATAACTAAATAGATCACCACACGGTACTAAAAATTTTTTCAAGGGAAAACCTCAATGATAGATAAAACAGAACCCAATATTGGCGTAATTTTGTAGTGAGTGAATTTAGCGGCCAAGATGAGCTTCTCTAATTCCATTACACTACGCACTTTTCCGGAGAGGGTCATCATTGCCACGTCATTCGAGAATTTTAATTCAGTCAACTCCTTTGTCTCTTCAACATCACCGGTTATATTTTCGATGGCAATAATTTTTCCTCCCTTGCCGTTGCTCAAAATCGCTTCTCTGCACCACTTCAATATCTTGATACTATCTTCATCATTCCAGTTACGCAGAATGGACTAGATTTTCATATTAAAGCAAGATATTAAACATTTAGAATATATTTATTTTGCATCAAAAATAGAAAATAAAGAAGTGATTCTTTTATTTAAATAACATGTTTATTTATAAAATCGATAATAAAGATATTATAGGCCCACACAACATAATAAATGAAGAAAAAAATCCTAATTATCTTTATTTAATTTATTTAAATGTCTAAATTTAAATGTTATTTTTAATAGTTATTAGTCATATAAAATTGATAATTTAATAATTATATTAAATAAGATTTGAATTTTTAAATAAGTAAACAATAAAAAAAGGAATGACATTGTGCATTTCATATGTGGGAACGTGTTGGCTATGGCTTTAGCTATACTTCCAGAGCCGCCTCCTACGTCGACCAAGGACTTCAAACCCTCAAACACGCTTTTATATTCTGCATTTAGCATAACCTTGGAAAATAGCTGAGATGTACCAGCCATTGCCTCGTTAAAGATGTTATTAAGGTCTGGATCATGAGCTAGCTGATCCCACAAGGTCATCCCATATGTGTAACGTTCCGAAATTTATTTAACATTAATGTAATGTAAATGATGAATTAGTGTGCCATAATTAAAGTTTTAACTTTAATTAGATTATTTGGTTGGATTTTTAGTTTTTGGTTGTTTTGTTAAATTGATGTGTTCAAAAGATTTCTTATTGATTTAAAATGATGTTTTGAGTTTTAAAACACAACAATTTGTAAAATGTTAAAAATACTCTGTTTTACAAAATCGTGGGCGGCACATGGTTTTCGCACAGTAAAACCGCCCACCGATTTTCTCTATTTATTTTCCTTTCCTCTCTCTCTCTCCTCACTTCCACGCCCATCTCTCTCTCTCTTCCCTCTCTCTCTCGGCAGCTCACTCTCTCTCAATCTCTCTCTAAATTTTTGAAAACCGCATTCGAATCCAAGCTTCGGAACAGCAAGGAGGAAGCTCGGGGACGTGATTCGGCGACCGAGAACGCGGATTGAAGCTTCGATTCGAGGTTAGATTCGAAATTTCTAAACTTTTTACAAAATTTTCGATTTTGTGTGTTTTTGAAATCTAAGTTTGTTTAAGCTTAGAAAACCGTGGATTTGTGTTAAATGAGCTTAGAACAACTAGAATCTAAACCTAGATTGAAGAAAAACGGATTGGATTCAAGATTTTCATTTTTCTCCTCTTTTTCTCATTTTTGGATTTTTGAAGATTTTGAGTTCAAATGTTGTTTAAATGATTCCAAACATGTTTTAGAATGTTTTTCTATCAACTATAGTTATTTTTCATGCCTGGGAATTGAGAAAAACAGGTTGGAATTCAGATTTAGATTTTGGGGATTGAGAAACCCGTGGCTGGGATTTCTGGATCTTCCCAGTTCGGCAGGCCGAAGTTCATGTTCGGCAGGCCGGAGTGATGATCGGCAGGCCGGTGTTCTTCCGACCGGCAGGCCGAATCTGGGGAAATGTTCGGCAGGCCGAACTGTGCAGTTCGGCAGGCCGAAGCAGGGCGTCCGGCAGGCCGACCGAGGCATGGAAAATTTTGTGATTTTTACCCGATTTCACTGTTTTGAACCCTGATTTAAATCCCAACCTTATAGGATGATTTTAATGATACAAATGGCACACTAGGACATCATGAAATGATTTAGTAACATAGAATGTCTTGAACTAGATATTGATCGACTTAGTTTGTATCTAGGATTGTTCGTGGTTCCGTGGAGCTAACGTATAGCGGATCGGGATTACGGTGTGGGGTACCGGCACGAGTATTGAGGTAGGACTTCTATCCTATTTCTTTGGTAGCTTGGTTTTGAAATGATTTGGCCTTGAAAATGATTTCTATCAAAATGTTTTCAACGGTTGTTTGAAAATGGTTTTATCGGTTATATTTTTATATACCGTGACATGAAATGAATTTCATAATGAATGTAATTGACAACACTCGGTAATTGGGTTTTGAATGATAATGATAATAAACACATGGGCATGATGCCATATCAGAGATCGGGTCGTGATCGACCTTGGGGGCAGGTCCCGAAACCCAGCTGGGCCACTACGGTGGTGATATCATGGTTTGCCTAGGTAAAAGTAAACTGGTGTTTTGATTTGACGAGTAGACTGTTCTGTGTCAGAACGGTTCTACTCAATTTATTTATTTATTTATTCAAGTTCCCTTTCTGTATAACTCCTGATAATGTTATGTTTCTTTGCATTAAATTATTTTATAAAACTTAATCCTACTGAGCCTTTCGCTCACGTTTTATCTGTTTTAAATTTCCCCCCCTTCTAGGTGGTTTCCCATTTAGGTTTGGAGAAGATTCTTCGGACCGAACTCAGGAGCAATAGGAGAATTTATTTACATTCTGTATTTATTAATCAAGGCATGTAAGACTTAACTTTATTTGTACTTGGACTGTAATTGTATTTGTGATATTGTCAGATCCATGTGTGTGCACAAGTTGTGGGTTGTGGAACCCATATACGCGGTTTTTATGCAATTATTGTTATTTGTTTAATGATTTTAAATTCTTTATCAAATGTGGTGGAAAAATCTCTTTATTTCTTGCTTAATTGGATTTTTAAACCCTTAATTTCAAATAAATTCTCTTTTAATTAATCTAAATATTCCACCACGTCACCTCGCGTACTCCGGGGCGTGACAGAATGGTATCAGAGCTCAAGGTTATGAACCTTGGGAATTGTGCACACATAAGTTTAACAATGAAATACCTCTGACAGTCCAAATTTTGTTTTCAGAAGCGAGAGAATGGCACCTAGACGTCGTTCGACAGCTGACGCCGAGTTCGGAAATGATGAGGGCCTGATGAGGTCTATGATTGCGGCTTTCCGGCAGATGGCAGCCAGGACTAGACCGGAAGACTCCAGTGTTGGTAGTCGGCATGCTTTCTTTAAGGAATTTCGGCGGGCGTCTATTTCGACTTTTGATGGCAATGGGGATCCGCAGTTAGCAGAGTATTGGTTGGATTCGATCTTGAAGCATCTTGATACCCTTGGTGTGCCTGAGGAGTATCGTGTGGAGTTTGCGGCATATAAGCTCGAGGGTGGCGCTAACACCTGGTGGAAACAAACTAAGCGTCTGGAGCGCGGTGGCGATATCGGTTGGGACAAGTTCGAGGATCTGTTCTATGATCGGTATTTTCCGCAGGGATATAGAGATCAGAAAGCAGCTGAGTTTTATAGATTGCAGCAGGGTGATCTATCAGTTCGGGAGTATGAGGCGAAGTTTAGCGAGTTGGCTAGGTTTGCTCCATCAGCTGTGGCATCGGAGCGCGAGAAATGCATCAAGTTCCAGGAAGGACTCAAGGCTCCTATTCAGCGGCAGTTGGTTGCTCTACGGCTTAGGGGTTTCGGAGAGCTTGTGTCGTCGGCGATCTCCGTGGAGAATGATTACGTGCAGTATTGTGAGGATCGAGCCAAGGCTTCAGGAGGACCGCAGAGGAG
The DNA here is from genome assembly GCA_025403435.1 of Artocarpus heterophyllus. NCBI lineage: Eukaryota > Viridiplantae > Streptophyta > Magnoliopsida > Rosales > Moraceae > Artocarpus > Artocarpus heterophyllus. The sequence goes on along the minus strand of CM046347.1, from coordinate 13,793,460 downwards.
TGGCAGGAAGAGCACCAGTAGTCGTCCAGCTCCGGGGAAAGGCAAGCAAGGCGGTGCGACCAGTGGCAGTAGCAGTTCGTCTGGCAGCGGGCGCAGCAACCCCTACAGCTTTCATTGTCATTTCTGTCAGCAGCCCAGACACATCAAGAGGAATTGCCCGATCAGGAGTGCTCGTCTTAGATCGCAGACCGGGGAGGATGCCAGTCGTCAGTCTCAGCCTCAGACCCTACCTCCGCCTCCGCAGTACCCGCAGTTGCAGTATCCGCAGTTTTCTCCTCAGCAATTCTCATATCCGGCACGGGGGCAGCAGCCGCAGTATTTTCAGCGCAGTGTTCCTCAGTATAGAGCTCCGAGTACAGGTAGTGTGCAGTCATCTCCATCTCAGCAGTATCGGCCGAGTAATGCAGGACCCAGCAATGTCGGTAGAGGAAAAGGGAAGGCGCTAGTGCAGGTTCATGCAATGGCATCTGGAGGGTCAGATTCTCAGATTGGTAACGCGGTTGTCGATGGTATGGTTTTGGTTTCTAGATCTCTAGCTCGCGTTTTATTTGATACCGGTGCCTCTCATTCTCTCATTTCGAGTTCTTTTGTACATGCCTTGGGATTAGAAGTAGAAGAGTTTAATGAACCCCTAGTTATAACTTCTCCCTTGGGGCGGGTGTGTGTGAATTGTATGTGTAAATCTTGTAAAATAAAGATTGGGGATGAGATTTTGAAAAGTGATTTGATTATACTCCCCATGAGTTCCTATGATGTGATTTTAGGGATGGACTGGTTGTCCAGGTATAGTGCAGTTGTGGACTGCCAACTTAGAAAAGTGACCCTAGTGTCTGATAGGGGAACGGTGATCACTTACCAGGGTGGTGGTGATTGGCTAATGAGTGAGCGTCTCATGAAGTCATGTCTAGGAGGGCGAAGGAATCTAGATTGTTTTGCTTTTCTTGCCAATCTAGATTGCGAGCCCTATGTTTCGAGTAGTGGTGTAGCGATTCCGGTGGTTGATGAGTTCGAGGATGTTTTCCCCGACGAGTTATCAGGGTTACCACCGCATCGGGAGATTGAGTTTGGTATCGAGTTGTTTCCAGGGACATCACCGATTTCTATGGCACCTTATCGGATGGCGCCGGCAGAAAAGAAGGAATTGAGGAAGCAACTTCAGGAGCTTGCTGATAAAGGATATATTCGGAATAGCACATCTCCGTGGGGAGCACCAGTTTTGTTCGCTAAGAAGCACGATGGGACTCTCAGGTTATGTGTGGATTATCGGCAGTTGAATCGTGTTACGGTGAAGAACAAGTATCCCTTGCCTAGGATTGATGAGCTATTTGATCAGTTGGGAGGTTCGCGATACTTCTCGAAGATTGATTTGCGGTCAGGTTATCATCAGCTCAGGATCAAGGAAGAGGATATTCCCAAGACAGCTTTTAGGACTCGGTATGGGCACTTTGAGTTTTTGGTTATGTCATTTGGGTTGACGAATGCTCCAGCAGCTTTTATGGATTTGATGAACAGGATATTTAGGCCATATCTGGATCAGTTTGTGATAGTGTTCATCGATGATATTCTTGTGTATTCTAAGACTTAGGAGGAGCATGAGCAGCATCTTCGGATCGTGCTTCAGACTCTGCGGGAGCACCAGTTGTATGCTAAGAGGGAAAAATGTGAGTTCTGGTTGACCGAGGTCAAATTTCTGGGTCATGTCATTTCGGAGCATGGTATTTCAGTGGATCCGTCCAGGATTGAAGCTATATTGGAGTGAGAACGACCAAGGAATGTAGCGGAGATTCGCAACTTCTTAGGTCTTGCTGGATATTACCGAAAATTTGTAAAGGACTTTTCGAAAATTGCAGCTCCGTTGACGAGGTTGATCAGGAAAAACGTCAGGTTTGAGTGGGATGAAGACTGTGAGTCTGCTTTTCAGGAATTGAAGAACCGATTGACTTCAGCTCCAGTATTAGTTATTCCTAGTAGTGACGAGCCGTATGAGGTTTATGCTGATGCTTCAGGGCGCGGACTTGGATGCGTGTTGATGCAGCATGGACGTGTGGTTGCGTACGGATCGAGACAGCTACGACCTCACGAGCGAAATTATCCTACTCACGATTTAGAGCTTGCAGCGGTGATCTACGCGCTGAAGATTTGGAGATGTTACTTGTATGGGGCATCGTTTCAGGTCTTCTCCGATCATAAGAGTTTGAGGCATTTGTTCACTCAGAGGGATCTCAACTTGAGGCAGCGCAGATGGATGGAGTACATGGAGGATTATGATTTCGCGTTGCAGTATCATCCTGGAAAAGCTAATGTGGTAGCGGACGCGCTTAGCAGAAAGTCTTCAGGGATTCTCGCTTGTTTTATTTTTGAGGACTAGAGTAGGGATGCGACAGTGAGTGAGTATCGGCTACAGTATCATGACGACGGTGATCGAGTTTTGTTGTATCATGTGGAAGCGACTCCAGCTCTTGTTCGGATGGTGAAGCAAGGTCAGTGGCAGGATCGACATTTGCAGGGGATTTGGTCGCGGATTCAGAACGGGGAGCAGTTTGAAGAATGGAGCGTCCATGCAGATGGATCGTTGTACTTCCGGGAGCGTCTTGCAGTTCCAGTTATCGCCGAGGTGATGAAATCCGTTCTAGACGAAGCTCATAGGTCTCAGTTTGCTATTCATCCGGGGAGCACCAAGATGTATCGTGATTTGAAGAGGCACTATTGGTGGAGAGGCAAGAAGAAAGATGTTCGCGAGTACGTGGCCAAGTGTTCGACGTGTCTTCAGGTGAAAGCCGAGCATCAGAAGCCTGCAGGTCAGCTTCAGCCGCTTCCTATTCCAGGGTGGAAATGGGAGCATGTGACGATGGATTTCCTCACAGGTTTGTCGAGGACGGAGCAGCGGCATGATGCAGTTTGGGTTGTAGTCGACAGGTTGACGAAATCGGCGCATTTCATTCCGTTTAGGTCGACATGTTCCAGGAAGATTCTCAGGGAGCTGTATATGCAGAACATTGTGAGGTTGCATGGAGTTCCTTTGTCCATCACCTCTGATCGAGACACCAGGTTTAATGCTAGGTACTGGAGGAGTTTTCAGGAGGCTTTGGGTACGGATTTGAACTTCAGTACGGCGTTTCATCCTCAGACTGATGGGCAGTCTGAGCGGGTTATTCAGGTTCTCGAGGATATGTTGCGTGCTTGTGCGTTGGACTTCGGTGGGAATTGGAAGCAATATTTGCATTTGGCGGAGTTCGCGTACAACAACAGTTATCAGGCGAGTATCGGTATGGCACCATTTGAGGCATTGTATGGGCGACCGTGTCGGTCACCTGTGTGTTGGGCCGAGCCGGAAGATAGAGTTATTCTTGGGCCGAATGAGATTCGTGACAGCAACGAGAAAGTCGCGGTGATTCGGGATCGGTTGAGAGCAGCTCAGAGTCGGCAGAAGAGCTACGCGGATAGGAGACGTAGACCTTTAGAGTTCGCGGTTGGAGATTTTGTTCTCTTGAGGGTGTCACCTCGTAAGGGAACTATGCGGTTCGGGGTGAGTGGGAAGCTCGCGCCGAGGTATATTGGGCCGTTCGAGATCACTCAGCGTGTTGGTGTGGTCGCTTATCGGCTTGATCTTCCGCCCAAACTTTCTCATGTGCACGATGTGTTTCATGTGTCTATGCTTAGGAAGTGTCCACCTGAGCAGGGTAAGATAGTATCGTTTCGCGATGTGCAGGTTCAAGAGGATACGACGTACGAAGAAGTGCCGATTCAGATCATCGACCGGAAAGTGATTAGCTTGCGTCGTCGTGAGATACTGTTGGTAAAGGTCGTGTGGCAGCACCACGGGGTTGATGAAGCCACTTGGGAACTAGAGTCGGGTATGCGGGAGTTATATCCGCATTTGTTTTGCTTTTGAGATGAGTTTTAAATTTCGAGGACGAAATTTCTTTTAGGAGTGGAGAGCTGTAACGTCCCGAAATTTATTTAACATTAATGTAATGTAAATGATGAATTAGTGTGCCATAATTAAAGTTTTAACTTTAATTAGATTATTTGGTTGGATTTTTAGTTTTTGGTTGTTTTGTTAAATTGATGTGTTCAAAAGATTTCTTATTGATTTAAAATGATGTTTTGAGTTTTAAAACACAACAATTTGTAAAATGTTAAAAATACTCTGTTTTACAAAACCGTGGGCGGCACATGGTTTTCGCACAGTAAAACCGCCCACCGATTTTCTCTATTTATTTTCCTTTCCTCTCTCTCTCTCCTCACTTCCACGCCCATCTCTCTCTCTCTTCCCTCTCTCTCTCGGCAGCTCACTCTCTCTCAATCTCTCTCTAAATTTTTGAAAACCGCATTCGAATCCAAGCTTCGGAACAGCAAGGAGGAAGCTCGGGGACGTGATTTGGCGACCGAGAACGCGGATTGAAGCTTCGATTCGAGGTTAGATTCGAAATTTCTAAACTTTTTACAAAATTTTCGATTTTGTGTGTTTTTGAAATCTAAGTTTGTTTAAGCTTAGAAAACCGTGGATTTGTGTTAAATGAGCTTAGAACAACTAGAATCTAAACCTAGATTGAAGAAAAACGGATTGGATTCAAGATTTTCATTTTTCTCCTCTTTTTCTCATTTTCGGATTTTTGAAGATTTTGAGTTCAAATGTTGTTTAAATGATTCCAAACATGTTTTAGAATGTTTTTCTATCAACTATAGTTATTTTTCATGCCTGGGAATTGAGAAAAACAGGTTGGAATTCAGATTTGGATCTTGGGGATTGAGAAACCCGTGGCTGGGATTTCTGGATCTTCCCAGTTCGGCAGGCCGAAGTTCATGTTCGGCAGGCCGGAGTGATGATCGGCAGGCCGGTGTTCTTCCGACCGGCAGGCCGAATCTGGGGAAATGTTCGGCAGGCCGAACTGTGCAGTTCGGCAGGCCGAAGCAGGGCGTCCGGCAGGCCGACCGAGGCATGGAAAATTTTGTGATTTTTACCCGATTTCACTGTTTTGAACCCTGATTTAAATCCCAACCTTATAGGATGATTTTAATGATACAAATGGCACACTAGGACATCATGAAATGATTTAGTAACATAGAATGTCTCGAACTAGATATTGATCGACTTAGTTTGTATCTAGGATTGTTCGTGGTTCCGTGGAGCTAACGTATAGCGGATCGGGATTACGGTGTGGGGTACCGGCACGAGTACTGAGGTAGGACTTCTATCCTATTTCTTTGGTAGCCTGGTTTTGAAATGATTTGGCCTTGAAAATGATTTCTATCAAAATGTTTTCAACGGTTGTTTGAAAATGGTTTTATCGGTTATATTTTTATATACCGTGACATGAAATGAATTTCATAATGAATGTAATTGACAACACTCGGTAATTGGGTTTTGAATGATAATGATAATAAACACATGGGCATGATGCCATATCAGAGATCGGGTCGTGATCGACCTTGGGGGCAGGTCCCGAAACCCAGCTGGGCCACTACGGTGGTGATATCATGGTTTGCCTAGGTAAAAGTAAACTGGTGTTTTGATTTGACGAGTAGACTGTTCTGTGTCAGAACGGTTCTACTCAATTTATTTATTTATTTATTCAAGTTCCCTTTCTGTATAACTCCTGATAATGTTATGTTTCTTTGCATTAAATTATTTTATAAAACTTAATCCTACTGAGCCTTTCGCTCACGTTTTATCTGTTTTAAATTTCCCCCCCTTCTAGGTGGTTTCCCATTTAGGTTTGGAGAAGATTCTTCGGACCGAACTCAGGAGCAATAGGAGAATTTATTTACATTCTGTATTTATTAATCAAGGCATGTAAGACTTAACTTTATTTGTACTTGGACTGTAATTGTATTTGTGATATTGTCAGATCCATGTGTGTGCACAAGTTGTGGGTTGTGGAACCCATATTCGCGGTTTTTATTCAATTATTGTTATTTGTTTAATGATTTTAAATTCTTTATCAAATGTGGTGGAAAAATCTCTTTATTTCTTGCTTAATTGGATTTTTAAACCCTTAATTTCAAATAAATTTTCTTTTAATTAATCTAAATATTCCGCCACGTCACCTCCCGTACTCCGGGGCGTGACAATATGCCTCACCTAGAGAGAGATCGCTGTTCTTTAACTAATTGCTCAGGGAATGCCATTGGCCCAACGATTGAGGAAGAAGGGGGTTAAGGTAAAATGTTTTCAATTTCATGAACGCAGGCGCGTCTGTTAAGAGAAGGCGGGAAACATTGGTGAGAGAGTATGCTTCTTCTTCTTGACCTTCTTGTTCAGTGTCATCAGTTTTTTGGGTTGCAAATAAGCCAAAGTGGACGAGGAGCCGCATAAAGCGGTAAATACAAAGAGTTTTTGGAGGGTCGATAGGAAGTTTTTCAACGAGTTTTGAGAAAGTGATGGCCGGTTGGCCATGCTTGTGGATGATATCAGGGATGCCTATTTCAAAGGCACACTTTAGTGACATGGCCTTTATGTAACTTAGTGAGCAATTCCACAAAGGAGAAAAGGCATGAACCAGCTCGCTAGAGCTCATCACCTGATCATGATCAGTAGAAGCCACTGTACGTTTCAGCTGAAAAGTAGTCTAATCTTCAACTCACGTAAATTCCTAACTTGCGGATCTGTATTTATAGAAATATAACTCCAACGTATTGACAAGAGGTAATGGTACCTTACATTTAAGATAATTTGATCCAAGTATCATGGTTTTTATGTTTTGTCTATTTTACCCTTTCTGGTAGTTATCTTTAATTTAGTTTCTTAAAACGCTAAAGAAATAAACTTATGTTAAAAAATTATATATATAAAAATGACTATTCGTGTTAGTAATAATTTATGTACAAGTTGCATGTCAATTTCAACAAAAACCTAACATCGCTGTCAATAGGGTGTTTATAAGTTCATTGTACAAATTGTCAAAATTAAAAGTTCAAGAGATAAATTGTAAATACGCAATAATGTAACACCGGTTGTTTTAACAGAAAATTATTTTGTAAAATTAATGTATAAAACGTGATAATTTAAAATTTTGTTGCATTTGAAATTTCGTTGTGTTTAAAAAAATTTAAAAAGTTAATTAACAAATTGCCCTTGGAAGTTTCATTTATTTATGAAAATGTCACTTTGGCATTTTCTAACAAAATGTCTCCTAAGGAGACATTCAACACCTAATTCCCACCCACTCCAATCAATCTTGCCTCCCCAAATTATCACTCAATTACACAACCCTCTTTTTATTCAGATCAACTCTCTTCTTCCCTCACGTTTGCCTCACTCTCTCTCTCTTTCTCACTTCATTTTTTGCTCAAGAATACAGAGCACAAAGCCCTCTTTTCAACCAAACAAAAGTTCCATTCGCAGCCATATCCGAAGCCAAGAAGCCAGTTTTGAAGCCATTTTAAGCTTCCATCTAGTCATAATCCGATGTTAGAATTTTATGAACGAATTTAGTCTTTCATTTGTAAATTTTCATACTCAAAAGTATGTTCAAATTCGTGTTCTTGAATCTGAGTTTTCATGAGAAACCTGATATAAGTATGTTTTGTTGTTATCTTAGTGAATGTGTACAAAATCTAAGTTTACATGTTTTAAACAGAGTTTTGTATTGTATAAAAATGATTATATATTGTTTTTATATTATTTTTATGCTTAAAAAGCTGTTAGCAAACAAACAGAGTTTATATTGTATAAAAATGATTATATATTATTTTTATACTTAGAAAGTTGTTAGCAAACTAAGATTAGAAGAAAAACTCAAAAAATTCGGATTTGGGGTTTTCTGCAGGAGTTTTTCTAGGTTGCAAAAACTACATGTTGTTTTTCTCAAAAAACTACGTGTGACCAAACCACTAGAACAAGGATAGTTATTTGACAACTTATGATTTAGAAATAATAAATAGTTTTCTATAAAGTTTGTAATTTCAAATAATTTTATTTAAATGAATGTCAAACTTTTAATTATTTTATTTCTAAATATTTTTTTAAAATCGTATTATTTATTTTAAAAATCTAATTTAACATATTTTGTACCAAAATAAAATTTGCATATTTTATTGTTATTTTATAATTTACTAGAACTAAATTGGAAAAATTGACATTCACAATTTTAGTACGTTAATGATTATGGCACACTAATAAAAATAAATGATAAATTTACATAATTAAAAATTAGGATTTAAGTTAAATCATGGTTATTTTATATGTTTTAGGATAACGATGTATTTGGAGCTTACGTGGCGAATTTGATTTCGTAAGCTAGAAATTATCAGTGGATATATTGAAAAGAGGTAGGAATTCTATTACTCATCTTTTGTAAGGTTTTGATGAATTCAAATTTCATTATTTTATGTTGCAAGATATGTATATAATATTTTGAACGTACATGATTATACCCATAAAACAATGACGTAGAACTCGTCCTGTACTATACAGCGAGGAACATATTGATTTTAACATATGTTGTTGTAAATTAAGAAGCATGGTTAGGAAAACTAACTCTATAAATAGTGATTAATTATAGAGGAATGCTAAGATGTGAAGAGGGCAATGGTTATGTCCGAGGGCATGAATACCCTAAAAGATAAAATAGGAAAAGGCGATGGTGCTCCCTTGGGTCAAAAGTCCTAAGACTCACTGTACAAAAATCGACTTGGTGAGGATCCGGACTTGATGTCGCCTCATCGGACACCTTTGGAATGATTGGAGGTGGTCAAGTGTGTCTATTTGGGTTTCGATAAGTTGAGTGATGAATACTCTATGGTAACGTAGATACCTAGGAACAATAATGAATCATAATATTTGCATCTATGTATATATATGAAACTCAGTAATAATTAACATATGGTATCCACAGATATGATCATAATGAATCTAATAAATTTAATAATAATGTGAACTAACTAACCATGCAATTTTAATGTGGTAATGAATAAAACCTAAAGGTGAGTAATAGTTTTTCCTACTGGACATGTCGATGCTAATCCCTATTTCATATTTACATCTTTTAGGTGGAATTCAGTTTAACTTGTTTGACGAGGAATAGGCGACAACACTATTGCTTTCATGTTATAAGATCTTAGGGCCCATTTGGTTGGAATATTTAAGTTGAGTATTTGAATAAAGATTTAAATTTTTGTGAGAGAAAATACTGTAGCAAACTGATTCAAACCGTGATTCAAATATCCAACCACACGGGCCCTTAGTTTATTTGTTACTCATCTAAATAATGTAAGATTTGTAACACTTCTATGGTGGTTATGTTAAGTTATATATGTGATTGGGAATTATACAATAATGATGATGACTGTATTTTTAATATTTGACGCCACACTAAAACTATGGTTTATATTTCAAGCTTATTCTTATTTTCTGTTTATTTCAAAGACCCATGGACATTGTTTTATTGTTTTAAAATGATATTATATTTAAGTTTATTCTTATTTATTTAATACTGCTAACCTCCACATAGAGGCATTACAAAAAAGTTGAGTAGGCAACTGTGCAAGCAACCTTAAAGTTAATATCATAGCATAGGGAAAAAAATGAGTATGGACAAATAACCCCACTTAATAAGCGATACACGGCCCAATTTGCATTGTTATCTTTATTACTTTACTTTTTAGCTAGTACTTTACATTTTAGCTATTAGACCACTAGTTATAGATTTTGTTTATAGCAGAAAACTACATCCAACTCCATCTAAAAGTGAAAAATTCAAATTCTCCCACTTCAAGTTTAAAAAAAAAAAAAAAAGGGTCATGAGAAGCAGGAAAGATTCAAATTAAGGATGTAAGTTAACAGATGATAGTGTAACACCCCTATGTGGGGGTTAACAGTTTTAAATAAATAAAAATAATTTTAAATTTTATATTATTTAAATCAATTAAACAATGCCCATGGGTCTTTAAACAACAAGAAAAATAAAAATAAACGTTTTAAATACAAACCACAGTTTTTAGTGTAGCACCAAATATATATAATTACAGTCATCATCACCATAGTACAATTCCCAAATAACTTAACACAGCCATAAAAAAAAAATAATACAACTCTTACATGTTGTAGATAAGTTGTAATTAAACAGGGTCTTCTAACACGAAAACAGCAAGATTGTTTTCGCTTATTCCTCTTCAAATATGTTGCACTGAGTTCCACCTGAGATATGAAGATATGATAGGGATGAGCATCGACATGCCCAGTAGGGAAATCATGACTCACCTTATGGTTTATCCATTACCACATTAAAAACTGCATGGTTAGTAGGTTACATCATATTCCAGATTATGAGGTTTATTATGATCACATCTTATGGATACCGTAGTTAATCATTACCAAGTGTCATAATTACACATTTATACAAATATTACCAATCATCATTGTTCCTAGGTATCCATGTTAAATTGAGTATCACTCAACTCATCGAAACCCAAATGGGCGTACTTGATCACCCTATAAACATTTCAAGGGTGTTCCGGTGAGGGGACATCAAGCCCCGAGTCCTCACCAAATCGATTCCTGTACAGTGTGTTCTGAGACTTTCAACCCAAGGAAGCGTCATCACCTTCCCCCTATTTTTCCTTTTAGGGTATTCGTGCCCAAGGACGTAACCGTCGCCCTTTTTACATCTCACTATTCCTTTGTATTCAATTTATATTTATAGAGTCAATTTCCTAACCATGCTTCTCAATTTATAACATATGTCAAATCATTATATTTATCGCTATACAATATACATATTTTACAATATAAAACAATCAAATTTAATTTACCAAAACCTCACAAAAGATGAGTAATAGAATCCCTACCTTCAAAGCTTAACAACAAACTTTTATTCTCGGAATTAATCAACGTTAGCTCCACACATCATTGACCCTAAGGCATGCATAAGGACAATTAAAACTAAAGCACAACGTATAATCACATTCATAAGTGAATTATGTGTAAACCCGTCTACTAGTGCCATTAAAGTATTTTTATGCAATTGTTCTTTAAATACCAAGTAAACAATTTTTATCTTAAACGCAATATAAAATACATACAAGCAATTTTTATGTTTTAGTCTCTAATAAGAATTCATAAATCATTTAGGGTAGTATTGGAAAGGTTGTAAGACATTAAGAGACTAGAAGGTGAGCAAAATTGGGTTTTTGGTTCAAGTTAACAGCTAGTATACCATGGCAACTTGGTGGTATACTTTTGTAAAAAGGCGGGTTCACTATCTACAATTAACACACGGGTTAACAGGTGGTTTACTTAAGATAGACGGGTGGTTTATTACCACTGGCAGGTTTACTAGTTTCTAATCCGAAAATTGAAAAATTCATAGAAATTAAAATACAACTCCGATTTAGGGTCATGATAGCTCATTGGAAAGCTTAGGATGTCTACTTTTTAAATATGCAAACCAATTTACAAAATTCATTTTCATTTAACTCCAGAATTTTAAGAAATAGCCACTGCCCATAGAGGTATTATAAAGTTTATGGGATGTCAAATTTTTCTTTAACTTAAAGCATATTATCCTTGTTTAAAATCTCAAAACCATTCCAAAATATGCAACATGCATTATATAATCAGAATAAACATATTCTCATGAGTTTTATACCAAAATCATTATCAAATTATATCTCTAGCCTTTCTTGTAAATAATGATGAAAACATGCTTAAATTTGCTCTTTAAGCTCAAAACATTAGAACATCAATCTTAAAGTTATGGAAACCGGTTTTAAACATTCCTAACATGTTTCTAACATTGTCATCAAACCAAAATAAAAGTTGGTTGTGGGTTGTAACTCAAGACTCAAGTTTTTGTTCATAATGTTTAAGGATGCATGTTAACTTAACTAGAAATTTGCATGAATTTTGAACACGAAAATTATGCATTAAACATGGAGAAAATACATACTAAAAACTAAGTTTAGATTAAAGAAAACCTACCTCAAAACTTCTTTGAAGAGCACCAAAGTTCGGGTTAACAATCAAGCTTGAATTAACTCTAAAACCGCCTCGATCATGGTTGGGAATTATAATTGTCTTGGCCACAAAGAGAGCTTTGTGCTCTATGTCTTTAGTTAGAAATTTGAAGTGAGAAAGGGAGAGAATGAGAACTAGAGAAGAAGGTGGTGATAGTTAAATAAAAAGATATCAAAATGCTTAAGAGGAATGGGATGTTTACGGGGGAAAGTTGTAAGAAGAAACAAAAGAGTCTTAAAGGAAAATATCATCTTGTCTCCCATGAAGATTTTTAGCAAATCATGCTAACATAATTGAGGGGACAATTGGAGTGAATTATAGAAGAAGATAAGGAAATAATTAAAGAGGTGGTTGAGAAAATATCTCCATGTCTTTTATGAATTGAGGGAAAATAATTCAATGTCCCCTTCGGATACCTTTAGCAAAATAAGAAGAAGGCTATATAATTGAGCAATAATTTAGGGAGACAAGATTGGTAGAAGTGTTGGTAAATTTTGAATGTTTCTTAGGAAGACTTGGTAAGAAAATACTAAAGTGGTATTTTTTTTTTTAATGATCGTAAACAACTTAGTAATTTTAAATAGTCACATTTTATTCATTAAATTTTACAAAATCATGCCCGTTAAAAATACGGGTGTTACAGATAGCTATAATTGTTTGATGTGAATAATGCTTTGCATCCAACTATGAACATGAATCGAATACTCAATAAAACAAAAACGTTGGAATTATAATGTAAAGATGACGATCTTCTAATCCTTATTGAAAGGATCATCCATCGGAATAAAAATCAAAGTCGTGATGATTAACGTGATTACTTAGTCAAATAGCAAGCTTGTTTGACGGAAGCTCTTCTTAGGGAAATAAAGGAAGCTCGGAAATACTACATGTTCTCTAATTTGCAAATAGAAGTTTCAAGGACTAATGAAAAACGAAAATTAAGTGGTTGCAATCATAATATAGGTGGTTTTAAAACATTAGTTTTCTACATAGAACGAAAAATGATGTCACAAAATTATAAGACGGAGGTAGAAAAATTAATCAGAGGGGCAACATATACTATTGTATACGATAGTATATAATTTTAGAAGGTGGAATATAATTTAGTATAGGCAGCATATAATTTTTATAAAAGTTTTTATGATAATAATGAAAGAGAAAAATTCGAGGGGGCAGCCCAACTTTGCCTGTGTGTCTATTGAGTTCCCAGCCTCATCTTTATGTCTATTGAGTTATATAATTTTGATAACTCGATAGACAAAAACATGAGTTAAATTAATTTGTTTGGCTCAAGCTATTTTCTTTAAAAAACTTTTCCAGAGACGAAAGTTGACCTTTTTACCTCGCTTGTATGGTGGGAGATATTGGTTTTTTGTAACAGGTAAATGGTAACTGGAGTAGCTTCATCGTCAACGAAAGCAACTCCATATTAATCCTTGTTACCAATTTTTAAACTTGGATAAAAACCAGTCAGTCGATTATCACCAGACTGACAATTCTTAAAAGATTAGACTGACCGTCTTAGACTTTTGTTTGCTTATCATACATTCGACAGAAATGAACATAAAGAGAATAACATTTAGTATATGAATAATAAATAAATTCTTTATTAATAAAATGTCTCCAAAAACTTATTATAATATTTTATCCTTAAAGCACTATGTCTAACAGATAATTCCCTGAGCTTAGCTTGGATCCACGAAGCAAGCCTTTTGACACTATAGAACGAGACTGTTAGGTTTTGGCTGTCAGTAGGGCTCAATACAAAATTGGCCATCAATAGTGTCAAAAAAATTAATTTGGAATCTCGTAGGTTCTAAGTTGGAACCTAGCAAGTAACAATCTGGCCTTCACTCTGGCGATGGGAGGTGGATTTCGATGGGTTTCACGACAGAACCTGGTGGATTCCGGGACAGAACCTAGCAGGTTCCATTTTGAGAGGAAGGATAACTTGGTGTTTTAATAAATCCCCAATTTCAAATAAAGGGATAGTTTTGATAAGTAGTTTGTTGGAGGCTATTTTTAATAAAGTGGTGTAAATGGGTGGCATTCTTGTAAGTTGCTTCAAGAAATATCTGATAAGCCCAGAAAGCTCCGACGAAACCCAAACCGTTGAAAAGGCTCAATTAAGGCAGCAAAGTGCAATAGAAAGGTGTGCAGTTATACACGAAAATTCACCATGCACAAATGCCATTACCTCCATGGACGAGATTTGGATTAGTAGTATCCAATTAAAGACTAGCCACCAAAGTTCGCAGGCAACAAGGAATGAAGAAAATATTTCGAAATCAAACAGTTATATAAGGCAAAAAGCGTTGGCTCTTGTATCAATGGAGCAAACAAAAATGTCAATTAAATCCAAACTCACGTGCAAGAACTACGGTTTACAGATGCGGAGGTAACCTAGTTACAAATGGGGTCATACATTGGAACACTATCTAAATTCAAATCCAAAGGGTTGAACTTCGTTTGGCTTGATTCCGTAAACAGACGCGTAGGTAGCCTAATCGCAAATTAGGCGCAATTGCAAATCCAAATCAAATCTTTAAATTTTAAAAATTCAAATCTAAAGTCCTTCCAATTCCTTGTAGAGTCAATACACCAAAGAACTCTCTCCACAAAATAAATTCATAAAAGTATTAAAATAGGAACTACAAGTGGATTGATCACCAATCGGGGTATGTAAACAACTCGATAAAGCAAATCCATCGAGCTCATCCGTAATCTAAAATCAATGCCAATTTTCCCCTAAAACAACACAAGTAAATTTTACTTTATCATAATTGCAATTAAAGGGTTTTCCCTTGTATCAAAGGACTTTAATTAAGAGGTTATTCTTATAATGTTGAATAGATTGAACTTATATAGAGTAAACTCTTATGCTTCTAAATTCCAACGCGGGTGAAATTATATTGTGTTTGAGATATTTATTATTTTAATATTTTTACTCAACACACTTCTTGGAGAAATCTTATTTTTTATTTAAAATAATTACATAAGGCCAAATAACTTTGAAAACATGGCTACCGAGAATATGGACAAGAATATCCCACCTCGTCGCCAATCAAAGTCTACGGCTAATTATGGCATTTCCAATTCAAATACAAACTTGCACGTCCTGCTCCCATTAAAGTCTCTAACCACAAGTTCTCATTGCGTAATAATTTACTTCTTCTGTTTCTTGACTTACCATTTGACCAATAAGTATGTAATCATAATCTAAAAATGTTTAGAGCGTGCTTTGAATGGTTTTCTGGTCTTAACACGGCATTAAAATATGTTTGGAACAATTTTGAAAAGTGGAGTTTCCGGCTGCTAGAAAACAAGTCTCTGTGGTCCTGCGTACAGATTAAGTTTGGATCTGTATCAGGCTTGGTAGAAAAATTGTAATATATATCTCTCAAAAGTTAAAATCATTAGACACAAAGAAAATATGGAGAATACACTTTTTCTTTTTTTTTTTTTTTTTGCTCTAGCATTTAGCACTGTAGGGCTCAAAATTGAGCCGGCAGCGCTAGTGCTGGGTGTGTGGTGCCTGGGCACCAGGCAGCCCTTTTTGCCGCCGCGGTGCCATCCCGAGCTGGCTCATATTTAGAAATTATGTCTTTGAGTTGTTTCGAAATAGTGCTTTTATTGGTTATATGTTTTGATACAAATCTGAATACCTATTGATAATAATTGCATTGATACATGAATAGATATATTTACAAACAAAAAATACATTTACAAATAAAAAGATATCTGTATGTAAAGGGCTGCATGAGTTGAATCGGTTGGGTTGATTCATGAAATGATACCTTTTGTATCTATATAAACTCCAAAAAATCTATAGATTTCATATCTTGTTCTGAAGCATAATATTGTTGCTAGATATTGTCTTCAAATGTTTGTTATATCTTAGGGGTAATTTGCTATTAAACTTTTTCGCAAACTTAGAATAGTGAATGCAAATAAAACCTTTAAAGAAAGTGCTCATACATGCCTCAAAAACCTTTTTTTTTTTTTTAGAAATTCATAACCTCCATTTTTACTATGCACTCAAACTCTCTCACAAGGCTTTGGTAGTGGGTTAATGTAGTGGTGGGTTGAGGCGAGGTAGAAATGGGAAAGGAATATTGGTAGAGGCAAGGATGGTAGACGTTGGCCGGGGGAGAGTTGAGGTGGAGGCAGCACTAATGTTGTGCAACGGTGGGCACGGTGAGGTGAGGAGGGTTTGGGTTATTTCAAGTTGCTATATATATATATATATATATATATATATATATATATATATATATATTACATACATAGTTTTTGAAAGGTATTTTGGGTATTTTAAACTTAAAATCGAGTACTGATTAAGAAAAAGTATGAATTTGTATATTAATTATATAATTCAAAGTTACGAACTTGTTGGAATAAGAAATTAAGAGTATACTTCACGAATAATCTTAATATATGTGATATAAAAAGATAAATATGCTTTTAATTTGTAGGACTTTAAATATGTGGAAATGGTAGTTATGCTTTGGCGATGCTCTAATTTTGCCATGACGGATTAGAGGATTATAGCTATTTGACTATTATTTCACTTAAAAGGAAGTACAGGAGCATATAGCACCCTAAGTTTTCCACACATGTGAAGCTCTTTCTTTTCTTCTTTTTCTAATTGCAAAAATAAAAAATAATTATTAGTTAATTTTGCCCCACTTGTATAGTCCTCGGCAGGATGTTTCCCAAGCAATATAGAATTAGATTTCTTTACATCCATTTATAGATATAGGGAGAATGAGGGAAATAATAGTCTTTTGATGGCTAACTTAATCAATTGCAGATGTTTAGAAAAGGTTTAGTGAACAGCCAAGTCAATCCTTGATAGAGGAATAGACGCATAAAATCCAAACGTTTCAGTGTAAGGAAATGAAGCCTGTGAAAAATTGATTTCAAATATCAGTATTAATGAAAATACTAAAAAAATAAAAACTATAAATTATTGTTTTACATTGAAAATTTGATGTCATGTAAAAAATGATGCATTGCAACCTCTGAAAGATCAATTTTTGTTAATTTATTATGATATTAACTAAAGTTTTCCCTAAAACTTTAGTACTTAGACGAAAATTTCTCCCGCTTTTTTGAAATTTCAACCAAAATTTCAGATTTTTCTAAAGTCACAAAACATCTTTGGGGCTTAAAGAGAATACTTTCTATCAAAAATTTTAAAGAAGTTTGGTAAATATAATAAAAACTTGATTTCACTCAAAAGATATTTCGAGACTTTAGATAATGAAAATTTCAGTAGAAATTTTGTAAATATCAAAGAAATTATTGTCCATGCTCAAATGGCAATAATCCTTTGCTCATTGTGGCAAAATAATATCACGATAAAAAATATCTATCATTTTCACATATTTAACGATAGGCAAAGTATTTACCTCAAAAGAAAAAGGACAAAATATAAAGTAAGCTCCGTTAGTTAAAATGATATTTATCTTTTTATATCTGTATTTTAAAATTACTCACAATGTATACTCTTGATTTTTTATTGCATCGTTTGTACCAAGAATCATCTTTGCTATGTACATTCATACATATTCTCAGTTAGCACACGATTTTAACTAAAAATACCTAAAGTACCCTTGAAAGACCAAATAACACAACCGATGATAACTTAAGAAAAAAACCCTAACCCACCTCACGTCACCTTACCCATCGCCGCACAACACTACCATGCCTCCAGTACCGTAGCTCGCCCCCTACTAACACCTCAGCCCTCCTCTGCTCCACCCACATCGCTTTGCCTTTTCCACCCCGCGTCAACCAACCATTACCTTTACCCATTACCCCGACATAATCTAGATCCAAACTTCATTGTTGTGACCAGATTTGAACTTCTCAATGTGCAAGACAATTCTCCACCAGTGGCAAGCTTGACTTTGTGCTTCTTGATTTTTGATTGCATTATTTGTACCAAGAAATTACGTTTGCCATGTATATTCATTCATTTTCTTAGTCAGCACCCGATTTTAACCAAAAATACCCAAAATACCCTTGAAAAACCAAATGAAAACAACTGATAATAACTTTAAAACAAAAAAACCCCAAAACTCACCTGACGTCACCTTACCCACCACCGCACAACACTACCAAGCCTCCTGTACCTTTGGTTGCCCCTACTAGCACCTCATCCCTACTCAGCTCCACCCACATCGCTTTGCCTTTTCCACCCCGCCTCAACTAACCATTACCTTAACCCGCTATCCCGACATAATCCATTGAGTATGGATCTTTATGCTGCTGTTTTTTTTTTTTTTGAAACATTTGCGATTTGGTAGATTTAATATGTGAACTCTACAAAAGTTTGGATTTTTGTTTTTGTTAAATGAACTACGAGTGTTAAACGAAATGCAGCTATGGATTCACTTCCCTGTGCTCCGTATGTAAGGTTTAGGACTAATTAGTTAGGGGCTTTTTTTAAGGTTTATTTTGAAGAATTGTACAAAAAAAAAACATTTTAATAGGGTACGAATTGGAACTTTCACTTTTTACACACACAATCAGCATTTAGGGTCACGCAAGGACATTGATAAAAATAACCTTCTGAAAAATTTCATTATCATTCTTCAGAAAAATACTTTATCAATGTATACCGTGTT
Organism: Artocarpus heterophyllus; assembly: GCA_025403435.1. Lineage (NCBI taxonomy): Eukaryota > Viridiplantae > Streptophyta > Magnoliopsida > Rosales > Moraceae > Artocarpus > Artocarpus heterophyllus. The sequence goes on along the minus strand of CM046347.1, from coordinate 13,774,866 downwards.
ATAATCAATGATTATTTAAATGCAATGATAGGGTTTAATTTCCAAAATGATATAAAGATAAGATTGTTGTTCTTTAAGTTTAGCAAACACTAAAAGAAAATTTTATTTATTTTTTCTATTACACCATTCAATAGGCGTCTAAGCACTACAAAGACAATCTAATATACTCATAGTTTTTTTTTTTTCTTTCTAGGTTATTAACACTAATAACTTTTAAATTTTGGGGTCTCTTATTTTGTCCCTCAAACTTAAAAAATTATCACTTTGTTCCTTAAACTTTTAAAACTTTTTATTTTGTCTATTCCATTCAATTTTCTGTCCAAATAAACAGAACTAAGTTTACGTGATTCTCATATGAGTCATCTCTTAGGCTAAAAATAAGATTTATATCACTTAAAAGTTTTGTTTAACGTTTATACTATCATTTAGGGGTAAAATAATAGCTTTAAATTTCTAAGGGACAAAATAATGGTTTTTAAAGTTTATAAAACAAAAGGGAAGAAACCGTAAAGACATTAGTATTAATTGACCTTATTTTTAATACCATTAATTTTCTCCTTGCAATATACTCGACGGTTTGATAAACGCGCCCTTACATTGTACATTTAATTGCAGACATGTATAGGAAACACAATAAAGATAAATTCGACTTTTATTATAATATGCATGATTGCAAGGAGGTGCAGCTAGAAACCATAAGAAGTACTTATAAATATGGCAGCCATTATTCTACCGATAAAAAAAAAAAAAAAAAAGAAAAAAAAGACGGCAGCCCTTATCTTTCACAATACATAATTAAATATATCACCACACAGTACTAACAATTTTTTCAAGGGAAAACCTCAACGATAGATAGCACAGAACCCAATATTGGCGTCATTTTGTAGTGACTAAATTTAGCGGCCCAGATGAGCTTCTCCAATTCAGTCACACTACGCACTTTTCCAGAGAGGGTCATCATTGCGACGTCATTCGAGAATTTTAATTCAGTCAAATCCTTTGTCTCTTCAATATCGCCAGTCATATTTTCGATGGCAATAATTTTTCCACCCTCAGCGTTGCTCAAAATCGCTTCTCTGCACCTCTTCAGTATCTTGATACTATCTTCATCATTCCAGTTGTGCAGAATGGACTAGATTTTCATATTAAAGCAAGACATTAAACATTTAGGGTGTATGTATTTTGCATCAAAAAATGAAAAAATAAGAAGTAATTTTTTTCTTTCAATAATATGTTTATTTATAAATCAAGAATAAAAATATTGTGGACCCCGCACAACACAAGAAATGAAGAAAAAGAAATCCCAATCATCTTTACTTAATTTATTTAAATGTTATTTTTAAAGGTTATTAGTGATATAAAAGTGATAATTTAATAATTATATTAAATAAGATATTAATTCTTAAGCAAGTAAACATTAGAAAGAGAATGACATTAGGGCCGTTTAGTATTGTTTTTAAAATATGTATAAATGTTTTTATTTTAAAAAATGAAAATTTTTTTAGAATTATGCTGAAAGTGTTTTAAAATTTTTGTTTAAAAGAACATACAAAAACATTTTCAAAAATTTTAAGAATAAAAATTAACAAGGCCATTGTTTTTCATTACATCATGAAACAAAAAAGTAAACGTTAGAAAAGAAATTAATAATTCTCCTTACTATTACTTTACATTCTAATCATATTACTTTTTCCCTTACATTTTTTTACCGTTTGCTAAACGAGCCTTTATTATTATTGTATTAGCTGCATGCAAAGGAAATTTTCTTATAATACAAAATTAAGTAATAAAATATATATACCTTGAGCAAAATCGCATCTGCAGGAGGTATTGCATCAGAAAACACATTTCCTCCAATAAAACTCAAGTTGTCAGTTCCCTGAAAATTAGAAACAACATGTGGGAGATCAAACACAGTGCATTTCATATGTGGGAACGCGTTGGCTATGGCTTTAGCCATACTTCCAGAGCCGCCTCCTACGTCGACCAAGGACTTCAAACCCTCAAACACGCTTTTATATTCTGCATTTAGGATGACCTTGGAAAATAGCTCAGATGGACCAGCCATTGCCTCGTTAAAGATGTTACTAAGTTCTGGATCATGAGCTAGCTGATCCCACAAGGTCGTCCCATATGCCGTCTCACATAAAGAGAGATCGCTGTTCTTCAACCAATTGCTCAGGGAATGCCATTGGCCCATCGATTGAGGAAGAAGGGGGTTAAGGTAAAATGTTTTCAGTTTCATGAACGCAGGTGCGCCTGTTAAGAGAAGGCGGGAAACATTGGTGAGAGAATATGCTTCTTTTTCTTGACCTTCTTGTTCAGTGTCATCAGTTTTTTGGGTTGCAAAAAAGCCCAAGTGGACGAGCAGCCTCATAATGCGGTAAATACAATGAGTTTTTGAAGGGTCGATAGGAAGTTTTTCAACTAGTTTTGAGAAAGTGATGGCTGGTTGGCCATGCTTGTGGATGATATCGGGGATGCCTAATTCAATGGCACACTTTAGTGACATGGCCTTTATGTAACTGAGTGAGCAATTCCACAAAAGAGAAAAGGCATGAACCAGCTCACTAGAGCTCATCACCTCATCATGATCAGTAGAACCCATTGTACGTTTCAGCTGAAAAGTAGTCTAATCTTCAACTCATGTAAATTCCTAACTTGCGGATCTCTACTTATAGAAGTATTACTCCAACGCATTGACAGGAGGTGCTAGTACCTTACATTTAAGATCGTATGAACCAAGCATCATAATTTTTATGTTTGGTCTATTTTACCCTTTCTAGTAATTATCTTTAATTTAGTTTCTTAAAACGTTGAAGAAATAAACTTACATTAAAAAATTATATATATAAAAATGACTATTCTTGTTAGTAATAATCTATCTACAAGTTGCATGCCAATGTCAATAAAAACCTAACTTCGCTGTCAATGGGGTGTTTATAAGTTTATTGTACAATTTGTTAAAATTAATAGTTTCAAGAAATAAATTGTAAATGTGTAATAAGTTGAGTGGACAATTGTGCAAACAACCTTAAAGTTAATATCATCACGTAGAGAAAAAAAATACTATGGATCAGTAACTTAACTTAATAAGCGATACACAGGCCAATTTACATTGTTATCTTCGTTACTTTACTTTTTAACTATTAGGAAATCAGTTATTGATTTTGTTTATAATAGAAAACTATTGAACTTCATCTAAAAGTGAAGAGTTTAAATCTCCCACTCCAAGTTAAAAAAAAAGAAGAAAAGATAAGGTCATGAGAGGTAGGAAAGATTCAATTAAGGATGTAAGATAGTAGATGATAGCTATAATTGTTTGACGTGAATAATGTTTTGCATCAAACTATGAACACGAATCCAATACTCAATAAAACAAAAACGTTGAAATTATAATGCAAAGACGACGATCGTCTAATCCTTATTGAAAGGATCATCCATCCGACTAAAAATCAAAGTCATGATGATTAACGTGACCACTTAGTCAAATAGCAAGCTCGTTTGACGGAAGCTCAAAATTAATACATGTACTCTAATTTGAAAATAGAAGTTTCAAGGACTAATGAAAAACGAAAATTATGTGGTTGCAATCATAATATAGGTGATTGTCAAACATTAGTTTACTACATAGAATGAAAAATGATGTCACAAAATTATAGGACGGAGGCAGAAAAATTAATCAGGGGGCTAAACAAATATTATATTTTAGTATATAATATTAGGAGGTGGAGTAAAATTTAGTGTGAGCAAAATATAATTTTTATAAAATTTTTTATACAATAATAAAAGAAAAAAATTCAAGGGAAAAGCCGTGCATCTTTGTCCATGTGTCTATTGACTTCTCACCCTCATCCTTGTGTCTATTGAATTATACAATCTCGATAATTTGTTAGACAAAAAATGAGTTAAGTTAATTTGTTTGGCTCAAACTATTTCCTTAAGAAAACTTTTCCAGAAGAGAAAGTTAACCTTTTTTTTTTCCTCGCTTGTATCGGCTCGAGATCATTGACTTTTTGTAACAGATAAATGGCAACTGGAGTAGCTTCGTAGTCAACGAAAGCAGCTCCATGTTAATCCTTGTTGCCAATTTTTAAACTTGGGTAAAAAACAGTTGGTCAATTATCGTCAGATACGAAATCTTGAGAGGACTTCTAGACGATGTCATGTATGTAATACGGTCTGAAGTGGGATTTTTTTCCCTTACAAAAATATAAAGAAAAGTTTTTCTATGGTAGACTATTATATAAATAGTGTACATTTCTAACTGTTTGATTTGATAAAAATTGTAACACCATAAAAAAGCACGTATAACAGACAATTTTAAATAAAATGAAATCTAAACATCAAAAAGGTGAGGTGTTGAGCTTTTGCCAAACACCCTTTGTATTTTCTAAATTACAAGGAGTTATCTATAATGATTAAGAATTTGGCGGGAAAACTATCACTACTAGAAAAAAGGTTCATTACGACCAAAAAATTGGTAGCTCTATTCATTTTTGGTCACATGGTCGTTATAAAAGTTTTCTTGCGACCAAAGCTTCGTCGGAACAAAATTCTTTTTGCGACCAAGATTTTAGTCACCGAGCATTGATAATTTGGTGGCAAAAAGTATGAAATTTTGATGTCGATGGCAATCAGATAATCATTTTACAACCAAATTGATCTTCTTTTTTTTTAACCACATAATTGGTCACAAAAAGTTCTTTTGCAATTAAAAAAATTTGGTCTCTAAATATTTTTATCTTTTGCTTCTAATTTTTTGGTCGCAGAAAGACTTTAATTTGGTTACCATTGAAGTCATGCTAGATGAGCACAACTCAAAATAATAGACACAAATATCCTTAAAACTTGCTATTTACTTAAATCAGTCATTTAAATATGCTATTTACTACAAATTTTGTGATATACATATATATATATATATATTAAATTTTGTGTCTAACTAGTACGGATGAATAACTTAACTTAATAAGCAACACTCGGCCTAAATTACACTGTTATTTTTATTATTTTACCTTTTAGTTATTAGGCGACCACTTACCCATTTGGTTTATAACAGAAAACAAAATATGGTCATGAGAAGTAGGAAAGATTCAAATTAAGGATGTAAGAAAACAGATGATAGGATTGTTTGATGTGAATATTGTTTTGCATGATATAAATGGAGACAATGCCCTTTCAAAAAAGAGAGTTCGTTGTTTTTTTTTTTTTTTAATTCTAATTATTTGATTTGATCGATCATCCCTCGAGTAAAAAGTTAAACTCGTGATGAACATGAATCCAATACTTAATAATACAATAGCGTTGAAATTATAATGTCCTGCGGTTCGAAATCAGCTGCTAATTAAAGACGACGATCTTCTAATTATTTAATTGAAAGGATCATCCATCTAAATAAAAAACCAACTCGTAATGATTAACATGATAACTTAGTCAGATAGGAAGCTTGTTTAATGGGAGTTCTATAAATGCGTTAGTCATTCTTATATTTTAAAAAAGTTTTTAAAAACTCAATTCACGCCCTTCTTGCGTAGTCATTCTTGGGCTAACACTTAGATATTCAAAGCTTTGACTTACTATCATAATTAGGCATTATAGCGCGTGTGTGTGTAAAAGGAGTGACTTACAAACATTTTGGAAAATAAATACATAAACATGTTAAATAAAATCAATGTTTTAAGAGTTTATAAAGTTAAACAATTCAAAGAACAGAAAAATGATACCATATTGATATGAAATTCTAAAACCAAGACAAAATAATAACACATTAGTTACTAAGAAACTATATATACATGTATTTACAAAATACTTTTTTAATTTATAACTTTTTTTAATTTAAGTCAGTTAGTTAGATGCAATATAGACACACAAATAGTACCAATAGGTTGAAATATGTCTCAAGAATACTAGTCACATTTTACTCTACTATTTCAAACAAGAGGAGGATGTGTTTCAAGATTATTATGTACTCCTTAACTCCGCCATCCTTATGCATATATGTAAACGAAAATAAAATGCACCTAAGATAAACAAACAACCAAGATTACATTATCGGACCAAAACGAGATGCGCTTCAAGAGGAAACTCCTTAACTCTGCCATCTCTACTTTGGAAAAAAAGAATCTTAAAGTTTTACAAGCAACACATTATTTTTTCAGTTGGCCAAACAGATGGACACAAAATCAATAATAGTCAAGAATCATATACAAAGTCAAAAAAAAATTTACACACAACCTACTCCCTCAACATAAATTAAGCATTGTCCCTAATGTTTAAAAAGATAGACCAAAGAACAATATTACCTATGCAAAAGCAGTTAGTCAAGAAATTAATAAAAGATAATGAACATGCTGTGGGTATAATCAAAAGATTAAACAAGTCACAGTTGGAGATCTAAATCTAGACGCCGTTTTTTGCTGTCCATCTTCCATCTAACTTTGATTTGTAGTGTCTGTCTCAGGATGAACAGCCTCGATTTGATCATTGAGTTTTTTAGCTTTGAAGTAGAGATAAAGATCTTTCTTTGTGTCTGGACAAGAAAATTTTGTTACATAGCATGATCAAGAAATTTCAACAAACCTTCAAAGAAACCATTAACATTTATCAAACCCCAAGGCTTTAGAGTAAATGCCTAATATGTTCCTATTTGTTGCTATATAAAATTCCTTTAAAGTTCCTAGACCACCAGGTAAGGCAATGAAGGCATCTTGTGTTGAATCATAACAGCAATGTGATTAGTGATAGTTAAGACTCCCCAATCTATTCCTATGGTTTGACCACAAAGATTGCCTTAAGAAAAAAAATATTAGGGATAATACCTAAGACTTTACTAGCTCCCGTGTGGGCTCCTACTGCAACACTCCCTATTAACGCAAGGCTACCTCCCTCATAAATCATGTTTATTTTCCTCTTAGTTAGGACATGATCTAAGTGAAACTCAGCTTCTAAATAATGTTGATTCTTTCCAAGACTGGAACCGCAAAACACACAAATTGTTTTTTATCTTTGAGGTGGCTAGGTAGAGCGTTCCATATCGGTTTCTAAGACTTTTTTTTTTCTTTGCTCTGCCTAGCTTCTAAGTCACAAATAGTTTTTATAAAGGAGTCAAGTATGATAAATATTTTATGTAGGATAGGGATGGCGGTGCAAAATCAAATGACTTTTGACAAACAAACTATATATATATATATTGAAAATTTGTTGATATAACTGTATAACTTTTTGAAATAATGGCATTGAATCTTTGAAAATTGAGATAAAGTTAAGCAAATAGAGCACACAAAATACCTACCGAAGAAAAATGAGATATCTGACACAAATAAAAAGTCAAAATAATAATAGTAAAACTAAATAATACAAATCAAAAATGAAATTACTTTAACAAGTACTATTTAGATTAAAAACAAACCAATGCACACAATTTTTTTATGAATTTTGTTTTGAACTCGATAGATCAAGGATCTGTTTCCTATCTAGTTTTCTTATAAATTGGGAAACAGGATCTTTTAACGTCAAATTCACTAAATGTTGTTTCTCATCACAAAATTGTGGCCAGAGTTTAGAAATAACATCTATACATATCTGCTCGGATGCATCTCAAGAGTGGCTTTGACATAGTCCAAGTTCTTCTTACTTAGTTCATCCAGGTAGAACTATATTTTATCCTATTTATTTTTAAAGACCGTGCCTATTGAACGACATTTGCTTGTACAAGTTTGTCAAGCACACTTAGGATACCTAGACTCAAAAGTTTGGGCTTTCCTTTTCCTTGAATATAAAGTCATACCCGTACCTAGCAAATATTTGAACTGCTCAAAATCACTGGGATGAACTTTGCCTTTAACGAGCATTCTAACATCATTGGGGAGACCAAAGCGTGAGAGAATCCACAGTCGATTGACTCGAGTATTGTACTTTCTTTGATTTCATTTTAAGGCAAGGAAGGGAAGTATTTCTTCAAATGAATGTGTTTGGGATCCATGATAAAGATGTAGAGAGTGTTGGGTTTTGTTGGATTTTGTGATTCAAATAAGCAGCAGAAATTCAAAATTAATTCCCACAAAACCCTCGCAGGATCCATGTAATTCGATTAGATTGATAAGAAAGTCATAGAATCTTATCAGGATGACAAAAAAGGCGAGAATGTTAGAAGGAAGAGAGCAGGTTCACTCCAGTGACACCCTAACTCAAGCTTCTCGTATTCAGGATCGGATTTAGACGTTGTTACCTAGATCAATGCCCTCTATAGGTATCCACACAAGCAGACTCTCTCAAAAAGCAAATTAGTATGCTAGCACCCTCTCTTTGTGTTAAATGACTCTCTCTAATTTTAGGGTTTTAATGTTTTCACCTTTTAGAATAAAAGAACGCCTTTTCTCATCTTAATTCGGCCAGAAACCCTAAAATAGATATATATATATATACATATTGACTTCGAGATATAGTCAAATTTTAACTAGGGTAAACTATAATTCAAATATGATTCATAGAATCTAGATAATGTCAGATTCAATGAACCTAGTCATATCTAGTACATCAAATTTGGACATTATCAAGTTCATTGAACCTAGACATAGTAAACCCAAAATTCATTTTTGGTCTGTTCTAAGTGTGCGACCCTGTAGGTTCACATAACGTTAGCAGTGGGTTTAAAATTTTGTTTTTGGCCCACAAATCATAAGCGGCCTCTAGCAAGACATTATGATTACTCAAGTTATACGAATGTCAATAATCCGACATAACCTAATCCACAATAAGTATTAAAGTCCTTTTGTTACTAGATACCTTGATTGAACATAAGGCATGGTTTATGTCATCCTTATACTATTCAATTATATTATTTCTCGATTTTAAGTAGACTGACATTGATAACCCTTATCAATTCATTCCAGTATGGCCATACATTTTTCTTCAGTCTAACTTATCAAGGGGCCCATATATATCTTTCTCATAATAAATAAGGAACAAATTCCTTCTTAATCACTCACATTCCTCACATGATTCACTCTATATCCAACAACAATCCATTCCATCATCCTGCTAAAAATAATATTAGAATGTGTCAAAATATAGAACTTGTAATGTAGGAAACAATGGTGATTTCATGTCAGAGGAATAGGATAATACTATTGTGATGAGAATCACTTATGACAATTATCCATGTAGTATTCTCATAGCGGGTCGATGCAATACATCATTTCTCAAATATATATCTATGAGTTGACTTAGTATCTCATACACATGATCAGTAAAACATAATCATTAGTCAAACTTCATACTAGTCTTCATTTACTATTATCCTAATAATAATAACCGACTAGAGATAATTTAAAATAGAATTCAATTTTCACATAAGAGTTTTACTATCAAGTCACATACTTGATGACCTTAGGCAGAATTAACTATTCATGAAATTAGAATAAAAAATAATACTGAAAATGCCTCTTTATTAATAAAATACAAATGTAACGAAGTCAAAATGTGGTCATTACATAGTTGGCCTAGGACACATAACTAACAGAGAGAAATTTGAGAGATTTGAGAGTAATTTTAAAGATTGAAGGTGAGATTTGAGAGGTTTGGAAACAGATTTGAAGGATTTCAATTGTTTGAGTGCGGATCGAGGAAAAATTTAAGAGATCGAGAGATAAAGATTTCTAGAAAAGTTTTAAAATTCTAGAGAGAATGCAAAGAGAATTGGAGTTTTAGAGAGAGAAAAAGGTAAGCAAATGATTCGGAATCTACAGTGAACGTATTTATAAACTAAGACTAAGGTACTATTTAGACACAAGAAAAAAAATACATACATGGGAAACTAGATTTTTTTAAATAAAATATCAATATCTCACCATAAGATCCAAGTGATATAATGTGTTTGAAAAGTTTTCAAACGCCGATCGGTGTAAGATTCTCCGATTGGTTGTGTTTTTTAGATGCATAGTGTGCATAGAGTTTAGGTCTTGCAAAGGACTATGGTAGTGTTCATATTAGGCTTTGCACAACGTAAATATTAATTTGTAAATTGGGTAAATTGCTAGAGTAGTCCCCAACCTTTCACAAATGTATGATTTTGGCCCCTAACCTTTTGATTTTGATTTATAAGTCCTAACCTTTCATTTTAGTTGTTGAAGGAAAAGTTTACGGTTTAACTGTTAATTTTAAGGGCCAGTTTGTCACTTTTTTATAACTTCTAGGACTAGTTTGTCACTTTTTGGGGTCAAAAATAACTGTTTAACTATTAAATTAGTCCCTCAATAATTAAAATCAAAGGTTGAAGATTAATAAATCAAAAATAAAATGTTGGAAATAAATGTTCACTTTCATAAAAAGTTAGGGACTACTGAAGTAATTTATACTATAAATTGAGATGAGCCATATGATTCTTATGGTAAGAATCGTCGATTAAAATAAAGTTGCTTTATTTATATATGCATGGTTCACGTTTTATTTCTTTTATTTTTATTACATTATTGTTTTAGAACTCAAAGTCCTACTAAGCCTTTTGCTTATAGTTTCTACTTGTTTTTGTTAATTTTTTTCCCCACGAGGTCTACAGTACGCAGCTGAGTAGATTGCTGCTACTGGTTTACTTGTGGTGCTCATGAGTTGAGCTGTTTGCATGTTTCACTATCAAGGCATGCAATAATGAGATTATTTTTCATGCACTATGATTTATTTTGTTAGACTATAGTTTGGATGTAACTCTCTCTATTCTGTATTATGTATGCATTACTGTGTGGTCCAATGGAACCTAGATGGTATTTGACAAATTTTAGTTTTTTTATGACTTTGAGGTTATTTTAGTAATTTTCATTGATCGTCATGTTTTAAATTAACTCCAAGTTATCCTTATATATATATATATATATATATATTAAATTATGTTAGTTTTGTTTTATTATTTCATGATAATATTGTTAAAAGTAAAAGTTAATTTTCAACGTTTAAGCCTAACTTTTAATTAATTATCTTTAATTAAATCGTCACATCATCATGTTGATTTGGGGACATAATATTAGTTCTAAGAAGCTTTAGCGTCTCAGGGTCCAACACTTAGAACATACGACAGTAATCTACTATGGCTAGGTATTTCAAGTAAGTAATGGCATATCTGACCAATTTAGCGATAGAATGGAACATGTTGAGAACCTTAAAGAGCATCTAAGGCTCTTTGCTGCTCTTGGTGACGCCTTCGCCAAATTAGAAGAAGACAACTATGAAGTACTTTGACCAAATTATCCCTCCATGGTCTGAGGGCTTGGTTATAAAGCTTCTTCTTAGAGATAAAGACATCCTTGACGATCAACCCGAAGTTTTGGCTATAACGTTTTTGTTTTTTTTTTTTTGTTTTCTTTTTTTTGGTTTTGATGGTGTAATGTGGCTATCGACAATGTCATTAATGTCGCTTGTTGTTTTCAATTTTTTTCTTTATTTTTTTTTGTTGACCGCCTCGGGCGTTGGAAAGAAGCATGTGTCAGCGAGAAAAGAGAGAAAAAAGAGAGGAAAAAAAATGTCCCACTAGGACATTTTCTATGTCCCACCAGGACATGCAAAGGGACACCAAAAAATGTCCTAGAGGGACACCTGAAATGTCTCAGAGGGACATGCAGACGTGTCTCTAAGGACACGAAAAATGTGCCAGAGGGACATGTGGATAAGTCTCAATAGAACATGTGACATGTCTCGGTGGGATATGTGAACATATCTCAGTGGGACATGTTCTAAGTTTGTGGCATAAAAACTTTTATCATTTTGTGGCATAAATAGAGATAAATACCCAAAACACCCAACATATCTCACTATTATATTCATAAATTTTCTTAGTTAGCCCTCAATTTTAACTAAAAATACCCTTTAAAAACCTAATAAAAGTAACTGATAATAACGTAAAAAAAAAACCCTAGCCCACCTCATGTCACCTTACCCACTGCCACACAACACTACCATGCCTCCACCTTAGCCCACCCCCTACTAGCGGTTCATCCCATCCCCCCACACCAAAAACTCATTAGAGAATTTAAGGAATCATGAGTATGTAGAGATGAAAAGGTGGGTCATTATAATCAGTAGCTATTACGAAATTTGACATATTTGCACAATTACCTTTAGGGTAAATTGCTTATTGGTCCTCACAAAAATGAGACTTTGGTCCCAAACCTTTTTTTTTACCAAACTAATCTCAATCTTTCAATTAAGTTACTGAGAGACCATTTTAACCAGACGGATTTTAAATGTGTGTCATGTGAGAGGCACATGACTATTTTAGTATAATACCCATTTTAGTAAAATACCTAATATTTTTTAAAAAAGAAACTAAAATTAAAGCATAAAAAACAATTACAAAATAAAAAATAAATATATTAACATTAGAACTTTTCCATAATCAGATTAAAGCTTTAAAAAAAATTCTCCACTCCATCTATGCTTTGACATTTATCGGCCACCTTCCCTCCTCCTCCAGCATCCTCTTGCCTATTGCCAACCTAGCTCCTCCGATAGCTCTATCTCTCTCTCTCCCTCTCTCTCTCTCTATCTCGATTAGAAAACAAAAAAGGGAAAGCCTCGTCATCCCCTCTCTCCCCCCAACCTTTCCCCTCTACTCCCCTCATCGGAGTTGCCCCTGATGACACCTGGGTTTGCAACAAGATGGCAATGCTGAGTTTGTAAATACAAGCCAAGCCACTCTTCCTTTGATGTCAAGCTCTAGGCTATTTGCGAGAGCTTGCAACCAAGATGAAGCTAGTCGAGTCACAAAAGCAGGAAGGAACCAAGATAAAGCCTCCAACCGAGAGATCTTCATCCTCATCTAAGCAAGAGGAAGTCTATGAGCCCAAGGTCTAGATCTCACGAGCGCCATCGCTGGTCGTGACAATGAAGATATGGGTTTGACATATAGGTTTTTTTTCTTAGCTTTTTTTTTTTCTTTTTTTTTCGTGGAGAATTTGTTGAAGATTTGGATTTGGGATTTGGGGTTTTTTTCTTAGCTTTTATTTTTTTTCTAGTTTTCTTGTGGAGAAGTTCTTGGTTTAAGATCTGCCCGGAGAAGTTGCTCTTGGTTGAAGATCTAGGTTTTAGATTTGGGTTTTTTTTTCCTAGCCTTTTCTTCTTCTTCTTCTTCTTTTTATACAGGAGTTGTTCTTAGATTGAAGATCTGGGTTTTTTTTGGATTGTTTTATTTTTTTTAATTTTAATTTATTTTTGTTTTAATACTAAAACTATTTTTTAACTTATAATGAAGGGTAATTTAGTAATTTCAACCAAAAATGATGTTCAATAATTTTTAACAGTCAAACTTAACGGTTTGACAGTTAAAATGGTCCATCAACAACTTAAGTGAAATGTTGGGGTCAGTTTAGGAAAAAAATAAATAAATAAAGGTTGAGGACTAAAATCTTACTTCTGTAAAAGGTTGGAGACTAATACAACAATTTACCTTTACCTTTATCAGTTATTTTTACTATTTTAGGAGATTTGAAGTTTAGATAACTCTCCTAATGCTAGATTCTCATTACTTGTATTTGTATAGAGTCTTATTCATGATTTTTTTCTTTTCCTAGTCTGTATATATAAGCAACTTGTCGAACCATGTTAAATTTTTTTATCTTCTCCCTTCCTATTTTTATTCTTATATATAAGAGTAAACTATCGCTTAGAGACCTAGGAAAACGAGCTTCTAAAAAGATGTCTTAAAGCTCAACATCAACAGTTAAGCATCGTCGTACCCAGAAAGTAGCAACATCATGAGATCATCCTTGCTAATTTCAAGGCACACTTTATTGAAGAAAACTAAATCTATCGAGTGTTTCCCTATTGGGTATGGATCTTTATGATTCTATATTTTTTTTCTTTTTGAAACATTTGCAATTTGGTAGATTTAATGTGTGAATACGCAACAACACCAAGCACCAAAAAGCCATAGAGAGAGAGAGAACGAGAAAAAGAAAGGTAGTGGCCTTCTATCTTTGGCCAGAGGGTTGTCATTGGCCAATCGTTTTGGTTCTAGAGTTCATGCCACCAGGGGAGAAAAGTTTGCCTTGAGTTGGAGGTCGAGTGTGGAGCTAGGAAGGAGATGAACTCCGTTGCTAATCTAGTCTCGAGAGCAGGGAGAAAGGAGGTGTCACCATCCATGGAGGAGGTTGCTTGGCAGCTTAGGTTTTCCATGGGTGGGGATAAAGAGGTCGTCATCTGCCTAACGTGGGCATTGAGAGGCCTTCCCTTGGTTGGGGGCAGGTTCGTGCCACTAGGTGAGGATGAGTGGCGGTTGCTCAGGTCTTGCTATGGGTTTGGCCAAAAAGAGGCCATGGGAGCTCTCCAATGGGCAGGTGGTTGGAGTTGGGTAGCTTTCACTTCTGGGTGGCTGACATTGAGGAACTTTAAATCCGTGGATAGCAGTGGTGGCAGCATTTTGGTTTTGTGTTTTCAATTGCTTTTGTTTACTGGGTCTATTGTAATAAGGGCAATGGTTTTCCCACCGGCCCCTTGGTTGTGTTTATTGCCTTTATGTTGCTGTGGGTAGTGTCGAGTTTAGAAAATGGTGTCCCTAGGCTTCTTGGTTTGTTGGGTGGTGTCCTGGGTCGGGTTAGGATTAAGGTATGGCTCTTTTTTGTGGCCGTTGGGACCACCGGTTATAGAAGTATAGCTTCGTTTAGGGGTAGGGGTCCGTTTAGCTCCGTCGATCGGACCATAGATTCCCGAGTGGGTTTTCTGGGTCTGCTTATTGACCCTGTTCTTGGTTCTTAGGCCTTTGGCTATACCTTGGCCTTTTTTTGCTATTTTTAATAAATTGTGTTTTCTCGCATTGGAGGCCTTATCTACAACCAAAAAAAAAAAAAAAAGATTTAATGTGTGAACTCTTCAAAATTTTGGATTTTTTGTTTAATGAACTACAAGTGTTAAACGAAATGCAGCTACGGATTTACTTCCCTGTGCTCCATTGTGTAAGGGATAGGACTAATTAGTGAGAGGATTTTATATATATTAAGGTTTATTTTTAAAAATAGTACAAAAAACATTTTAATAGGGCAGGCATTCGAACTTTCACTTCTTACACACACATCATCAATTAGGGGGTCACGCAAGTACATTATTAAAAGATAACCTTTAGAAAAATTTCATTATCATTCTTTAGAAAAATACGTTATCAATGATTATTTGATTGTATAAAAGAACATATAAATACAATGATAAGTTTTTATTTCCTAAATGATATACAGGTGAGATTTTTTAAGTTTAGTAAACGCCAAAAGAAAAATTGATTTTTTTTCAATCACACAATTTAATAGGCATCTAAGCACTGCAAAGACAATCGAGAATATTCATATATTATTTTTTAATTTTTATTTCTAATCCCATTAGCTTTCTCCTTGCATCACATAACGGTTTAATAAACGCACCGTCGCACCCTTACATCATACATTTAATTACAGACACTCAAACATGCATAGTAAGCACATTAAAGGAAAAATTTGGCCTTTATTATAAGAGGCATCATCCGACAAGGTCGTCCCGTAGGCGGTTTCGCATAGAGAGACATCGCTGTTCTTTAACCAATTTCTCAGGGAATGCCATTGGCCCATCGATTGAGGAAGAAGGGGGTTACGGTATAATGTTTCAATTAAGGCAGGTGCGTGGGCGGGTATTCTTCTTCCTCTTGATCTTCTTGTTCAATTTCATCGGTTTATGGGTTTGCAAAGGCCCCAAAGCTGACGAGAAGCAGCATAATGCCGTAAATACAATGAATTTTGGAAGGGTGGATAGGAAGTTTTTCAATGAGTTTTGAGAAAGTAATGGCTGGTTGGCCATGCTTGTGATACAAAGGGATGCCTAATTCAATGGCACGCTTTAGTGACATGGACTTTATGTAACTTACTGAGCAATTCCACAAAAGAGAAAAGGCCTGAACCGGCTCATTATACCTCAGTATGATTAGTAGAACCCACTGTACCTTTCGGCTGAAAAGTAGTCTGATCTTCAATTCATGAAAATTCCTAACCAGGGGATCTCTATTTATAGAAGTATTACTCCAACGTATTGACAAGAGGTGCTAGTATACCTTATATTTAACTACAAGACAACAGGCCTTCACCTGCCAAAAATTATGCTACCATAAAAAATTGATAGGAAAAATATTCTTTTTTTTACCAAATTTTGGTAGCCGAAAGTCATAGAACAAAATAAAATGTTTGTTACTAAATTTGGACAAATAACCTTAATATAGCCTTAAAATTAAAATCATCACAGTGAAAAAAATAGTATGGACGAATGACTTAACAAGCAATACTCGGCCAAATTTACACAATTATTTTTTTTATTATTTTACTTTTTAGCTGTTAGGCGATCAGTTATAGATTTTGTTTATAACAGAAAACAAGATATGGTCATGACAAGTGAGAAAGATTCAAATTAAGAATGTAAGATTACGTATGATAGGATTGTTTGATGTGCATAATGTTTTGCATGATATAAATTGAGACAATGCAACCGCATGATTTACGTTGTTGTTTCTAAATTCTAATTATTTTAACAATAACGTTGAAATTATAATGTAGTGTGGTCCGTGGAAATCAGCTGCTAACAGACGACGATCTTCTAATTAGTAAATTGAAAGGATCATCCATCTAAATAAAAATCAAACTCGCGATGATCAACGTGATAGCTTAGTCAAGGAGCAAGCTTGTTTGACGGAACCTCTAATTAGGGAAATAAAGGACGCTCGAAATGAATAAATATACCCTTTAATTTGAAAAAAAAAAGTTTTAGACACTAATAAAAAAAAAGAAAATTATGTGGTTACAAACAAAATGTAGGCCAATATAAGGACAGAACTAGAAAAATTAGTCAGGGGTGAAACATATACTATACGATAGACAAATATATTAGGGAGCAGGATATAATTTTAGGAAAGTGAAATATGATTTTTGTACAATTTTTTATAAAATATTAAAAGAAAAAAAATCAGGAGGCGCAGTCACTCATCATCGTTCTCGTGTCAATTGAGTTATATATAATTTTTTGATAACTAGATAGACAAATACATGAGTCAAATTAGTTTGGCTGAAAATATTTTCTTTGGAAAACTTGTCCAGCTAAGAAAGTTAACCTTTTTTTTTCCTTTTTTCTTTTTTTACACTCGCTTGTATCGGCGGGAGATCATCGACGTTTTATAACGAACAAATGGGACTGGATTGACTTTGTAGTCAACGAAGGCTGTTCCATATCAATCCTTGTAGCCATTTTTAAACTTCGATAAAAAATCAGTTAGTCAATTATCGTCGGATATAATATATTGGTAGGGCCTCTAGATGAAACAAAACCAGTTCTAACTGGTTGAGTTTCCTATTTTGTTGTTACGAACTCAATATGGTAATCTTTTTGCTTCGTTATCAGAACTTTAGTAAATGCTTGTATTTTATTGAGAAGCTAATAGAATTCAATTAATGAGTACTTTCTTTTTCTATGTTTGATCTTTCAACTCTCTCTCTCTGCTCTCTTTACACGAATTTTCACGGTGTTTATATATACATATAAAGAAGTTTTCAGTGGTTATATTTACCGTTGTAATTAATAATAATGATTGTATTATCTTTATTAATTTCATGATATTGTGTTTATATAAGTAGCTATAGTATGTTAAACAACCTGTTAATCTTAAGCATTAATTAAAAATTATTTTTGTTTGTGTCTTGGAAAACAATTTATTATGTACGCTTTGTTTAAGAAATCAGTTAGAACTTTAAGTTCCAACTTGCTATAATGTAAAGCTCTTACGTGTTACAATATTTAAGTTTTAACTTCAAGTTCTAACTTACTTTCCAAACTAAGCAGTAATCATGTTTATCAAATTATCATTATACTTACACACGAGAAAAACGTATTTAATCCAAAATTGTTTTTTCACTCATCTTAACTAAGTAATTGTAAAACATTAAAACAAAAATTTAAAAAAAAAAGAGAGAGAGAAAGAATTTTTTTTTTTTGGTCTAGTGCATTTTCATATCAGACAGTATAGATGTTTAAAAAATCTGCTAATCAGCTAAACCATCCAATCTAAACCAAACCAAACCACACCGATGGTTTTTGCGGTTTGGGTGGTTTTTTTACACAAATATTTTAGGTGATTTGGTTAGTGGTTTGAACTGCCTCAACCGCCCATTAAACAGTCATATTATATAATTTTATTTTTTAAAAATATTTTTTATATAAGAATTTTTAATATTTTTTATATAGATTATTTTTTATTGGTCATTAAAAAAGTTCTACACATATAAGATGCACATTTTCAAACTCTATAATTGTACTTTCCCCTAATCACTCATCATCAACATCCAAAAAACAAAATTAAATTAATGAATAAATATATACAACTAATATTAACTCATAAAATGGAACCCTAACCTTCTCCATCCAGCAATCAACGTCATCTCTTTGCACGGCCGACGGCCTAATTGTCATTTTGTCACTTTTACGCTGTCTCTCTTCGTCGTTGGCCCAACTTACCACTGCATCATTAAAGGATATTAGTAGGAAGATAGACATAATTGGAAAGTCTCATTTCAAGTTTCACATTGTATTGTTTTATGTTATTTAGTTATATTTAAATGAACTTTGGTTTGTATTATTATGACTTTTTAGTTTGGTTTTAAGTTTGTATTAAAACTATGAAAGATAACTTTTTAGATATTTTAAAATTTTTGTTAAGTGTCAATTTCTTTTTAACCTTAAGTACAAACCACTTATAAGTAATTTGGCTTCATTTAATTTTATAAAAAATATCAAATCGTTGAAGAAAATGTTTTTGGTTTGGTTTTAGGGGGAGAGAGAGAACCAAAAAAAAAAGGGTCTAAACAGCCACGATCACCTCTTAAAGAAAGATGTTGGTCAATAGTAATGACGAGGTATCACAACTCTTTTTTCTTTTTTCTTCAAAGACTAAAGAAGTGAAACAAATATAACGTGAACATTTTTAAGAATGAACCATCATTATCTGATCTCATCAAGTCCCCACAGCGAGAAGGCGTGCTTTTTCCGTTACTACCATTTTTTTTATATATTTTTTAAACTTGTTTTCCTATAAAAACAAATGATAAACAATTAATGTTCCCGTCCAAAGAGTTATTTTTAAAATGTGTATCTCAATGAATATATATAATTAAATATGCCAATAATTTTACATACAATTTGAGTTGAATTTGAAGATGTGTGTATAATACGCTGACAACGTTTTAATTGTTACAAACATGAATGAATGTAGCAATCTACGTAATTATTTTCTGACCAAAAATTAATATCATAAAATTTTAGAATAAGAATGTAAACTTATTACAAGTTCTACAATTCAACATAAATGAAATGATGGTTGTATGAAATCCAATACAACAATATTTTATATAACGATGGTAAAAAAAAATTCAAGAACAATCTGTTAGTGAAAAATATTTAAATATCAAAATATTTGAAAAGCGTTATTGAAAAGGAAAAAATTAACGAAAAAGTAGATGCTAACAGAATTAATAAAAAATATAAAAAAGATTCCTGAATAAGCTATGTCACCATGTTATAAACAACTTACCCATTAAAATCCTATTTAAAAGGATTCTTAAATTAAATGCTCATTAATTATTATATTTTTTATCAACTATCAATTTTGTTACAATCATTAAATTTATAACAAACAACTAATAATAATAGTGCTTATTGGAAACGAAACTATAGCAACAATATACTCTTTATGTGTGTGTATAAAGGGAAGAGGGAAAAATAGGTTTGGGGAGGTCTATTTATTTTTCTCTAGAACAAACCAATGTATGCGTAACACATGTAGGCATGTTAAATGAAAAGATATATTATTCAAAGCACACGTGAATATTATTGCAAAATACAAATTATTCACTGAAAGTTGAGCTTTTTCCAAAAAAAAAAAAGGGAAACTTAGAGACACCACTAATACTATACACTATCATTAATAGAAAATGGGTTCAATCTATGGGTCTCATAGTATGGGACCTAATTTTTATTAGTGGATAGTGCTTAGGATCACTGGCGCCTTAAAGAAATGCTTTTCATTAAAGAATCACTAACAAACATAGAAGAAAAGTCATAACATGTTTAGAGCTATATATGAGATGTGGGATTAATTATAGGTACTGCCGACAAAACCACACTATCACTATCTAGTTTATAAAGCCATTAATTAATTTATTTATTTATTTGCTTGCTTAAGAATAAAACTCAATTACGGGCCTCACTCCAAATGTGTAAACAATTTTATAATTGTTGGGGGTGGGTAGAAATAGCACCTGAGTCATCACAATACACGTGTCAGCTGGTCCTCTTAGAAGTAGTCAATTGGCTAGATCAACCGAAGATGGGGTTTAGACTGGAGTTGACGATTAATTGAAGACTAGCTGAGCCCACAAAAAATAATTCAAGAAAAGATCATTCTTAGATCCCACGAAAACCTAATCACCAAATCTATATATAGAGGTAAGAATCATGTCAATCTTTGAAAGGAAGCAATCTCAAGTCAAATAAGTAAACAAACAAATAGTAAAAGCAACTGGAAATGGATAAGGAAGTTTTCCCCTTTTTTTTATTCAACTCAGAATCAGCTCCAATTTAAGTAATTAGGAAGCCGAATTTGCCCTCTATAAATATGGGGGTGATCCCATGAATTTTACACCTTCTATACTCAGCCATTCACATACTCTTTCTAATTTCCATCTCTAAAACCCCTCTTCTCACCCTCTCCTATTCTTTATCACCCCGAATCTTGTACTTTTACTTGATATAGTGAAACCAAGACCCTGTAGTGGATATAGCCTTTATTTATGATGTGAACCACTATAAATTTACATATCTATCGATTTTTATTATGCTTTACACCTTGTTCTCTTTGTAGGTCAACTTAAAGCTAACCGTCTAACTTTCACTCGATCGATACCTGGGAGCGACAATTGGTCCTTGAATAAATTTCATTACAAAATTCACCCTCTATAATTTAGTGCCCACCATTGGGCCTATGGCTGAAATATCGAATATCGATCGCTCGACGGCAACTAGCACCATAACTGAGAACATCGACTACACGTCCGTAGCAAATGAGGAGATGGTTTTAGGGCAAGATCTTCTCAAACAACCAACGACCGCATGCTAGCCCCCATCCTTCTTCAACAGAAGGAAAGTAGCAAGTTGATAGCATAGCTAATAGTAGAAAATGAAAAGTTCCATAGTCAACTTGACAGCCACTTTGCCCATCTCATATCGACCACAGATCATCCTCCAAAGACTTGTGCATAGTTATTCAACAACCTAGCAAGTCATTGAATGATTTCACTAGGTGTTTTAGCAAGCCTGGCGGAGATACCAAACTATAACGACTTAATTGCTTTGTTTATACTTAAGAGTGGACTCCTTCCCGGGTCGACCTTTTTGAAGAAGATATGCAACAAGTGGCCGAAGACGATTGCGGAAGTTCTAGTGTGTGCTTAGGATCCCATTGATCTCGAGATACCGCATGCGGATCAAAAAGATAAACAAGATGGAGAAGCCTCAGTAGAAATTCCATTTAATAGAATCTCAATGAGTCAATAGGCCAGCCAAAAGCTATAGAAGGAATGACCAGAGGCCAAAAGGAGGTGATCGAGAGCATGTGCGATAGTGCAAGCCAGAGGGAAGGTTCTATCACCTTCAAAATATACACTCAACATAACCGCCAAGGACCTCGTCATGCATCTTTAAGATAAAGATTATGTTCATTGACCAAATAAAATGATAGCTCTTGATGAACGTAGGAATATGACGCAATACTAAGCATTCCATAGCGATCATAAGACCGATTTTAAGACGCTTTTCCTTGAAATAACTAAATTTTTGAAGAAGGAAGCCTCCACGAGTTCTTGAGTAAGAAAGGACAAAAGACTTATGGGCTGGATAGCAGACAAGACAAATGAGGCACAACAAGACCCTGTCATCTCCTCTGATGAAAGAGGTAGTAGGAGCCATAACTAATGGTTCTGTCTTTTATGGCAACTCATGCTCATCAGCATGAAACCACCTTAAGCATGCGAAGGCCCCAACTGTCAAAGATATATCAAATGACTCCCTGGTCGATCATGTTATTACATTTTATGAAAAAGACGCTATTGATTTGTGCAGGCTGCATGATGATGCCTTATTCATATGCCTCCCGATTGCAAACTGTCAAGTCATTCACATTCTAGTCGATAATGCTGATATTCTCTTCATGTCAGCCTATAAGAGATGGAAATTGACAAATCGCAAATTGAAAGAGAAGAAACGGCCCTAGTCGGGTTCAACGGTGAGTCAACGACCATAGTTGGAAAAATCCATCTTCAAATTGTTGTCAAAGTAAAGAATAAGATAACCACTTTCCTAGTCAAGGATTGCCCGCTGCTTACAACATCATCCTCGAATGTGACGCCCTTAATTTTCATATATTTTTTAGCTGTGTTGCATGCTTTCATAATATTATACGTTGGATTAATGAGTTTGATTAACTATTATGATGCATTTTTTATAGTAATAGTGTGCATTAAATGTTAAAAGAGCATTATGCATTTGATTTTGTATCATGTATTGTTGAATAGTAGGGTTCCTTGAAGGTGGATTTGGTGGGTGGAGAAATACAAAGAAAGCTGTGATTATGGTTTTTATGAAATTGTAAGGAATTAAGTATGTTATGGAGCTCATACATGGTTTTAAGATGCAAAAGAAAACAGCCACTTTTGAGCTAAATGAAAAGGTTTAGAGGAAATTTTGTTGAATAAATAGGCCAATTTATGATAGAGAATTTTTTACAATGATGCCATAAGGAAATAATTTCACCAATAGGAAGCTTATGTAAATTGCACACAAGTCTTATAATTAAAATACCCTAGAAACCTTAATTCCACATGATTTTTGTTGATTGGGTTTTTACGTCCCAATTAGGGTTTTATTGGGACTTTTAAGTTACTTATGAAACCCTTTTATTTTATGTTTATATGTGTATGGAGGATTCCTAAAAGGAATAATCAAGTTTCATTATTGAATGGTTAAGGATTCGAAGATATAGTTTTTAAATGATTCAAATGATTCTCAAATTCAACACCAAAATGAGCAAAAAACGCACATGTCTGGGGGCAAAAGAAAAAGGCTCATGGTCACAAGCTACGCCAAGCTCGAGCTTGAGAAGAAAAGGGACACGCGCGGCTGAGAGCTCCCATTCCACGTGGCCGTGTGCTTCAGGTCTTCACAAGCCTGGGTTGTAATTCACGCAGCTACGTGCTATTGTGGCACGGCCGCGAGTGCTCTCTGTGCTAGCACGTGGGGATGAGGCTTTCTTGGCGCTAGAGTGCGAAATCCTACTCAAACAAGGCTCCAAAATGCTCATCTAAACCTATTATAATAAATAAAATAAAACAAAATAAGGTGAAATGACATAAAATAGAAATAAAGCTAAATAAACTTTAAACAAAACTAAACAATTAAAAATAAAATAAACTAGAGTAAAACTAAAATTTAACAAAAGACATAAATTAACTAAATTTTATTTAAACTAACATAAACATAAAAACATGAAATAAAAGCTAGCAATTCACTTGAAAACTAACAAAATTTATAAATTAGAATTATTAATAAATTCATTCTATCAAAGGTCATTTTCAATAACAATGATATGATTTGTAAAAACCTAAATATATAAATAAATTATATCATAAAAGTAAATGTCATATAACTCAATCCTCTAAAGTTAACATATATATTTGAGCGCTAAAATCCTTGCCCCTTTGGCCCATAGCATTTAATGGTACAAGGACTTTGGTTTGAAGAAACAATGTTGTTGGTCAGATCTTTGACTCAACAACTTGATCTTTGGAGTTTCGTCTTAGGATTTTGATGTCACAAATACATTTAGACCGCCAGAATAGGCTAGAAGTGTAGCTCTTAGATTCAGGTAGTTGGGGTCAACAATTGACCGGTCAACACCTATCATGACGGCGGTGGATGATTTCTCCAAACGACAACCATTTCACCATAAAAAGCTTAAAAAACGAAATTATGGCAGTGGACCCATACTTTTCTAGAGACAATTGGGGCAGTGCTAGGATGGGTTTTGTTCCTCTTAACGAGGGCAACATAAAGACGTGACTTGCTGGAGGAAAGGAGGACTAATGGTGCCTCGAGCCTGAAAGTTCCATTTTCAAAACTTTCTTCAAGCAATTTCCAGTGATCGGCTGCGAATGAGGTGGCGACATTTTGCCACTGGAGGTTTCGGGCGGCGGGCTCTGAGCGTTGCTAGTGTGCAACGGCGATGGGTGGCTAGAGGGTGATGGTCGTGGGGCTTGCTTGTGGCGTGAAAGAAAGAGGGAGAGAGAAAGGGGGAGCGTGATGATAGAGAGAGAGGGAGAGAAAATCTGAAATTGGCAAAAAGAAGTTTCTAGATTTTATGTCTAGTCTACAACTCTTTAAAAATTTCTAAGTATACCTCAACTTAGTAAAAATTGTATATTCAAGACTTTAAAATCACAACTGTGGCCCAAAATACGAGGTTTTATTTTTAATCAGATGCATGGGTTTTACATGTTCAGTAAGTTACGTAAAGTCCACGTCACTAAGGTGTGCCGTTGAATTAGGCAGCCCGGATATCATCCACAACCTCGAACAACCGGCCATCAGTTTCCCAAAACTCATTGAAAAACTTCCTATCCACCTTTCCAAAACTCATTTACCAAATTATGTGGCTCCTCGTCCACTTTGGCTTCTTCACAACCCAAAAGGCAAATGAAATTGAACAAGAAGATCAAGAAAAAGAAGAAGCATACTCTCTCACCAACGTTTACCGACTTCTCTAAACTGACGCACCGAACTTCATGAAAATGAAGTCATTATGCTTTAACCCTCCTTGTCCTCAATCGATGGGCCAATGTCATTCCCTGAGCACTTGGTTAAAGAACAGCGATCTCTCTCTAGGTGAGACCGCATATGGGATGACCTTGTGGGATCGGCTAGCTCATGTTCCAGACGTTGGTAACATCTTTAACAAGGCCATGGCCGGTACATATCGGCCAATTGCCAAGGTCATCCTAAATGCAAAATATAAAAGCGTGTTTGACGGTTTGAAGTCCTTGGTTGACGTTGGAGGCGGCTCTGGAACTATGGCTAAAGCCATAGCTAATACGTTCCCACACATAATGCACTGTGTTTGACCTCCCATATGTTGTTTCTAATTTGGAAGGGACTGACAACTTGAGTTTTGTGGGAGGAAACATGTTTTCCGATGCAATGCCTCCTGCAGATGTTTTCAAAAATTACATTGTCCCTCAAATTTGTAAATGACATTTTAGGGTTATTGATTATAAAAATTTACATTTTAACGTTTTAATTGTTATTCAATTACATTTTGATTGCTCAATTTTTTGGCTATTACACTATGACCCTCAATTTAGAAAACAAAAAAATATTTGACCTTTTATATAATGCGTCATAACACTAAATACCGTATCATATTTTTCAATATAACATAATAGTATACACCTTATATAAAACTATAGACTACAAGCTACCAAACATAGCCTTAAAGGAAGTAGAGGTCCATGAGCATTCTAAATTTGCCACACATATATGAAGCCCCTTCTTTTCTTCTTTTTTTAATTTAAGATAAAAAAAAAATACATTTTTTTCATTAGTTCAGTTCTCCCCAACAATTTATTTAGTCCACCTGGGGAAGTTTTCTACCTAATTTAGAATTAGATTTTTTTTATATGCATTTATAAATTTATTATTACAAAGTTGACCCAATTTGCTCAAATTATTTCAAATAAAATTATATGTTATGCCACACGTTTTTTAAAATGTGCTTATTGATGCTATACTTCAAGAAGTTGCACCATACTACTACTCATATTATATGTTTAAGTTACGTTACACTTAAACATATGTAGCAATTATAAAAAGTAAGTTGTAAAAAAAGACATTTATGAAAATTCCCTACTATTTTACATCATATGACTATGGCCGTGGGTTGTATCAAAATTTTGGGTTATTGGTCCAAAGGTTTAACTTATACATAATCTTTAAGTACCAAGAACTTCACATTGCATACTTGTCTTTAGGCCTTCTTTAGTCATTGTCCTAAATTGAAATAGCACGGATCGTTTTGTAGGCCTTGTCATGCCTAATTATTATCCATCTCCATTCACATTATTATTATGTATTTTTTTTGGGTTGGTTAACATAATCTTACCTTTTAGTTTTTAGACTTTTTAATTTATCTCTCTGTTTTCAAAAACTATAAACGTATCCTTTGAATTTAAAAAAAAAACTTGTTTCAATTATATCTCTCACAGACTTTTTGGATAGAAAAAATTTTAAGATAAGAAAAAAATATCTTTTATTAAACTGAATTTGTTTTCAAAATATATATTTTCTTCTTGAGAATAATTTTTTAAAAGATATTTTTAACATTTAAAAAGCCACAAAATTAAGATTTTTTTTAATTTAATGTTTTCTTTTAAGATTTTTCATGTTTTTAAATCTATAAAGTATTTTTTATAATTATTTAAGGGTAGTTATTTTATTTTGGCTAATTTTTTTTTATTTATTAGGATGAAAGTAGAATAGGTAATTAAAATTCAAAAGATACTTTTATAATTTCTAAAAAAAATTAAAAAATGGTTCAAATCATAATGTATAATTATTTAACCCTATGTTTTTTCCTAGAGCAGAAGTTAACTCCCTCTTTTCAATGTTCGTTCTTTCCCTTTTTTCCAAAAATGGAGATCATACAAAGTCTTATATGAATTAAAATTAAACCAGTACAATTTTCAGCTGAAAAAAGTTCCTCTAAGCATGAGTTGCAGTGGCTTGGTTCAAGCGTATTCTCTCACGAGTTCTGGGAATTGTAAGGTCCACTACTTGGATAATTATGTTACCTCAATATGAGAAATACACTTATGTCTTATTGTTTTTTTATTCTACTACTTATATGAAAAAGTTTGAAACATATTACTTTTAACGAACATGAAAGCACTATTATTGTGACGACTTGTCTTTTCGGGCAGTCACTTAACTTTCTTAAATATCGTTCTTAAACATTAATCTTACTTACTTAGTAAGAAAAATACTAAATTAAATTTTTTTAACATCCTTTAAAACATTCTTAAAAACTGTTGTGACCTCTGTCGCCATCCAAGTTGAGACCTCACTCAATAGTTGCTTTTAAAACCATTTCAAATCGTTTCTTAAAATTTAATAAAAAACATTTACTAAATCATTAATTATAACTTATCCTTATAATTATTTAAAATATTTCATAAAATATATCTTAAAACTTTGAGAACATTTCTTAAAATTTTGATTTTCTTAAAGGTTTGAAAACACTATATTAAATAGTGGAAAACATTTTCTTTGTGTACCAGAAGCAAACTATAGTGGTACCTATACCCAAATTTTTGCGTCTGTCCTCCGCAGCACCCAGCTGTTCTAACGGGTCCTACTAGTTATCCATAAAACTAGCTACAGCATGAAGAAACTTTTAAGGAGCTTTCGCTCAGTAAGTTCAAACATAATCTTACAAATCATTTAAACATGCTTTAAAAACTTCTCTCATAAAAACCTTTCTCTTAAAACTTTTTTCATAAACATTTCTAAAAACATTTTTCATAAACATTTTTCATAATACATTTCTAAAACGTTTTTTATAAACGCTTTTCATAAAACATTTAACATGCAGAAATCCTCAGAATGCTTTTCATAAAATATCATTTATAAACCTTTTCTTATAACCAGGAAAATATTTTCATAAACACTTAGCATAAAACATTCTTCATAATGTTTTTCATAAGCATTTAACGTAAATTCTTTATAATAAGAAATACAAGCAAATTCATAATACATGATTCTAATTATGCTCAATTATGAACTTCAATTATGAGCATTTTATGAATGTTCTTTTCTTTTTTTAACTTTCTCCTTTGTTCCTTAACTTTCCTTATCTTACTTTAACTTTCCCTTCTTTGTTCCTTAATTTTCTTTATCTTACTTTGGTGTTCGTACCAATATCATTAATTATGAAATCATAAACATATGTTTCTCTTGTGGAAGACTTGAGACTATCGAGCGCCGAGGTCATGTACCACACATCTAGGAAATCAAACTTCAACTTACTTGTATACCTCACATAAGAAGGTTGATACGAAACTTTCTTTTTATTATCTTTACTTTAACCTTCTTTTTTAATTTGGTGAGCATATCAAATGCAATCATATAATATGCAAACGCATTTGCAAATCATAATTATTCTCTTTGAAACTTATTGCATAACAAATGCAACATAAAACTATAAAACATTATGCATTAACAAAATGCAAAACATACTTTAAACATATTTTTTGCAAATACATTGCAAACTTTTATTTGATCTTTCAAACTTTATGCACATCAAATGCAATCATGCTTTAACATAATAGTTGCAAATACATTGCAAATCTTGATTTAAACTGTAAAACTTTTTGCATAACAAATGCAAACGTACTTTTAAAAACAACTTGTATAACAAGTGCAAACACATTTGCAAACATATATATAAACATTTGAAAAATATTTACTTTATGTTGTAGGTGAGGTCTGAACTTACCTGAATTACGCTCTAGCGTTCCCTATTCCATTCATTTTCCTTCCATTAGTCAGCTTATGTGTCCTGATCAGATGACACCCAACTTATTAGTTAACTTTCTATATTATCAATTTACTCGATTAATAACTTAACTTAAACATTAAACATTCATTCCTTTTTACATAACTTGGTATGCCATCGGTTTACCCTTCTCTTCACCTTCTACCCCATTGCTTTTAACTTTGTAACCCACCAAGTTACCGTACCTTTTACTTAACTCTATAACCCATCAGGTTATCACTCTTTTCACTTAGATCTGTAACCCATCAGGTTACTTTTTTTCTTTATTTAACTTTATAACCCACTAGGTTACCTTTCGTTCACTCGAACATCCCTCATTAAATTTCCCATCTCACATGAGAGTTTCATCACTTAATGTATTACAGAACATTTTTTGTCTAAAAATGTTTTGCTAATTCAGAGTATTCGACTCTGTTTTAGTCGTTTCCTCAAAAATGACATTTTTACCCTTAACGGATTTTTTGTCAACTTTGTAACTTTCTAAAAATCATTGCGTAACTTATCGTTTCATTACCTACATATTATGGGAAAAATGCCACTAAGGAACGTTTCCCAACATCTGGCGTTTTGGGTTTGTTTTGGCCTTTTTTATAAAATGACCATTTTGCCCTTAATCTCTTTTTCTTCTATTATTTCCTTGACTAAACTTTAATTTCTTTAAAACTTAGCATCTATGATACTTATTGGCTATAGTAGTGTATAAAACCAATGTTTCCTAGTAAAAACCCGGTTTCACACGATATTACGATTTTAACCCGAAATACAAAAATATTTACATTTTTGCCTCTGAACCAAAAACAACCAATTTATACCATAATGTTCAGTTTTTCACAAGGACCAAAACTTTAAAAAACACCATGGTCGAATTAAATACATTTTATAACATTTTCATTTCTTGAAATTTTGTGCCCAAAATTTCATAAAATTCATAGCTCCTCAACATAGTAGAATTTTAAAAAAAATTTCATGTTGTCCTAACAGTTTCGACGAATTCTACAACTTTTGTGTTTTAACTTTTTTGAAATTTCAACGTTTAGGGGGACTTTTTGGCTGATTTTCAAATCTGCCGAGAATACACTTTTCTTTGTAATTTAGTCCTTTTTGAAATTTCACCAAAACCCTTACTTTCTTCTTTCCATCATCATCCCATCAACATATCACATGAAACAATCATGCCATATTGTCCATTTACATGCCATAGACTAAAATTATTTTATCAAACACTTGGCATACTTGAAAAAAAACATAAACTTTCACATAGAAAGTTTGGAGATTTACCTAATCCTTATGAAAACTTCTTGATTCTCCTCTTGTGAGATTGAACTTACTTAGATTCCTTTGTCATAAAACATGACAAAATGCTATCAAAGCCCATCCATGACTTTGAAGAAAAATCACTAAAAGCCT
This sequence comes from Artocarpus heterophyllus, assembly GCA_025403435.1. Lineage (NCBI taxonomy): Eukaryota > Viridiplantae > Streptophyta > Magnoliopsida > Rosales > Moraceae > Artocarpus > Artocarpus heterophyllus. The sequence goes on along the minus strand of CM046347.1, from coordinate 13,744,763 downwards.
TAGAAAAAAGTTTAGAAATTTACCTCCAAAGTTGCAAAACTTTACACTAAAACACTAGAGCTTGCCTTAAGCTTAATTGGAGGATTAGGAATCATCAAAATTTGAGAGAAAAGTGCTTATGAAGGGGACGGTTTCCTTGAGAGGCATATAAAGCATTTTTTTTTTCTTTCTTCCTTTCTTTCTTTCTTTCTTTTCTTTCTTTTCTTTCTTTCCTTTCCTTTTCATGTTTCACTCCCTCTTTTGTTTCTTCCACCATGGAGTCTCTTATATCATGAATAAATTCACCTTTTTTTTCTTTTACTTTATCTTTTCTTTTTTTTTTTTCAAATAAAAAGGTGATGAGTCACCTTGGTAATCACCTTTGGGTTCTTATTTTCACCTTTGGTAATCACATTAGTGGAAGAACCTCCCTTAAGAGGTTCTTATTTTCACCATGAATAAATTCACCTTTTTTTTTTCTTTTTCCTTTTCTTTTCTTCTTTTCTTTGGGTGGCCAAATGTTATTGTGCCACATTAATGTATGTGGTGGCCTAATCAAAACTTTCAAGGTGTCCCACTAAATTTTTTACTCAATCCAAACTTATTCTGATAGTATTTTTCTTATATTGTGGGTATTCTTTTCCATATAGTTCATGAGATTCTATAACCTCCCATACTTATTTACATTAATCACATAATGTAATTCCAATATTATCTCACTTTGTACTGTCTAAATTTATATTGACAGTATTTTTTTATACTTTCGGTACATTTTCTATACAGCTATAGCATTCCTTATTCATCCATATTCTCTAAAAGTATTATTCCTACACTGTTTTAACTTAAACTGCCCGATTTCTATACTGCTTAACCTTAAACAGTTTAATTTCTACATTGCATTACTTTTACTGTGTAATTTTTATATTGTAAAACTTTATCGGTGTACTTCCTCACACTGCATTATTCTTGTGGCGTCCCTGACCCCACTCAAGCCCCCATGAGGCCTCGACCCCCGGCATAATTGTGTACGAAAACTTCATGATTTAAACCATGTTGCGAGACGGCTAACGAAAATGAAATCAAGGCACCATGGACCCCTCTCCCGCTAGTAAATTAAAGGGAAAATGTCATCACAGCCCTCAAATCTACAACCACAATATTAATATATATTATTTTATTTTTGCTTACAAAGGTGGAGCTAAGAACGGCCTAGTGGGCTCTGCCTGCCACATGATTTTCTGACTTTGTTATTGCCCTCTCATTAATATTTAATGTTCTAAATATGCCCTTGCCGAGCTTTATTTTTTATTATTATTTGTTACAAAAGACTTCACCCATTTTGCTCGTTATCAGCTATTGTAATACATTTTTTGATACCTTATATTTTGGGTTATACGTCATCCATAGATTCACATTTCAAATTTATGTTAAATACTTCTCTTTTTGTCAAAAGTTGATTTTTTTTAGAGGGCTATGCAAAGCGATTAGTTTTTGACAAAATCAGGTAGATCAAGCTACTCATTTAAGTGGGCTGGACTCTAATACGTAGTGGTAATGGAATTTAAACTTCCCAAGAACTTATAAACTTTTATCTCAAAATATCAACTTCTCAAGTAGAGAAGCCTAATGCCTTTTTAAGTTGGTGTTTGATGTTATATTTTAACGATATGGACTCATACTTCTTTACACTTTATATGGTCAATTCTTTTTCAACCATATATAGTTGTCTTTAATGATTGTTTTTTCTTTTGAACTCTTTTTATGTACCTTAAAAACTTAAACAACATCTTGCTAAAAAAAAGGTGGACTTTTTGGCCAACCATCGAACATGTTTGATTATATAGTTAAATACTCAGCCTTATCCATTAAAGACATATTAAAATTAGAGAACAATATAGTAATTACGGCTCTTGTATTTAACGTAGTTTCTATGGTGGCTATGCTGGCTTGTTGGTACTTCCTCAATCTTGTATCAAGGAAAAAAAACTACAATAAGAAGCCTAAGAAAAATAAAGACAACCAAACGCAAAGTCAAACAAAACAAAAGTAAAGACAAAGAAGCAACTTATGAGAGGAAAAAAAAACACTAACTTCCATAAATGGAGATCCAGGAGTTTTGGAATTTACATGAATTGAAGACTATACAACTTTAGTTTCAGCTGAAAAGTAAAATGGCTGCTAGTGATTGTATTGAAGTGTTGAGCTCTAGTGAGCTGCTTCAAGCCTTTTCTCTTTTGTGGAATTGCTCTGTAAGTGACATAACGTCCATGTCACTAAAGTGTGCCATTGAATAAGGTATCCCAGATATCATCCACAACCTCGGCCAACCGGCTATCACTTTCTCAAAACTCATTGAAAAACTTCCTGTCCGCCCCTCCAAAACTCATTGCATTTACCAAATTATGTGGCTCCTCGTCCACCTTGGCTTCTTCACAACCCAAAAAGCAATGAAATTGAACAAGAAGATCAAGAAAAAGAAGAAGCATACTCTCTCACCAACGTTTCCCGACTTCTCTTAACTGACGCACCGAACTTCATGAAAATGAAAACATTACATTTTTACCCTCTTTTTCCTCGATAATAAAGTGTTTTTGTCCTTGTTTTCCACTATATTAGGTTATTTTGGACCATTAATTTTTAATCTAACATGTTAAAAAGTGTAGAGCCTTACACCCTTTTGATTTATCATCCCACGCTGAGGATTATATGGCGCTGAAAAAGTGTGCAACAGGCCTCCCTGGCCGAGAGCTCATGCTCTAGAGCTAGCATAAGGGCGTCGTCGCGCTGCGTCAAAGGGAAATCTAGCGTGGAGCAGGAAAGTATGCTGTAGCACCAGCCACGGCCCGACGTTGAGCTGAAGGACGTGTGAAGGACTTTTTAGGGTTTTTCCTTCCTTTTTCTTGCAAACTTATGAGATACAACATACGTCGAACATAAAAAAAAAAAAAAAAAAGAAATTTAAGGGAAGTTAAAGTACCAAAAATTAATCCTCTCACAAAGAGGATGTCTAAGGTACAATGAAGTCAAGAATAATTAAAATGGAAGCACAGGACCCAATCATGATGCTTCCCCTTAAGAAAAGTATGAAAACGTACCTGTCCACAATAGCTAAATTATACATCCCATAGTTTATAAATACCCGGATCTCTTCTGTTTTCTTCTTCTTTTTTAATGGTAACATAGAACTAGCAACCACTAATACAAAAAAAGGGACTCGGGTGTCAAAAGCCTTTCCTGCCTGATACAACATTTCACTCTGTATTTATATTAATGCTGTCACTGAGAGCCAGAGAGGTGCAAAAACCGTAACCTATCTGGATACAGCTTTCCATAAACTGAAACTATGAAGATTCTTCAAAGTTTTGGCGCACATTCCGAAGGAGCAAAAATAGCAGCTGGTCACTGTAGAGATTCCATCTTGAGGCATCAAGAGAGTATCCATCTTTGTCCTCGGGAAAGAGTTCGACCTCGTCAAAGGATCTGAAACAAAGGCATTGTTGAGAGATTAGATATAATTAGTGCAGTAGTGATCCGCTGAAGACCAAATTCTAAAAGCAAAGTCACGTTGAATGAATCTTTTCATAGAAAAGGTGAGTAGATATCTAATTGACCTACAGTAGGAAGAAATTCTTAGGGCCGGGTAGGAAGAGTAACACTCATGAAGTAAAACACGTGAAACTTTTGTGGGTTATTAACCTTTTTTTACTCTATATTTTAAGTTTATTCAAACATTACGTAACTGTTTGGTATTATTTTTAAAATAAGTGAAAATATTTTTATTTTAAAAAATAAAAAAAATTTTGGAAAATTATACTAAAAATATTTTTAAAATTTTTATATAAAAAAAGCACAAAAACATTTCTAAAAATTCTGAGAATAAAACCAAACGGAGCCTATATATTCAGTTTTTAATCATATTAGATTTAATACATAAATTTATACCTCTTTTAGATCAATATTCAATTTTGACCCTAAAAATTGCTCAAAACACAATTGAATTGTAAAATAAGAAAATTTTAAGAACTTAAAAAACTCACACCAAGGTTTTTGGCTTCAAAAATGTAAAAAAATGCCTTAAAAAATAGGTGTTTTGCATGCATTTGTCTTTGTTTTCTTCTTTTTTTTGAAAGTTTTATTTTTTCCTCTTTACCTAAGAATAATTTAATCATTTTAAAGGTCAAAATAATCTATTAATTGAGGTAAAGTGTAAATTTGTGTTTTAAATCTAATGTGAAGATATATATTCGATAAGATAAAAAACTGAAAGTATAGTTTTTGAATTAACCAAAAACATATTGTATAAATAAAAAGAAAAATATCCCAACTTTTGTTTCCTAGTGCCATGCAATTACACAAATACAGTTAGCGTCATGCGAAGCCCAGGCAAACAACGGTCTTCTTATTCCACTCATCTTTAACTGAAAGTGTGTGATACGACGAAACAAAAGAATCAGAAAGCAACTCCCAAACAAATACATAAAAATAACCAAAAAAAAAAAAAGAAAAAGGAAAAAGGAAAAAAATTTCACATTTAACTCAAGGTAACAAGGGTCGCAAATGAGTGTGCTACTCAGTGAGAAGGTGCTCATTTTGAACCATTTTTTTTAAGCTTCTGTTCTCAACACAAACTAATTCACCCAGCTTGACAAATTTTTCATTTTTTCTCCATGTTACCACTACCATTCTTGGCCTACCAAAAGCTTTGAACCGTGAAACCTACACAGGTAATGGTTATAACTCATACCGATGACAGTATTGAGTTGCCCTTTCTCTAGAAATCTATTTTCTCTTGCATTTCCTAAGCTCTCACCAGAGACAATGCACTTTTTAAGTACAATTAACATTGATGAGGAACAAAAATGAATAATTAGGAATTTAAAACATGTTTTTATCTATTAGAACTATGTAAGTTTACTTCATCATCTGATTATGTTTATCTTATAATCATGTTTTAATAAATATAGACCAAATATTTGTATTTTTCACTCTAGAATTCAATGACTATTACTGAATACAAATTTCACTCTATTGCATTCTGTTCTCTCAAAATGCATCTTCTTCTTCTCTTTTTCACTATCTTTTCCTCTCCTTCTTTGATCTTAGTCCTACATCAATTTATATCAAAACACAATATTTTCCTCTTGACCAAAAATTCCGGCATAACAACACCAAGAAAGACCCTAACAGCCACCACATGTCAACCACTCACCACCACGCCATGCCACCCACCATCGACATCGCCCACACCCCTACCTCAAAAAGGACAATCTACACAACCTAACGGTCTTCGTTGCCGAAACCGCCGGAAGCACAGCCACATGCCACGCTGTACCCACAAGAGCCTCCATTGTATGCCTCCATTAGGCACGCATTTGTTGTCCCCTTCAAGCATCAAATCGCTTTAGAGGACCCTAACACATGCAACCCAATGTCTCTGTCACTCACTTTAGCTTGAATCGCCTCCACGCTCAGAGGCTCATCCATCCATTGTCATCCTTATTCCTAGCTATCCAGACCCAAGCTCAGACGAGTTGTCCCGCCATTCTCAGAATCCGTCAAACTCCCTATCCTCCAGACATCACCTCCTGTTAACCACCAGAGAATGTGCACGCACTCTACAGAAAAGGGAGCACTCTACACAAAAGGGAGCGCATGTTTAGTCTCTTCTGAACGCTTCCTTCTGTCTAGACCACTTCCTTTGTCGTTTTCGGCTTCTTCCTCCTCAGCTGGGTAACTTTTACACTAAAAAAGTTATGCTATAGTTTTATAAAGAAGCATATTTATTAACCATGGGTTTGAAGTACAATTTAAACTTTCAATCTGCATTTTTTTTTGGAGGGAATCTAAAATGTTTTTTCTTACAAAAATTTGAATTTTAACCAAAACTTTTTGTCAAACCTATGAACCAAACACATCATATGTGTGGTTGCATCTACTTAAACATGATTCTTTGATTAGACTAAAATTATCACCATGACTTTTCAAAAGCATGACCAACACATTACTACTACCGCTATCCCTACGGCGATCTTCCATTTAACCAATCTCGTGCTGGTTATTTTGAATAGTATCTCACTATTGTGATCATCAATCTAAAATTCATAATGAGGGAAAAAGATACAAAGTTACGAACATAAAAGGATTATGGTTGGAAGATATACCTAAGAAGGTCAACATGACACTCAGACAAGTTGCGACAAACCTTGCCTCACTCCTAAAGAGTGTCCAAACCTCACCACCATTGTCACCAATCTCTAGTCCAACGAGACCAATATCAAAACCCACTTAAATCAGATGAGTCAACTTCTGTCAAACACTAGTCATGTTTTGAGGGATTCTAGAAATCATAAAGTGGAAGAAAAAAATAGAGTTTGAGTGCGGCAAAACCTGAGGCAAGCTTCACATCGTAGAAACTTAAATGATTCTTGCCAAATGACAATTTTTTCTATTAATCCTAACCCATGGACAATAATCCTTGTAACCTTCTCTTCTTCTTCTTTTTTTCCCCTAATGCTTACTTGAATTTTCTACTAAAAGCTGGTTTTCAATGAGGTAGAACTTTCACTTTCAATGGTACTCAAAAGCCCCGTGTGTTTTCTGTACTTTCTCCACAGGGGCAATACTTCTAGAAGCATAAATAAATCAAGAATTCATGGCTTCTTATAGAATCAAGCGTCGATATTGTAGATTTCTTGAGTTTACATTGTTACTTCATGAATCTTTTAAGTTTTAGCTCACTGAAGATGAGTTCTCCAACTAGAGAAGAATGGTGAGTAACAAGAGAAGAATAATTAAATATTTAAAATATAATTTATCTATTAGGATTATCCAGGGTTATTTAAGTTTGTTTTATTATTTGGGTGTGGTTATCTTATTATTAGCTTTTTATGCATCTATAAATTGACCTAGTTTTTTTTTTTTTTTTTTAAAACCCGGATGATTATGATTGTATATTCATATTTCATCTCTATTCTTTCTTCTTCGAATATATTGTACACTTCTTAGTGACCACACAATAGTCTAAAAAAATAAATATTTGGATCACCAAAGAAATATCAAAGAGTATATCCCTTCAACCTTGTTTTTTCCTTTAATAAATGCAGCTAAAACCACAGCGACAGGACACTTCAGCCATGGAAAATATTTCACCAAGCATGCAGTAATGCAAGCATACTCATGATGAAGAAAGCACATAAGCTAGCATAGGACCTCACTGACAGCTTATGCTATGCCATAGATGATTCTCACTTCGCACATGTCAAAGATATCATTGACAGCTTATGCTAGACATACATTCACGACATTATATCGGGCTATTTGATTTTCCTATCAGACAGTAATATTGTAGAACTGTTTGAGATGGAAGTAATGGTGCTTGAACACAGATAAGAGGTAGAGATACACGAGCACTCCAATTTAACCCCATGGAATTAAAACCCCTCAAAAAAGTATACTATAAACTAAACTGGGGCCAATTATTTTGTGAATAGTAGGGATTTAACCCAACGGGATAAAAAAAAAAATTCAAAGATAAATTCGGTTAACACCCGGAGTGGTTTCCAAAAATGTCATAAAACTACATAATCAATTTTTGTTTTTCACATAATCAATTTTTTTTTAATCCCTCTAAGAGACTAACTACATAATCATATAAGAGATCCCTTGTATCTTCACCAGAAGTAATTAGCCGCACAGTGCTTCTCTCTGCTTCCTAACCAAACCAGATTACAATTTACAACCACAGCTAAAACTCACTCTACCTACCTCTTTCTTGTTCATACTTCCCAACTTCTTCAACTTGAATTTACAACCAAAAAGAAAACTATTATCAAACAATTGATCTTCCAATAGCCACAAACAAATCCAACCCCATTCCGTACAACAATGATGAACAAAACAAACCAAAACCCAAAAAAATTCATAACCGTCACTAAAATGAAAAAACACGAATCTAAAAATATCAGATTGCCTAAAAAGAAAAATAAATAAGCAAATAAATGAATAAAAAAAGTTACCATCAGCTAGAACTCGGCCGATTCCCACGCGACCTCGGTCGATTCATCATCGCCAGATCCGAATGATCACTGCCCCTCCTCATCCTCTCATGCCCACCACCCGACTTGGGCCGACCCTCTTCCCCGTACCGTCCCGGCGACCCGAAATGCCTCTGGCCCATCTCCCGAGCCCGGATCACTTCCGGGCCAGGCCTCTCCTCTTGGCCCACGAAGCCCGGCCTGAGATGCGGAGGCACAAACTTGTCCGGCTTTGGCGGCGGCGGCGGCGCCCCCATCAAAACCGGAGCGTTCTTGTCCCTCTCCTGGCTAAAAAGCGGCGACCCGCCGCCGGTCGTCCCCAACGGGCGAAGCGAAATCGCTTCCGAACCGGGCTCCGACCGGACCGGATCTCGAACCGGAGCCTGTGGCTGTGGCTCTGGCTGGGGCTGGGGCTGGGGCTGAGGTTGGGGAACGGAAATGGGTTTTGCAGCGGGTCGGGTCAGGACGAGCATACGACCGCCATGGGTCTTGTTGTTGGCGGAGGAGATCGCGGAGTATGAGAAAGTAGTTGATGATGACGATGATGATGATGATGATGATGATGAAGAAGAAGGAGTTTTGAGTTTTGGGTTTGAATTGGGAGAGGTGGAACTGGCGGGGAGGTTTTTCTCATAGATGTGGTTGAAGTTTATGGAGGTGTACTTGTTAGTTTTTGCCATCCACCACTATACTTTCTTTCCTTTTCTTTTCTTTTCTTTTCCCTTTCGTTTTCTTGTTCTCTCTCTTTGTTCGTGATATTTCTTCGTCCTCTGCAAGAGAGAGATTTGGGGATCTCAGTCGTGGAAGGAAAAACAGGACGCGGAGAAAATAAATAAATAAAAAAAAGGGAAGAAAGGACAGGGACGGTAAGGGCTCCGGGTTACTTATTTTTTGTTAGTCTTGCAATGTTTTCGGTTTTAGTTTTTGTTTATTGTGAAAAAAACTCCAACGTAAGCTTGAAGAGGCTTTGATAAAAACAAAAAGAAAAAGGAAATATTTTGATGTTTGGATTTTTTTGGTACTGAGTCGTGACGTGATGAAATTGCGTTGATGGGTTCCTTGAAGGCATGATTTTGGACAACTTGTGGTTTTGAACCATCTATTATTCTCGCAACACTTGTTCAATAATTACGAGACACAAATTGAGATCTCAGATCATGTTTTACATACGTTTGTTTGGGCATTCAGCTAAACAATTCTGTGTGGTACATGTTTCTTTTGGGAGACTGGACTATTACTTATGCTTTGACATTTCCAAAATTGGAGCTCTGTTTTAAGAGATTGCCAAGAATTAATTAGGCTCATGAAAGAGTCGTGATACATGTTTTTTCTTCTTTTTTTTTTTTTGAATTTTCATCCAACTGATCAGGCAGGATGAAAATTCAAGTATTTAAGTCAGGGTTTTCATTTTGAAACCCAAACATTTATTTACGAATAAAGCTTCCCAGAATTATAGTTTAAACTTCACAATTTATAATTAGTGTAATTTCAGTTTAAGATTAGAAACTTCTTATCTCAAGTTAAGATGAAAAGAGTTTATCAACAAGGAACTTGAAATTCAATAGATAATGATTTCAAATATTGTACTGCGTTATTAGGGTATAGATAAACACTCTAACACAGTTAAATGAGATTGGCTAGCCCTCACTTAGTTTAGAGAGTTTTATGTTAGTGAAATCAAGGAACTAGTGTTACAAGTATTCTGAAACTTGAGCAGTCATAGTAATGATCAATAAAATCCTAAAATTAAATATTGTGATTTACATATGTAAGTCAATGTTTTTTTTTTTTTTTTGAAAATTTTATGTTCTGTTTTTTATGATCGAAAATTTTTTAGAATTGATATATAAATTCCGAGGTTTCATTTTTAATATTAAAATTAAATTATTAACTTTCATAAGCTAATTATTCAATTGATAATCCTACATCATGATTTAAGATAGAAGAAAATTCAAATCGTAAATTAACTTGAAAATTCTATTTATAAGAATTTCAAGTATAATATTGTGTTAACATTGTACCAAGAAATACTCAAATATGCAAAAAGTCCTTAATTGCCTCAAATCTAGAAGTAAAGGTTACTTGAGTAACGTTTTCAATAAAAATGCCGTATGGCCTTGGGAATTAACATTGTTGAAGACCTTGTCATTTCCAAGATAAGTGCAAGAAAAGTCAATATTAGATTTTATTCAGTCAAGTGATAGTTTTCAGTTTTATGGTAATCCAATTTTATTGTGCAATTTAATAAAATCATCATCACCAATTAGTTTGGACTGTGATTAAGTATGATTAGAGAACTTATTAGAAACTAAAATTCCCTTGTCACTAGCTAGTCACCCTAGCCAATCGAGAAAATAGCTGGTTTAAAGAAACTTGGGGACAAAACAGAGAGACAAACCAAAAAGTTAAACCTTATGTTGGCTACATTGGACACCTATTTTCCCTCCATTTTTCCTCCATCTTCTGCGCCATACTTATGCATTTTTAGACCAAGTTTGGCCCTGAATAAACTAGCTTAGAAACCAATTAAACCATAGTTAAGAAACTAAGCCCAATTAGCACCTATGTCTATATAAAGACATGTCTTTAACAAAAGTTCATTTTTGTCATTCTCCTCCATTTTCTCTAAGTGTCGAACCGGTCTTCCCTCTTTAATTTTATCTCAAAAATTTTTCACTTTCTCACTCACTTAAACCTACTCTGATCAAGAGGAGAAGGAAGAAAGCTAGGAGCTTGTTCAAGATTAGTCTTTAAGGGTCTTCTTCCTTCTTTTTTTATTAAGTTTAGTTTAGTTTATGTTATCGCTAAGTTATGATATGTAGTAAGTATTTAAACATGTGTTAATGATGGTGTTGTAAGATTATGCTATGTTGGTTAATGTTTTGTCTAGATTATTGAGTGTTTGTTTAAGTTTTAGAAGTGAATGTGCTAGAAAAAAATTTCCCACGTACACACTTTGAGTAGAAAAATGGACTCTTTATAGGTCAATCTTAAGTTCATAAACATGGAAGTTTTAGGTCTCGATGTTAAGAACAAATTCTCATAAAAGAGTTACCCTGAGATTGCAACTCTAAGACGAAATATCGGACTGTCTTCAAAATTGTACTAGAAAATTTATAGCCACTTTTTTGGGTTAAACAGGCCTCTTAGAAGCCGAATCATGAATGTTTTTTAGCACAAAACTCAAATATTGATAAGACAAACCATTCTTTGTAAAAAACTCAAGCCTCAAATTATAACTCTAAAGCAGCATTTCGAGCACTTTTTTGAAGCTGCACAATTTTTTTTTTTAAAACTATCAAAATTGTATAGTTTCTATTTTACCTAAAACGAGGATGAAAATTTAAAACCAGCTCCCAATCACATACAAAGTTTTAGATCTCATCGAAACGAGGAACTTTCATGAAGAAATTTTTTTTTAAAAAAAATTATCTTTAACATACAATTACACATTAGTTTTTAAAACACCCGCAAAAGTGTCGTTGCAGTATAAAATTTAATCAGCATGTTCACTTAACAACATTATCTTATTTTATGATCAACAGAGAAGTTTTAAAACTAAGAAACTGTACAAGTTTTTTATTGACAATTTTTTCAAACTTAGATTCTAAATTAAGTTATGATTTTGACACGAAATTTTAGTAAACAAAAAACGAGTTTTTCTCAATAAGTATGACAATTTTCTAAGGAAGATTTTTAAACGGATTTATGAAAAACCATAGCATTAGACCCGCAATGTTAAAAGGCCATATTATAAGCCCAACTTCCATTCATGCTCAAAGGCTTTTTTGAACCAAAGTCTCTTTTAGTTCAGTGTTTAGAATACCGTATAACATTCCTAGTATCAGTAGGTCATATTAGGCTTATGGAAATGAATAATTATCAAATATGGGCTTATGGCCCCTATATCACTATTCAATTCAAATGAGTCTTTTATATAATTATGAGCCTTACATAAATAAATGTGAGAATTTTATCTAAACCTAGTAATAGGATAAGATAATTAATTAATTATCACAATCAATTAAAGAAAATTGAGAAAATTTATTTAAGTAGAAATTCTAAGTTATAAGGATTAAATTTAATTACTCCTATTAATCTAAATGGTTGTTTATTCCTATAATATAGGAAAACTCTTTTTAAGAAATGATTCAATTTCTATTAAGATATCCTAAATAAATTAGCATAAAATAAATTAAGTCCACACTCTCATCGGGTATTTTTTCATAGAATCTAAATACTATGGATAGGACCGGGAGTGCTAGGATTGTTAAATATCCAAAAACTACGTAACTAGGAATCTTGTCCATGGTATGAAAACAATAGTTTTAAAAATAAAATGTGTTTATGTGATTTATGCATATGTGGCAATGCATGACCAAATTGTTATGCTATGCCATGTCATATTTATGTTATGTCATGTTTTGCTATGTCATGCCATGTCTTTGTTATGCCATGTTATCTTATGTCATTATGATATGTTATATTAAGTTATGCTATGATTATGATATGTCATGTTATATTATGCCACACGCTGCGTGTGATGTATGTCGTATTAAATTATACTACATACTCACTTTGAGTCAAGCATGTTTTTTATATATGATATATGATGGTATATAGTAACTTGTCATACTACATACACACAATAAGATAAGTAAAATGAATAAGACAAATTAGTTTAGGGGGTCGTACCAACCTCTTGATTTTTGAGGTGGATTAAAAACCTCTCGACTAATGAGGAGGCATTAAGTTAAGTTAATTTAAGTTTATGGTCTCGGAGTCATTAAAAACCTTGCAAATTCTAACTTCCAAAAGATCGCATGTAATTGGTACAAACACTCAGGCCAATAAGTAAGATAAGATATGTTCAAAATAAAGCATAATCGACTCATGCATGATTTATTAAATGTTCTTCAATTATGTTTTGCAAGTATACTTTCCTATATTGTTGAGTGATAGCTTATTCAAGTATATTCATGTTATATGTAAGAAACCTATCAGCAACACTTCACAGATAGTGACGAGCAGCGGACAAATAGTGGAGATAAGAATGGATATTACTTACACATAATAATTTTCAGCAGTATATTTTAAACAAATTATGTATGTACCAATATTTAAATAGAATTACGTAAGTATGTTTAGAGACCAAGGTTGTAGCCATACAACCTTACTCTATAAAATATAAAGACTAATATGTTGAAATAATTACACTACGACGTTGCAACATATATACGAATATTCCATCAAGATCATTAGCAATATTTAATTTAAAAATATTTCAAAGGATTGACTTTAATTTAAGTAATGTTTTAAAAGAAATAGTTTTAAGTAGTTATTATTATTATTATAAAAATTCACAAATTTAAGTATAAGTTTAAGTTGATTAAGTAACGGACATGTAAATATAGTTGTTACATGTTGGTTGTTGGTGGTACTTCAATCTACAACCTCATGTTTTGTGGTAGACAATGAATGCTACGACTCAGTACCTTGGCTAAGATTTGGTGTGTTAGGGGTCAGTTGGAGGCGATTGGCCTCATCACTCTTTGGGCATGTGGTTGTCGGTATTTGCACTATTGGTCTTTAATGTTATCTCTGATTTTTTTTAGTTGTTTCTAAATAATGTTTAATTGCTTCCACCTTGTGATGTTTGTTTTATTGTTGTTGTTTATGTTTCAATTTCTCTGATGTAATAACAAAGGTGGACTCCCTCTTTTGTGTTTGTCTTTTTGTGTCCATTCCATAAGAGTTCACTCTTTACAATGTTGGTATCCTATAGTGTAGTTGGTGTGTAGCTCTTAATCAAGGATGTTTCTATCAATTATAGAGGTTTCTTCTAAAAAGAGCTATATGTGAGCTTATTCTTCATGTGTCAAGGTGCTTCCTATTTTTCAGGACCCTAACATATGTTATACCTTTTAAACAATATTAGATGGTACATATATAATTGATTTCATTTAGGGATTAGGGGTCATTTCATATTTGCATTTGTTTCTATTGAATGAAATCTAGTTTTTCAAAATATACAAATATATGTTTGAGTCGTTGAAATTTTTTTAGCTAAAAGTTAATGAAAAATTTTTATTTTGAGTTGAACATGCTAATCATTATTGGAGATGTCAATTCGGGTGATTTGCCAAGCCAAAGGCCTGTCTCTTTGGCTCAGGGTCTAGCTTGCTTCATGAATCGAGCCAGTATAGCCAAGCCCTTGGGCTGAGTTTGGCCAAATATTTAAGCCTAAAATAAATCCAAGCTGGGCCATGCTATAGCCTGGTTAAATACTTTTAAAAAATATGTTTAAAATTCCCATATAAACATGTGACCTAGCTTAGCCCTAGGCCCATATGAGATCTAGGTCAGGCTGGGCCTCCATTTTCATCAATTGGGTCAACGAGCCTAATATTCCTTTCTAATGACCTTACCTACGTGGCTATTACTTAACTATATAATCGTATTCTTAATCTTAATTTATCGTAAAATATTGAATTTACAGAACAATTTTTTTAAAACATAATACTAATTACTTAAATTAATTTCCTTAAACAATTCCTTAATCAAAAGAATCCTTTTAAAACGTTTATAAAACTAATTATTACTATAATTATTTAGTTAAGCTTTTGATGTAAGTATATTGCAACATATTAGTCTTAATTAACATAGACTAAAACTATAAAATTACGACTCTCGTTTTTAAACCATACTTGCATAAAACCATTTATACATACGTATTCATTTTAAAACTATTGCAGAAGATACTTTTGTAACAGTATCCATACCCATCTTCACTATCCGTTTGTAGCTCACCATTTTCCATCATAAGTTGCTAACAAGTTACTTATCTACAGCATGAACATACTTGAGTGAGCATTCACTTAGCAAGTAGGAACAAAAAACTCGCAAAAACAAACTAAAACATTTATCAAAATCATGCATGGGCAGATTATGCTTCATTATGGTTAAGTTCTATATATCTAACTTGTCTTACTTAATGCGCGCATATGTACGTACCCGTTGCGAAGGTCCCCAACGAACCTAGACTATAAAATAATCTGAATTGGATGCCATCTCGTAGGTCGAGAGGTCTTGAATCATTCCTGTAGGTCAACAGGTTAGTACGATACTCTTAACTTAATTTATCTTATCTTATTATACTTATTTTATTATATGTATATAGTATGGCATGTTACTACATATCATCTCATAACTATTCTTAACAAAAAAGTGAATGTGCAATATAATTTTATATAGCATATAGCACATAAAATACACTACATAATATAAGCATGGTATGTCCTAACGTATCATAACATGTCATAATTGTAATCATGCATTTTATGATTGTCATAAAAATGTGTAAACATTTAAATTGAAAACCGTAGTTTTCATGTCATAAGTGAGATTGCTACTTACCTGGTTTCTAAAGATAGGATCTGTTAAACTCGCCACATACTTATTTACTACTCCTAAATTCTAAGGAAAAATACCCAGTAAGAGTGTGCGCTTAAATTGTTTTATGCTAATTAGTTTAGCATATCGAAGAAAAGAAATTTGATATTTTCTTAAGAACTTCCCTTTATTAACTAACTGACTATTGAGTAGTTAAGAAGATTAACTAAATTTAAATCCTTTTAACTCATAATTCTTGACTAATATATTTTCTTTAAAGAACCTTTAATTAAATCATGATAATGTTGATAATCAATTAATTAATTTGCTAATTAATTAATTATGTTCTTCTTATAACTTGACTTATTAATCTCACTCATTACTTATATTGGGCTCATTATTATACTTATAGGTCTATTTGAATATCAATAGTACCAGAACTAAAAACATTCTATAATATTTGAGCACTAACTATCGGAAGATTTGATTCTGATAATTGGCCTCTAAACATGTACAGGTATTGGACTTGTAATTGCTATCGTAGTGGTTAACAACTTATATTTCCTATGATCTCTCATTCCTTTGAAATCTGTCAAAAACTTTTTTTGTAAGGTTTAATTGAAACCGTATCTTAAATTGAAGTCCTAATTTTTATGACCGTGAATTAAAGACTCATATAGTTGTATGAGTGCAACAATTCTTTTATCACTCGTAAATAGTGATCCTACTATTAAACAGGTGTTTTGTTAACTAGTTTTAAAAAGGCATCTTTTTGTTAGTTTTAAAAGTCATCATAAACCATAGGTCAAAGATAGTTTTAATAAAATTTTTATTTACAGAAGTTCCTCATTTTGTCAAAAATTAAAACTTCTGTGTTTTTCAAAAATTCATTCTATGTCTTTAATATTGCCATTCGTAGTGATTTTGTAAATGGACAATACCCGTTTGAAAGTACTTTTTTATAGAGGCGGAAGTTTTAAAAGTTTTCTTTACAAAAGTTTTTCATCTCATCGAGATTTAAAGCATTCGTGTTTTATAAAAATCATGATTTGGACCTTTTTGAAGGTCATTTCACCCAAAAACATAAACTATATCATTGGTTGTAACACCTCATGAAACACCTACGTAAATAGTTTTGGAATTAGCCCTAAACTGCACTACAATTGCTAAAATGACTTTGTCATACAATAAACTGAACATTTTAACTTTTGGAAATCAAATCTGAATAGAAACTAAATTTGCGCTGCAAGTGTTGCAACCAATGTTGCAATATCGCGTAAAACATTTAACGAAATAGTATTGAAACAACTACTGATTTAGTCTACAGTTACAATAAAAACCTAAGGGAACAGTAAAGTAAGTGGTTCTAAACTTCTAAAATAAAAACAAAGCAGGAATGAAATCTATACTATAGGTGTTGCACAATTATATTGTAACACCTCCTAACGACACCTAACAGAAACAAGCCTTAATGACCAGAAATTGTTTTACAATTGTTGTGATAACCTTGGGAGACAATAAAATGAGTATCTCAATTTCTAAAATTAAAAATTAGGCAGTTTTGATATATGTACTCTAGGTTTTGTACAAATGTGTTGCAACACCTCCTACAATACTAGGTGGGACAGCTTCTAGAAGAACGCTAGAAACATCAATAGTTTTAACATCTATATTTTTAAGTTGAGATTCCAGTTTTTAATGTCCTACATAAAATCATTCATGGTACTATGAGTTAAAAAGTTTTAGGTTTGAGAATGCTTCAAAAACAACCTTTAAAGCAACTATTTTTAAGCTTAAAGTGAGTAGAAAATATTTCTAAACACAAAACCACAATTTAAATCTAAACTTTTTCATGTCCACCATGCATAATACCAAATTACATAAATAGAACTCACAAAAACCATAACCCAAGCATAAATAAAGTTTATTACATGCCAAAAATGCCATAATAAAACCTTAAACTATTTTCTTAATTTTAAAAAGAAAGTTTAGATATTTACTCTTGAACATCTGCCCTTGAGCGATTCCTCCAAAGTCTTCTCCTTAGCTTTAATTTTGGCTAGTAATTTCTAGTGGATATGTGAGAAATTTTGAAAGGAATAGAGAAAAAAAATTGGTTCTTTCTGTGGAGGAAATGGAGAGAAAGAGAGAAGATGAATTAGTGTTGAAGAGAAAAAGGAAAAAAAATGAACTCTTGACGAGTAAACACCTATTTATAGACAAATACTTAATCTTAGTTAACTTTTCACTTAATTTCTAAACCATACTTAAAGTGTTCCGAGGATACCAATGTGGGAGAAAAATTTTGGTCATTACCGTACTAAATTAGTGCCACAACATGGAGAAATGGGAAAAACATTGCATTAATTGGTCACTTTTGCACAATACCTTCACCATACTTTTTCACCTTACTTTTCACTATTCGTGTCGTATCTTTGGTTGTTTTCATGGCACTTTACTCATACAATCCCATAAATTAAGGAATGCATTTAAAATTTCATCTAGATGAAGGAAACCAATTGGCTACTTTAGTCAAGTTTGCTTAACACAGTCTAAGTCTAATCTCCGTATAAACTAGGATCGGTAAATTTTAAATCGTATAAATGTTTTTCATTTAAAAATCATTCCTAGACTGTATAGACATAAAATTGATTTTTTTGACACACTATCTTGATATTGACCTATCATTGACAGTGTTAATTCCCGAACTCAGATAACATTTTTCATTGAAAATGCCACTTGCGTAACTCCATTTCCTGACTAATAAGCAACTGAGGATTTATTTTGAGTTAGAGAGTTTCTCGACACACTAATAATATTGTACTATCCTTGAAAATTCTTATAATTTAAACTCTCAAGTTATCTACAGATTGAAATTTCTCTCATCTTAAATGGTAGAATTTTCAACCGAATTATTTGATCATAAAAGTTAATAAATTTAACTTTAATATTTTCTATAGAATTTTAAAATATTTATATCAATTCTATAAATTCTTCATACACAAATTATCCGTGATATTTTTTAAGAAAAATCCTTGACATAAATATGCAAATCACATATTTGAACTCTAAGATTTTCTTGGTCATTACACTAATTCACTTGAAATCATAGAATCGTAGAATTTCAAGAATCTTTATGTAAAATATATTATTCGATTCTTTTAAGAAAACCCTTAATTCGTATACTTTGATTCTATCAATATAACCGATCAAATACTTAATTACTAGCCAAAACCTATGCTCATAAGTTATAAACTCATGCTTCTTACAAGCTCTATAGAATTTTGAAATATTTATATTAATTTCATAAATCATTCAGTCAAAATTATTCATAATATTTTCCAAGTAAACTCCTTGACTTAAATATGTAATTCACAAATTTAAACTTTAGGATTTTCTTGGTCATTACACTAATTCTTTTTAAATTATAGAATTGTGAGATTTTACAAATTTTTGCGTAAAATATATTATTCGGGTTTTGTAAGAAAACTCTTAACTCGTATACTTTGATTCTATCAGTTTAACCGATCAAATACTAAATTACTATACTGAAATCTATACTCATAAGCTACAAATTTATGCTTCTTACGAGTTTAGAGGTGTAATTATGAAAAAAAAAATCCTTAATTAATGATATATATTAATCACTTAGATTTTTCCAGATATTACAGTCTTTTGTTCCGTAAGGGCTGGGATGGGTCGGGCAATCTGAATTAACACCTTTAATCGTGATCAAGAAGGTTGAATTTCACTTATGTATTTGGCTAGTGTTTAAAAGATTGGGTTATTGATTAAAAAAATGTAAATTACATTGATACCCTATGTGCTTTAACCAAATTATAGAGACACTCCCCAGACCAAAAATAATTACACTTACACCCCCAATTGTTCAAAAAAATTACAGAGAGACCCATATATTAGTTGACCCTACAGGTTGATGGTCAATTTTATTTAAAATGCCAAAAATACTTTTCCATCTATTAAAAAGCATTTTTAGTTATTTATATAACTAGAAACGATAATTTTACCCTTCTTTATTAAAAACAAGTAAATAATTTTTACACACTTGCAGCTACAAATTTCACTCTAATCAAAGATAAAATGTTTTTTTTTTTATTTTGTTTCAATTTTTTCCTCAAAGATAACAATCATATCCAAAATAAGATAAAATACAAAGATTAAAACTATATAGTCCAAAAAAGTACACATCCAAACATATAGCATTCGAATCCACATTGTCAATCACATAAAATAATCACAACCGCACAAACTAATTAAAAAGCACACTTAAATCTCAACAAAACTAAAACAAATTAATGACAACAAAACCAAAACTAGCTAACTCTAATAAAACCACAATTCAATTACAAATATGGTTTATTTTTTCATAAAACTCTAAAAATTATAAAAAATAAAAAAAAAGTCTAGATATTTTTTAGGGATAAAAATGAAAAAATATATATATACAAAATTCAAGAAATGTATCAAGAAAAAAAGAAGAAAAAATTATCACCCTCTATTAGTGCTCTATTTTTTTTTCATAAAAGTTTAAAAGAAGAATATAATTATGCAAAAAAAAATGGATTTATTTTGGGACAAATTAAAAAATAGATAGAATTCTTAAAAATATGAAAATGAAAAAAAAAAAACTTCTCACACTCTCCCTTTCTCTTTCTCTTTCTCTTTCTCTCGATCCTAGTCCAATGGGGCATAGGGTGTTGGAAAAAACATGAACCTAGTGGAATTTTAAAAATTTTAAATCAAAGTCTTTTTTCAAATAACAAGTTAGACATTCTATGCATATAAAATAATTAGAATCTTGGGCATTTCTTAGAATTAGAAGCACTTTTGAAAAGATAAACTTCAATAGAATTGTTACTAAGAATTGTGTCTGGAAGATCTTTAACCAATTAGTCTTATTTGTTATTCTCTTTTCCACGACTGACATGCAAGTGGGCACACATCGTTCAATTCTCCTCTTGGTAACATCTCCTTCCAACCACAAGAGAAAAGCAAGAGCTAAGGTTCGGGCTGTTGAACAATAACCTTATAAGAATTTTAGAGTTTCTCTCTCTAAATTTCTCTAGTGATCTTAATAACAATAGGAACAAGTTTCCTACTTATAGTGGCTGGTAAGGAGTTAATTCTACTTAGATAAGGCTTTTAAATTTTAAACTGGATCAAAATCTGTATCAAAACGCATGAAAAACGTGTAACAAGATTTCGCTCAACCAGCCTGCCAGTCCTGACCACCGGTCTATTTGTTGTGCTATTTTGTAACTAAGTTATGGTCCATCGGCTAGCTAGACAAAGGCACCGGCCTGTCGATCCGTCCAGTTCTAAAAGTTTCTATATCTTATTTTACACAAAAATCTTATATAGAGCTTTAGTTTTAATTTAAATAACTCATAGAAAAGTTATTTCATTAAAACTGTCATATACAGATAATCTCATATCAAATAGAATATATATTCAAATAATTCAACATATTTATCAGGAATTAATTCACAAAATTAATTCAACCAATAAACTAACATGAATTATTAAATCCTATCAACTAAATTTAAACCAATCTAGGAATTAATATACGTAACCAATATATAGAAAAAATACGTCATATGGTTACAGTAAATATTGTAAGCTAGTAAAGAGACTCGATGGACATAAGTAGATCAAGCTCCTATAATTATAAAATAATATCTCCCCAACACATTTGTTTTATAATTATCAACTCTTAAGTTATTTTATTAAAAGTTTAAAGTTACATTCTTGAACTATATAAAATCATGAAACTTCAAAAAGTTTATTGTCTATGACATATCATAATGTGTAATATCCCCATAGGATATTCATAATTAACTTGAAGATAAAATTCCATTTTACTTTGCCTATTATTTTTAATCATATGTTCCTTTATGCCATCATTAGAATACTTACTATTGATAAATAGTATACCATTCGGTTACACCTATCTATCCAAATAGTTGAGTGTTCTAGTTTTTAATTATAGGATAATACTTATAAGAGAATATCATTAACTCTACAAAAGAGTTATCGATTCCATGTCCATAAATAACGAGTCTACGTTAAATAAGAATCACATCTCTAATATACCGACATGTGTATATTTATATGATTCAAGATGTCACCTTTTGGTACACCAAAAGACACAAGTCAAGAATACTGGCTTATTAATTCATTTCAAGATTAAGATATAGCACATATGATTGTCTAAAGTGAATTGATTTAAACAAACAAAATCATTAATCAAATCAATTTAACTTTTGTCCCAATCCAATATATCATCACTTATGACAATATATCAATGTTTCTACTAGTGGAGTCTAACTTCATGACTAAGACAAGTCATCTCTCGTTAGATATGTAGACAACATAACAATCTTAACATGAATAAAACGCCCAACTTTATTCCTTTGATTGTGGATCTTTTTATTTAGACTATCATCTTTAAGATTTATGTCTTTTGCATAATCTGTCCATCATATGTACGATCTTAAAGGTTTAGATTGATAGTCTCGAACTTTTGTTTGCATATCATATATTCAATAGGAATGAACATAAAGATGACTATTTGATACATGAAATAATAAACTCTTTATAGATTAAATATTTCTAAAAAACTATTATATCATTTAATCTTTAGGGCACCTAGTATATAGTTTTTAAAAATATGAAAATGAAAAAAAAAATCCCCACACTCTCCCTTTCTCTTTCTTTTGATCTTAGTCTAGTGGGGCACAAGGATGGGGGAAAGACAGGGGTGGGGGCCAACAGGGTGGAGAGGCCCAATCGGGTGGTTGGGCTTGATGGGAAGGGGGCTGTACAACCATGAGGAGGGTAGAGGAAGGAGGATCAGGAGGAGGGAGGGGTGAGTGGGTATATCGACGATTTGACAACAGGCTACGAGCAAAGGTGGACAGCGTGCTAGTGGTGGCTGGGATGTTTAGGGACGACGAATGGAGGGTGAGTTGGGAGAACAGAGGATTGGAGAAGGGAGAGGCAGGCAGAATGTATAGGGCTGGCGTTGAGGACGGACAGTGGGCGACTGGTGAAAGAGATGGAGGGATGGGAGGAAATAGGAAAGGCCGATGGAATGAGGGGTGGCGGTTGAGTTTGGGGAGAAGGCGTGGTGGGTAGGTTTGGAGGACTTATTTGGCTAGTTAACTGTTGGAAACAAAGTGCGCAGCAGAATTTTTAAAATTTTTCATCAGAGTATTTTCCAAAACACAAGTTTGACATGTTATATGTATAAATTAAACAGATCTTACTAACCTCAGTGTGCCGAAGAACCTCCGCGACCTGTGTAGAGAAGTAACGTTCCAGAAGAGCCTCAACCAACTGGTCTTCTTTGCTATTCTCTATCCACAATCGAAGTGAGTGTGGGCTCACACGTACAGCTCTTCCACCAGTGACTCTCCTTCCAACCAACAGAGAGAACCCAAAGCTAGTGTTCGTGATTTGTGAACAAAAGCTCTCAGGGAGTTTTCAGATGCTCACTAGAAGAGTATCACTCTTAATCTCTCAAATTGATCTGAGTAAATTATTAGACTCACTCCCTTTTTATACATATTGGTCCTAGGGTCAGTCCATATCAGATTAGGTCTCAAAAAATCGAAACAGAATCAAGTTCGGATCAATATCCGATAAGATACGCGTGAAAACGCGTAATCTTAGCTCAGTTGATAGGCAGGCCGAACTCCCGAGAAAAAATCTCCGCGAATCTTTTATTTTCCACCCGAGATTCTAAAGGATAAAGTCTCAGTTTTGATTCAAATAACCCAATAGAAAAGATATCTGATCAAAACAAACTTTATCAAGATAATCTCTAAGAAAATAAATTAATTCACAATAATTCTACAAGTTTATCTTGATCCAATTTATCCAAAATTAAATCAACCGATAAACAGACAAGAATTATCTAATCACAATAATTCAACAAGTTTATCTTGAACTAATTTCTTACAAAATTAATTCAACCAATAAACAGACATGAATTATTTGATTCTTACAAATTTTAAACCAATCTGATAAATCCGACATAAGTCACCAATTATTGGAAAAGCACGCCGTGTCGTTACAGGATTTTGTGAGCTAGCAAAGGGGACCAAAATGGACCTATAAAGTTCAAGCTCATGATAATTACGAAACCCAATATCCCAGATATACATTTCACAATTATCAACTCCAACGCTACCCACTAAAAGCTTGGAGCTGCACTCTCGAACTTTATAGAATTACGAAGCTCGTGTAGCCAAGTCTCCATGACATATCATAGTGTATCGTATCCCCATATGATCATCCATAATCGGCTTAAGGACAAGTTCTGTCTTACCTTCCCGATTATTTTTATCTTACATTCCATTGTCTCACCATTAGAAAACTTACCATCCAAAGATAGTATACCATTCGGTTACACCTATGTATCCAATGGTTGAGCGCTCCAGTTTTTCAATTACAGGACAACGCATATAAGAGGATATCATTACTCCTAAAGAGGAGCTATGGATTCCATATCTATGAATAACAAGTCTAGGCTATCAAGAGTCATGCCTCCAACGTACCGGCATGCATGCCACTATAGAGATGTGAGAGTCACCCATTGGTAAGACACAAGTCGAGACAACGGGCTCATTATTCATCTCAGGATTAAGATACAATACAAATGATTGTCTAAAGCGAATCGATTTGCCAAGACAGAATTGTTAATCCAAATCAATTCACTTTATATCCCGATCCAACACATCGTCACCTTTGACAACGTGCCAATGTTTCTATTCATGGAGTCCAACTCTGATGGTCAAGACAAACCATCTCCCAAACGAGATATAGACAACATAACAATCTTTACATGAATAAAGCGCCCAACTTTATTCCCTCGATTGCGGATCATATGTTTTAGACCATCACCTTAAGAATTGTGTCTATCGCATAATCATCCCATCATATGCCCAATTCTTAAGGTTTAGACTGACAGTCTTAGACTACTGTTTGCTTATCATACATTCAACAAATATGAACGTAAAGAGGACAATATTTGGTATATATAAATGAATAAATTCTTTATTGATAAAAATGTCTCCAAAAACGTATTACGTTTTTACTCCTTAGGGCATACATGTCTAACATTAACATCCTTAGGTTTTTTTTTTTTTTTTGTCTAAATTAGTGGTTAGGAATTGATTGTTTATATCAATGGCTGAGATTGAACAGGTCATTTTGGTTATTTCAAACAAAAAATTAATAGAGTTAAGTTCAGGGGTGTGAATGTGATTACTTTTGGTTCATTGAGTGTTTTTGTAATTTAGGTAAAAAATAGGGGTGCCAGTATAATTTATCCAAAAACAAGGAAAATTATAGTAAATAATATTTTTCTAAAACTAATTGTAGTACATAGTAAGTTTTGAAAATATTTGTAATAAATAGCAAATTGATGGTGTAAATAATTTATTTACTACCTGATTTACTGTGTAAATAATTCTTATTTGCATTGTAAATAGATTCGAGGTGCAAATAGTTCCTTTGCCCCTTGCCACCCGTATAAATAATTTTGATTAATAGAGTAAATTAAATTATTTATATAATAAATCTACTATTTACTATATATATATTTTCACCATGCTTTTTACTTCAAAAAGTTTCAAAATCTTATATTTCCCTCATTCTAGAAATAAATAAATAAATAAATAAAGGATTGAGTTACTCTTCCATATGGCCCGAACAAACTTTGTTGCACTTCATTATTTCAGCCCAAACGCTCATGTCAAGGCTGCCAAACTCCAAAAACCCTCCTAACCAACCACCCTGGCCTGGAATAGATAGGAGTCTGCTGATGTTGCAGTAGGCCGACAGGTTACCACCACTAAGCTGGCAAGCTACCAAAAGGTCTTATTGTTTTAGCATGTCACATTAGCACAAAGTACTTGCGACTTAGAAGTCTTAATAACACAACAAACTAGTTACCATCTGAAGAAGAAAACGGGTCAAGGAAATATTGAAGAAGGGAATCTTCCCGGAAATCTCTCTCTCTCTCATGTTTATTATAAGCGTCAAAAGAAAGGGCGACACTTGTTTTTTTTTGTCCATTCATGACTGCATACTGGCACAAGAAAGACTTTTGAATCTCAGCAAAGTTACCTTACGTAGGAATTATAGCAATTAGCAGCATTATATTAATGAACGACGAACGGTGGTAAGCAATCCGCACTATTACAATTGTTAGTTGACTTATTTTTTAATATTCAAGGATCATTTTCGCATTCACCATAACAAACCATTTCAGTTTGAAAAACGCAAGAAGTTCTGCTAATTTTTAATTTAGTACTATAGTAAGAACAAAGAAATGATGTCTGAGAAAAAGATAATATGTCGTTGTCTTTCAAAACTTATAACCGAAGTCAAATTAATTTTTGTTCATCCGTCCAACTTGAGCCAATAACCAAAAGCCAAAGAAACGACATTCCACAAGCCCAAAGCAAATGGACATCTGAGGAAAAGATGTTGAGCGCTTTTCTCTGTAGATTGACAAAGACAACAGCAAGACAGGTAAAAAAAATAAAGCTCCCAAAGCACGGAATTAATAGGAATCTTATCATGAAGCAGATGCCAAATCTAAATAAAATGAGAGGGGGAACAAAGACACCCAAATTTGCATACCCCAACTATTCGAGATTCCACTCTCCACGAGAGAGACATAGGCTCCTGCATAGGTGATCTTACATGCAAAGAACGTGTCCAAACCATACAATCTGAATTAGTACTAAATAACACAAAATCTATCTCAGCAGCAAGAGACGTATATGAAGCCCGAAAAGAAACGGGAAGATCCCATCCTGTATACGAAGACACGTCCCACACCATAATGTTTAAGAGGTTCAAGAGAAGACCAAACCGCCATGAGATCAATCAAAGGCACATGAAGCCAATTGTCGTGGCAAAAATCTGACCTAAGAATCCCGACCCAGTAACCCACCTAGACTCAATCAACAAAGACACATAATGAGGTCTCAAACCCGTCCACTCTGAAGAATCACCATGCCAAGTTTTAGGTTTTGATCTCCAGTGAAATAACCATAGAGTCATCAGACATTAAGCTTCTTCTTCTTCTTCTTCTTCTTCTTCTTCTTCTTCTTCTTCTTCTTCTTCTTCTTCTTCTTTTTTAAATCATGGCTTTCTTAAGGATGCAAAGATCTCCAACCTCAAAGGCCACCCTTGTCTTTCGACTTGAACAGGATTTTCAAGCAACCTGGATTGGTTTCTATCTTCCTCGCCATTCTTCTCTCTTTGGATTAACTGGTGTGTGGATACCAGTGAGATATATTAGATAATCTCTTTCCAACCATTTTCAGCAGAGATATTTTTAACTGTAAAGGGGAGAGCTCAAAGAACACTATATGGAGATCAAAGAAAAGTCTATTGAAAATAGAATCTCTAAGATCTATTTATAGGCACATGGAGGCTAGGAATTTAAAGCAAAATCCTCCTAGGACTCTCTGCATATCAGGCCTACTCCACCAAGGGTGGACATAGATTTCTTTCCTCTAATGGTGGTACACAAGTGTCATAACTACCTCTACTTGTGTGATTCGTATCAATCTAGTATATTTCTAAAATCTGATTTTAGTTCAAACTGAGATTCTACTTATTTTAACTTTTAAAATAAATATCTTCAATAATTTTTTTCAATAATTTAAATTATCTCATAGTTCAAATAATTATCAACAGAATCTATTTCAACTAAAAAGATTTTTATTTGCTACAAGATAGCAAATAGATTACATGAAGATCACATGATCTATTTGAAACTTAAAACCACGGATGTAGTGCCACCTGGACTAGTGTGTGGCACTATATACATTCCGATGGACTTTTGTGTGAAATTATAATTTTGCTTATGTTGACAAAATTAATCCAAGAAAATTTCTGTTAATCCATCTAAAAGAATATCATGGACTTAGCAAGGGGTCCCAATGGACATATATAATTTAAGCTCCAATAATTAATTATAATTTGATTATCTCATATTTAAATTAATAATAATTATTAACTCTAGTTTGTGTCACTATCGAAAACCGAGGTTGTACTCTTAAATTATATACATAATTATATGGAACCTTAAACATTCAGGTTGTTAACAAGATCGTTCATTTGTATAATCATTTTTCATATGATAATACCATCCACAATAATATTCAAATTAGAGCTATTTTTATAGATTTTCGTTCAATCTCTCTAATTACATCTTTATCTATGAATTCCGTTAATTTTCTAATGGGCGACCTATTATGAACAAATCATAAATGAGGATTTGTATAATATTTGATATCCCATATTAAATAGCGAGCACTCTTCACCCAAGTTCCCGAACTAATACTCGTAGGAATATTATCTCATCATCCTATCTAGTAGGAGCTATGGGTTCTAAATTTGTGAAAAATGTTCCTAGCTACCTATATTAGTATGCCTCTAATATACTAACTTATTGATCGTGTATTTATCGATCTCACTCCTTGGCAATCAAAAGACAAAAAATAGATGTAAGTCCACTAATCACCTTAGGATTAAGGTAAGATCTATAAAATGATCAAAGCGATAGAATTCTAATTTTTTGTTACGGAATTACATAAGTAATTAAAAGCATACTAATGTCTCTATCCAGTAACCATCACATTATTATAATCTAAATAAGATCATTCCACTAGGCTAGGAATAGATGACATCACAATCTTAAATAAGATAAGTGTTTAGCTTTATCTTTTGACTATAAACCAAAGTTTATACTTAGTACACATAATCATATCCTCAGTGCTATGAACACTTCATATAAATGATTTTGTACTTTTACAAGTATTAGATCTTTTATGATATTTACATATATATATATATATATATATATATTCAACAAGATATACATATAGGAGAATAACAGGAATTTATTTTATTAATCATGCAATACTTTGCATCTTATAACGGCCATGTGGAATTTACACTAGGCTTTATAAGCACTAACTCTAACATTCTCTCACTTGCATTATAGCATATGTGACATTTCTTGAATTCCCATCCCTTCTAGATGACCTTCAAAACTTTTTGACTATAAAGTTTTAATAAGAAGATCACTAGGTTATTCTCCAAATCGATCTTGCGGACTGTCACATCACCCTGCTCCACTAAATCTCTCACGAGATGATACTTCCTATGAATGTGTTTTGCCTTTGAATTGTTTCTTGGTTACTTTGCATTTGCAATCGCAACACTGTTATCAAAATACAACATCTTCGGTTGCATAGGGTTAAGGAAAACCTATAAATCCCTTGAGAAATTATTGAGCCAGACAGCCTTTTTTGTAGCTTCTGAAGGAACACTACAGCTCCACCATTCAAAGTAAACACACATCTGGACGTTGACCTACTCGAATCTATATAGGATTGAAAATTTAAATCCATGTAACCAATAGGAACAAGGTCTGATCTTGAATACACAAGCATATAATTTCTTGTTTTTTGAAGATACTTAAGTATATTCTTCACTGCTTCCCAATGTTTTTCTTTTGGATTTGACTATCCCGACTTACAATTCCAACCGCATAATAAATATTATATCTTGTGTATAGCATAGCATATAGAAGACTATCAACTGTTGATGCATATGGATGTCTTTGCATGCTTTCAACTTCCTCAAGAGTTTCAGGAGACATCTCTTTAGAAAGTCAAATTCCATGCCTCATGTGCTGAATGCCCTTTTTGGAATCTTTCATAGAATACTTCTCAAGTAGCTTTTCTATGTACAAGGTTTGAGATGGTGCAACAATTTGTTCTTCCTATCTCTAAAGACACAGATACCTAGAACATAGTTAGCTTCTCCTAAGTCTTTCATCTAGAATTGTTTTTCAACCATTCCTTAATCGCTGTTAATGATTCTACATTATTCCCAATGATTAGAAATATCATCAATATAAAGGACCAGAAAGACCACTTTCTTATCCTTTATTTTCTTATAGACACAAGGCTTATCTACTAATTGATCAAAACTGTAAAACTTAACCGCTTGATCAAATTTAATGTTTCATGATCTACAAGCTTGTTTGAGTATATAAATGGATCTCTACAATTTACAAACTCTTTGATATTGCCCTTCCCTGATGAACCCCTCTAGCTATAACATGTAAATGGTCTCTTCAAGATGGCCATTTAAGAACACCATCTTGAATCGATCCCTTCTATAGTTCTTAGCTATTAGCCTAGCTGTGAAAGTTTTAACTTTTCCATCTGAGCCTCTCCTTCTTTTATAGATCCACTTGTACCCAATAGACTTAATCCCTTTAGGTGTATCAACAAGTTCCCAGACTTTGTTGCCATACATAAATTCTATTTCCTGGTTCATTGCATCTTGCCATGATTTAGAATCAACATCTATCATAGCTTGTTGATAGGAGATTGTATCATCAACATTGTCATCAGAAACTGCTACATTAGCCTCTTCGATTCCCATGTGTCGATTTGGTTATCTCACAACCTACTACAACATAGCATTCTTGGTTGTTGTTCTAAAACTGTGGTCTCACTTTTGTCAAATGGTCTCATGGGAATAATCTCATCATTCTCATGACTCTGTGGGACGATCTCATCTCCTATTAGTTCCTCTCGGACAATTTTACTTCAAGCTTTGTAGTCCCTTATATAATTTTCTTCAAGAAACATCGCATTTGTCTAAACAAAAACCTTGTTTTCTTAAGTAGTATAGAAGAAACTTCTTAAGTAGTATAGAAGAAACCACCACGTGTCTTTCTTGGATATCCTACAAAAATACATATCTTAGTGCGTAATTCCAACTTATCTTTCTTCGGCTTCTTAACATGAGCCAAACACCCCCACACATGCAAGTGGTGCAGACTAGGTTTACATTCGGTCCATAGTTCAAGTGGTGTCTTAGGTATAGATTTAAAATAAACTAAAGTAAGCAAATAGATTGTTATTTATGAAGCATATCCCCAAAAAGATGTTGGGAGTAATGAATAGCTCAACTTAGAGCTCATCATGTCAACCAAAGTCTTATTTCTTCTCATGCAATGCTATTTCGTTGTAGCATCACTGGTGCAGTAAGTTGTGATAGAATTTTATTGTCTTTATGATGACTTGAATTCATCATCCAGGTTCCCACCATGATCCAAGAGAAGTGTTTTGATTTGCTTACCCAATTGCTTTTCAACTTCTGCTCAGAATTCTCTAAACTTTTTAAAGGTTTTCGACTTGCAGTGCATTAGGTATGCATATCCATATCTAGAGTAATCATCAATAAATGTGAAAAGTAATAAATGTGAGGAAGTAATAATATCATCCATGTGCTTGTGGATTCATTAGACCACAAACATCCAAGCGTACTAGCTCAAGAAGATCCTTGGCCTTATATCCTTTTGCCAAAAAGGATCCCTTAGTCATTTTACCTTCCAGACAAGATTCATAACTTGGTACCTAATGCAGTTCATCCTTAACCAACCTTTCTATCTTGTTTAGGTTAATATGACCTAGTCTTAGGCACCACATATATGTGCATCTTGCAAATTTTGTCTCTTAGGACTTAGTTCATCTTGTTGTACAGTTTAAGAATTTTATAGTGAATAGGTACAGGGAGTTATAACATATAAATTGCCTTTAGCACAACTAGACCATATCAAAACATTATCCTTAAAAATAAAAACACTTTCATCAAAAGAAATAAAGTAAAATTGTTTCGACAATGCATAAACTGAAATCAAATTCTTGTTTAAACTAGGTAGATAATAGCAATTATTCAAAGTTAAAAATTTATTGTTCCTAAAACAGAGTTTAACAAGTCCCACTGCAATAGCTGAAATTGACTCTTCTATGCCTCATGTGAGCAAGAATTCACCATCATGTAGCCTTGCAGTTTCTTGAAATCCCTACAAAGAAGTACAAATAGGATTAGTGGCATCAAAATCTGCTATATCTACTATCTAGGAATTAGCAGATTTTCTACCAAACATGTTTCAAAGAAAGGTACTATACCTCCATTATCTTCCTTGCTGCATTGGAAACACTTTCCATTGCATTCTAGGTTTCTAACATCTTGTCAGAGTCATTGATGACTTTAACTATGTCTCTCAATGCTCTTTCCCTGTCAGCTTTTATAAGTACACAAATTCTTCAAGAGATTGGGAATGCTATCATCCTTTATTTTCATTGTAAAACTTACCTTGAGTTCCTTGAAGGTGATAGGAAATGATTCCAAAATCATGCTGACAATCATGGCATCATTGATCATAGCTCCATGATATGTCACCCTGTTCACCAGTTGCATGAGTCTCATAACATGATTCTCCACCAATGATGTAGGTGCCATCTTACAATCCAGAATAGCTTTAATAGCATCTCACCTACAATTGACATTATTGACTCCATAAAGTACTTCCAAATAGTCCATCATCTCAAGGGCATCTTTGTTTGGTTTGAAGACAAGGAACAAATTTGGCAAAATAGAGGCCAAGAATAGTGCCATGCAATGTCATTTGAATACAACCACTAATTATAATGGTCTACTTCACTTTGGAAAGCTCTAGGTCCTGGATTTGGTGGACTTTCCTCGTGAAACATAGAAATGTGTCTCTCAATAGTAAGCATGGTCAACAGTGTATGTTTCTAGTCAATGAAATTATCGTCGATCAAAGTGTTTTTAGTTAATAATAAAGGAAGTGGATTATAGGCTATTATAACTAAAATAGAGTAAATAGATATAATTAATAAATTTGCAAATATCATATGAGACAATAATAATTTAGTATAATATATATAAAGTAAACATAACAAAAATGCATGGATGTATGAAACATTAAAAATACATCACTACAACGGTCAACATCAGTATCCATGGGTATACGGATCATTATGGGCAATATTCGTAACCCACTTACCATGCTAGGCCATTCCTAATTGAACTTAGCCAGCTAATATCTCATGTACAGCTAAGTCAACTACTGTATCTTTAGTCCAAAATCTAATTTAAATCTCTAAGATCTTATATGGATAATTTGAAACTCTTTCAAATTTGGAAATTAATAGCAATTTATTTGAAAATACCATAAATTAATTTTGCATCAATTTAATTTTTCAAAATTAACAAATTTTAAACTTTTCAAAATTTGAAGCACGCATGGTGGTGGAACATTTTTGACCACCACATGTGGCGACTGAGAGGTGAAGACGAGCAGTCGCAGCGATTAGGACCATAGCTAGAGGGGACGGGGCAGTCCCAGACTCGCAAGATGCATAAGCCACCTACTTGTAATGGGCTTGCAAGGTGGCACACAAACCCATCGCCGGCTGCACCTGAGGGTGTGGCCAGTGATTCTGCTAGGGTTTTTCACAAAAACACTAGTTTGTCTCCTTGTACAACAAGAAATCAAACTAAAACTACAAAAATGATAAAATTACAATTGATTAAAATTAATCATGTTAGGAATTCTTCATCATTTTGAGACTTCATAGGCCTCCATCTTCAAGAGAAAATTATATAGAAAAATCCTACACCGTTTTTGGCTTACAAAAATTTCTATAAAAGCAATAAACTACTAGTAGGAAAGTTACAGTGATGATAAATCGCCCTTCTAGCAAATACACTCAATAACATAAATACAATTAAATCTTTAAGGAACCATAGTCGATATAATTAAAATAAATATCAATCATTGATATAAATAATAATTAGCATAAACCTAACAAATACATAATAATAGAAATCATAGATCTAATGCATATTTCATAAACACATATAGAACCTAAAGTGCCAACTCTCTAAATACAATCATCATGCAAAAACATCACATATACAGTACATGTAGATTAAAGAAGGAGATCAGAGAAGACAATTATTGGACAGGATCATGAGTCAGTTCTAATACTAGTTACTAGGTTGTAGCCTAAAAATCATGTAAAAAATGGGATAGAGTTTTAAAATTTTTTATAAAACTTTTTGGATATGATGCTATATATAGTAATTGAATAAATCACGTACTTACAGATTTGGTAATAGGGCTGGATGATTAAGCGTTCCAAAACCTTCATATCTTCCTCGCTAGTCTCCTGCCTTTAGATCAACTGATGTGTGGGCACTGGTGAAATCACTTGAATAATCTCCTTTCAAAATTTCTCAGTAGAGTTTCTTTTAACACTAAAGAAGAGAGCTCAAATGACACTAGATGAAGGCCACAAAAAAGTCTATCGAAAATAGAACCTCCAAGGTCTATTTATAGACACACAGAGGCTAGGAGGTTGAAGCAGAATCCTCCTAGGATTCTCTATAGATCATGCCAACTCAACCAAGGGTGGGCGTGATCTTCCTTCCTCCAATGGTAGTATGACACGTGTCATAACTACCTTCAATTGTGTGGTTCTATATCCATATAGTATTTTTCTGAAATCTGATTTCAGTTCAAACTGAGATTTTATTTATTTTAACTTTTAAAATAAATATCTTTCATGATTTTTTCAATTATTTAAATTATCTTATAATTCAAATAATTATCTACAAAATCTATTTCAAGTCTTAAAAAAGATTTATATTTGCTTCAAGATAACAAATAGATTATATGAAGATCACGTGATCTATTTGAAACTTAAAACAATAGATGTGCCGCCACTTAGACTCCAAAATTCCAGTGTGTGGCGCTACACATAGTCTTAGTAGACTGTTGTGTGAAATTACAATTTTGCCTCTATTGACAAAATTAATCCAAAAAATTTCTATTGATCCATCTAAAATAGCAAGAGGACCAAATGAACAAATATAATTTAAGCTCCAATATTGATTTATAATTTAATTATCTTATAATAAAATTAATGATAATTATTAACTCCAGTTTACACCACTATCAGAAACTAAGGTTACACTTTTAAATTATATACAGAATTATATAAAACCTTAAACATAAATGTTGTCAACAAGGTCGTCCATTGATATAATCATTTTTCATATGATAATATCCTCCACAATAATATTCATAATTAAAGCTAGATTTATATATTTTTGGACAACCTCTCTAATTACATCTTTTTCCATGAGTTCTGCTAATTCTCTAATAGGCGACCTATTTATGCACAAATTAAAAATGAGGATTTGGGTAATATTTGATATCCCAATCAAGTAGCGAGTGCTCTTCACCTAACTTCCCACACTAATACTCATAGGAATATTATCTCATCATCCTATGCTGTAAAAGCTATGGAATCTATGTCTGTGAATAATGTTCCTAGCTACCTATATTAGTATGTTTCTAATATACTGAGTTGTTGATCGTGTATTTATAGATCTCACTCGTTGGTAGTCAAAAGACATAAGTCCACTAATCACCTAAGGAATAAGATAAGATCCATAAATTATTAAAGCAATAGAATTTTAATTTCTTGTTACGAAATCATACGAGTAATTAAATTTTATCTCGGTTTAAGTTTAATATGTTCTAAATATACTGATATTTCTATCCAATAGTCATCATATTACTACAATTCGGATAAGATCATTTCAAGGCTCTCAAACTCCTCCCTCAAAAAGGGGAAAAAAGGGACTCCCCAACTCCAAATTCCCGTAAGTAACTACCCTGACTAGTTTAGGGCCAATTGCCAGAGAATCGTTGTATACTATGATTGGTGAACCACTAGAAGCCTGCTGATGCTGCGTTAGTCTGGCAGGCTACTGCCAGTAAGCTGGTAAGCTACCAACAGGTCTCATTAGCATGTCTAGCTATCAAGGACTTGTGAGTCTTATAACACAGCAAACTAGTTGCCATCAGATGAAGATTACGCGTCAAGGAAATCTTGAAGGAGGAAACTTCCTTGAAATTTCGTACTCTCTCTCTCTCTCTCTCTCACACACACACACACACACACTCACACACACACACACACACACACATTATCATTTTTATTATATACGTAAAAAAGAAAGGCGATTATTGATACAGGCGGCGACACTTGTGTTTTGTCCGTTCATGAATGCATTCTAGCACAATAAGACTTTTGAATCTCAGCAAAATATATCTTATTGAGGAATTAGAGCAATTAGCAGTACTATACATTCATTTTGCATTCGTACCGCGGCAAACAATCCGTACTATTACAAATGTTAACTTATTTTTGTTTATTCATATATCATTTTCGTTTTCACCATCAATAAACCATTTCAATTTGGGGAAAAAAAAAAAACACATTCTGCTAATTTAGTGCTATAGTAAGAACAAAAAATGATGTATGATTAAAAAAAAAAAAACGATATGTTGTTGTCTCACAAAAACTACAACCAAAGTCAATATTTTGTTGCTTCCATAATTTTGAAAGCTATGCTTAATTTCTTGGATTAATAAACAGAAAAATACTTCTTAATTGAAAAGATAAATCCTTTTTCTAAGAGACTACCACATATTACAAGACTTCAACCTCGTCTGTTTTTGTTCTCATAATTTTTAAAAATATTTTCATACATTTTTCGAGGTAAACATTTTAAAATACACTCTCAACACAATTCTTAAAAAATTCTCATTTTTCAAAACAAAAATATTTTCATCTATTTTAAAAACAATACCAAACAGAACTTCCATAAAAAATTATATTTTATGTTTAATAGATTAATTCTCGGATTCGTTCATTAGTTTATGTTTGATAACAAACTTGAACCAATTTGATAAAAGCATGTTAACTGCCGTTTCTTCTTTCTTCTTCTCCCCTTTATCTCTTCATTTACCAAATTAATTAAGGTAAACATATCATAATCTGTTTGCCGGTGTTTAGCAATGCATTGTACATACAAATATAATTAATGGTCGTTTTCATAAGAGAATCCTTTTTTCTTTTTCTCTTTCAAATTTTTAATCAAAGAATATAAATATTCAAGAAATTATGAATGCTATTTTAAAAGCTAGACCTGACACGATCTCAAATTATTGGTGGTATTTCCACACTTTCAATTTAATTTGACATCCTAACTCTGAGTCTCAATCCTTTAAAAAAAAGAAGTGGCAAAGAAAGAAAAATAAGGAGAAGCTAGCAGCAGTAAGGCACAGTTTTATCCAACCGAGCAGAAAATTTCTATTATTTATATTATTTGACTTGCAAAATCAATTCAACGAGTTTTATTTTTACTCCTTCAATTCAATGAATTATGGCACACATGTAACAAAGACCATTCGGGCAAACTAATTTTGTAGTCTTACTTGTCAAAATTGTCTTCATTGCCACAAATTAAGTCGTCCTGATCTATGTCAAATAAATGTACTACAAATCCACGCAAAAAAACGGATCACAAACGTGTAAAACATTGTTTGTTTAAATCACACTGCAGTAAGATTGTATTATGTAATTACCTCTCTCTCATATAAGTCAATAACTGAAATAAAAAGGCAAATTAAGTTTTCCGGTCCGACACACACATACAAATTTATATACACACACATACACACATATACATAAACTTATTTTTAATTGTTAAATAATGTAAAGAGAGACGCGCAGCTATACGTTCTATGTTTCATATTATACATCTTTTTTTTGGGTAGAAATATCCTATATAATATTTATCTCATATATTATATAGTCTTTAAAGATGATCACATGTAACAAAATGAACCTTGTACATCAATATATATACATATAAGATTGCATGGCAATATCATCTCAACAATTAAGGGCATTCATGGATCAGATTATACAAATTAGATGTTAATCTGTAATCTAATTCGTATATAATGTTTTTGAAAAATTTCAATCTGAAATTAATTTGTGAATATCGCCAATTCAATTTGAAAATCACGGATTTTTCAGATTCACAGATTGAGCCTTTAAATTTACAAAATATAGTAATTAAAATTAACATAATATAACATAACATATTTAATAAAATCTAACATATACTAGTAGAATGCAAGTCTTTGACAACAAAACTAAATTGTAGCATTGCAAAAAATTACAGCTAACAAACTTAAATAAACATTAGATATGAGTATGTGTCATGAATAAATAGTGTTGGTCTTTGTTGTTGGGTTTTTTTTTTATAATTTAAATTGGCGTAATTGGCTTATAATTATATAAAAAAGTAACAATTATTGTTGAGGTGTTGAGATCCCCGGTCGGAGCCGGACGGGCACCTCGAACGTATTGCCGAGAGGGTTCCTGCTCGGGGAGGGACCCAGCTCGGATTTGCCTCCCGCGGTGGGAGCGCGTCCTCCAGGAGTTGAATCCGTATCCTCTTGAATAAGAGGGTCTTCGGGTGGCTGGATTGGTACCCCAGGAGTTGAATCCGTATCCTCTTGAATAAGAGGGTCTTCGGGTGGCTGGATTGGTACCCAAGGGACACCTTAAGACCCTCTTATTCAAGATGATACGGGTTCAACTCCTGGGAGACGCGCTCTCCCTGCGGGAGGCAAATCCAAGCTGGGTCCCTCCTCGAGCAGGGACCCTCTCGGCAATACGTTCGAGGTGCCTGCTAGGCTCTTGCCGAGGATCTCAATACCTCAACAATTATTTTTGTGAAAATTGAAGAAAAATGTCAAAAAAGATTCCATAATGATCTAGAATTTTCTAGACGAGTTGTCCCTTTTATAAAAGATTTTCAAAGTTAAAATCAAATTCAAATCACATTCAAAGTCAATCTCATCCTAAGGAGCAAGTTTGATTTAGAAAAGGCTTGGAAATTTGAATTAAAGAAGGATTTATCTCTTGTTTATAAAAGCTAAGGCTTAGATGCGATTTAGTGATTTTAAATGAAGAATATTTGATTTAGAGTTGAGAGCATGAGTTTCAAAGGCAAAAAGTTTTAAAATTCAAGTTCAAATATGATGCAACATATTTTGCGATGATTTGAATTTTGGATAAGTTTTCATTACATATAAAAAGAGGACGAGTCTGAGACTTTTCTACATAGTTTCCAAGGGGCAAACAAGCATTAAGATAGTTAGTATTCATTTAAGTATTTTCGGGAGAAGGTGCTTCATTTTTTAGAAGAAGAATTTGTAGTCTTCGGGAGAAGGCGATCTATTGTTGACGAGAGTCACATGGAGCAGAGATCAAAGTCAAGTAGTGCTCACTAAACAAGGCCATAAAAAGTGCAGCAACATAGGCATCAATCACTAACAGGGAGTCTTAAATTGAATAAGTTCAATTGGTGCTTGTACACAGTTTTTCTTAGTGGATTATTCATTTGGGCGTAGCACCATAGATGTAGGTCTCTAACTGAACCACAAAAAAATTTGTTGTGTTCTTCATTTATTTTATGCACGCATAATTTTTAATTAATTGGACTTAATTAATTAGAAATTCGATAATTTGCTAAAAACAATTCTTACAATTGGAATTAGAGTGGGTTTACTATGTAATACCCGTCGTTGTCTTCTACGGATAGTTATATTAATTTAACGTTAGAATGTGATATTTTAAATAGTATTATTATTTATGTTAAATAGTATATTTATTTAGTAATGTCACAGGAGACGACCACGAGGGATCGAAATGCTCGGGTTGTTTATGTCAAAAATGATGATAACCATAAGTATTTATTGTTTTTTAAATTCTCAACTAGCTCTAAATTTATAATTTTTTTGATGCCCTAGAGCTGTATATGTCCTAGAGTTATATTCTTGACATTACATAAATTTTGTTGCATATTTTCTTATTTTTATACTATTTATGATGTCATGATAATTATATGTGTAAAATTTTCATTATGGCGTTAAGAAACTAGATAATATAAAGTGTCCAAAAGAATAATATGTAAATTAATATTTTTTGGGTCATGGGAGTAGACATTATTGTTATAAATAATTATATATTATAATTAAATTACATACATTACATTATATTATATTATATTATATATTAAAGTAAAACTGAGTGGTATAATCGTAGGAAAGTTTTTAAAAAAAGAGATATTTCCATGTCAAAAGAAAAGAAAAAAAAGGAAACCTAATTAAACTTGGACTAGGGTTTTCTATACTCATCCAATCCCTTTTCTCTCATAAACCTATAAATATATTTTTAAGCCACAAAAGCCTTCATGTTCTCTTATTTTTCTGCCAAAGAAATTCTCTCCCTCACCCCTCTCAAAATTCACTTTCATAAGCCTCTACCACCACTCAAAATTCTCCAAATCTCCATCATCTCTCTACCCCCCGAAGCCAATATCTCGTCATTTGCATCCTTCTTTTTCTTTCCAACCGTTGTAGGAGATTACTTTTCGAAGATTGAATGTACAAGATTTTGTGGTTGTAGAAAGAAAACAAAAGAATTTAAGGTACAGTTTAAAGGTTTTCATGGTTTAGAGTTTTCATGATGATATGCATTGTTTTTGTGATAAACTTTGTAAGGAAAATTTTCTTTTATGTTGTGAATGTGTACACATGTATGTTTTTTATAAAATATAAATTATTTTGTTTATTATTTTAACTATCACAATATTTTTCATGATTGAAAGCATTTATGTTCATATAATATCATAAAATTATATGAAAATAACGTTTTGTTTCCAGAATGTGTTGTAATTATTTTAGGGTTTTTGGTTATTCAATGTGATTCCCAATAATGTTTCAAATTCAAATAATTTTATTTTTCTACAATTTTTAGATATAATGTGTATATATATGTTATGAATGTCTGAAATTTTTTATAAATTTTCTTTCAATATATTTTAAATGTTATGAGCTTTCAATCAAACACTGCTTACGAAATTTTATTTGCTGGCAGATTTTTGTTTATGCTTTGTAAAGTCTATTTTATAGGACAAAAGGTCTCTTTTGATTCTGTAAAAAATTATAAGTCATTGTTGATATGTTAACTAAGTGTATATAAATTTTTAACTTCATATCTTTATTATGTTTTAGGATAAAATTCATTAATTGCCAAGTATTCAATGGTTTTGAATGTCTACCTAATATACTCTATATAATTCGTGAGATAATAAATCATACTTTTAAATGTGTCTTATATGATTTATTATTTTTTTATCATTTATTTATATATTAACCATGTCACATAAAAATTCCAAAAACAAATCATGCATATTTGATTTTATAAAAATATTTAAATAAAACATGTTCGTTGTTTAGCATGCCTAATATGAATATTAATTCTGAATTCGAACGTTGTTTTGAATTATTTTGAATATATTTGGAATTGAATTTTTGGACATGTTATGATTTTATATTTCTAGTATGTGTAGTAATTTTTATAAATTATTTTATAGGATAAATGATTTAATTTATAATTTTTAATTAGGACTGCTCACTGTTGAGGTTTTACTGGTAGATTTCGTAGTATTGATTATGTGATTTATTTAAATTATCAAATGAATTTTTTATGGCTAAAAAAAATCTAAGAGTTATATATGTGTTAACTTTATCCCTATAAATTTTCATACTCTAATTGAATGTAAATCGAAATATATAAGGTGATGAATCCTTGAAGGTCAGTCAGTTTTTGTGACTAACATAGTTACTTTAATGTTTTGAAAAATTGAAAAAGGTGTTTTGAATTAATATTTTCAAGAGAAGAAAATTCGAATGATGTTTTTATATGTTAGCTATGCTATAGAATAAGTTTTAGATTTTATGCATGCTTATAAGTTGAGATTAATTTCTTTAAGTGATTATAGCTAAGTTTTTTGTCTTAATGTTTCTTGACTCTAAGTGCATCTTTATGACCCGAAGATGCCTATTTCGTTAAAAATGATACATGATAATATAATATGGTATTAAGTAATATCATGAACATGAATATTAATTTTATGTATTATATGAATATTGACATGAATACTTCAAAAGGTAAGCATACTGAGAACCGCGGCTACGTCATTGAATTTAAAGTTTAGTGAACAAGTAAGTCAAATAAATATATTCTCACCTGCAATATGATAAAGTTTATAAAAATATTAAGCAATTATTTATAAGCAAAGGTTTGTTCCCACTATCACTTTTGCAATATTAAAGGTCATATTCGATGAAAGTGCCTTAAATTCTTGAAACCATTGAAAAGTGGCATGATAAATAATTCATTGTTTTCTCCCAAATTAAAAAGGACTCCTAGATCTAAAATTGATTTAAATAGAAATTAGAAAAATTTGGATTAAAAAGTCTGATTTGTGTGTAAACCTGAGACATATGATGCTTTCAAAGATTTGTACATAAGATTAAAGACCGAATAGCAATATAAAATTTCCAAGGCACTTAATACTCCTAGGTTCAAATCACTTAGGAAAGAACTCGAAATTTG
The DNA here is from genome assembly GCA_025403435.1 of Artocarpus heterophyllus. Classification (NCBI taxonomy): domain Eukaryota; kingdom Viridiplantae; phylum Streptophyta; class Magnoliopsida; order Rosales; family Moraceae; genus Artocarpus; species Artocarpus heterophyllus. The sequence goes on along the minus strand of CM046347.1, from coordinate 13,703,080 downwards.
CATTGTTTGATTTGCATGTTAGTTTCTTTGCATTTAACACATATATATTGCATTAGGTACATATTAGGTTCATGTTTATTTGTTTTATACGTAGAAAAATTTGAGAATTTAATATGACAAATAGTTAGCTCAATATGGATTATTTGGAAAGACTGTATGTTTGTGCATAAAAAATCTTGGTTATAGAACTTGAATCAATTGATTTATGTACATCAAAACTATCACATTTTAAATAGATATCGGAGAAAAATGCAAACTTAGTCTTGATCTGTTCGAATTATGTGATGACTGTTTTCTTGAATTTTTTATGCAAATATAACATATTATATTAAGAATAAATAAAAAAAAAAAGAAAAGAAGAGAAAAAGAAAAAGAATAAAAGCTGTCCATGAGTAATCTGGGCCTATGTATCATCAGTATGTAGAGGACGATCTACCATGAGATGATAGCCCCAAAGTGCAATAAAGTTGAATATAATAATATTAAAATAAATAGAAAATATATTTCATATTATGTTTTTTGAGACGATCCGGATAGTTGGAACAGGTTTTTAAAATTTTTAAGATGACAATTTGCAGAGTTTAAGTTGAAGATAATCCATATTCAAACGATGAAAAATAAGTGTTATTCCTCACCAAAAATATTTACTATTTTGGTTTAGATGGATCATGTTTGTTTTTTGCATTTTAGATCTTTTTATTTGCATGTACATATTAACACTAGACACACAAAAAAGGCATTGTCATAACATTATCAAGAAACTGGGTGTGTTATGTCTTTAGAAATTTTGTTTATCAATAGTTCTTAAGTTCTTAAGTTTATAACAAAAATTGGTTTGAAAAGTTTTTTTTTTAAAAGGATGATTTGATTCAGGGTGAGTAATGACTTGAATCAATGTCATGCATACTGATTTATTGGTTTGAAGGATCTTTATTTCTTTTCCAGTTTCAATGCTTCTCTATGAATTATTTTGTTGAGCCAATGACTTCGACATTTTTGATAAACAGGGGAGTATCATTTTTTTTTTTTTTTTGTGATTTTGTTTTGGGTTTTGCCAAATATACAAAGGGGGAAAATTGTTAGGTTTTTTTTTTAATTTAAATTGGCATAGTTGGCTTATAATTATCCAAAGAAAAAGACTGTCGATAATTTTTGTGAAGAAAATTGAAGAAAAATGTCAAAGAAGATTTCATGATGATCCAGAATTTTCCAGAAGATTTGTCCATGTTTTTAGAAGATTTTCAGAGAGAATCAAATTCAAAGTCAATATTATCTTAAAGAGCAAATTTGATTTGAAAAAAGGTTGGAAAGTTGAATTAAAGGAGGATTTATCTCTTAGTTATAAAAGCTAAGGCTTGGATGCGTTTTAGTAGTTTTAAATGAAGAGTATTTGATTTAGAGTTAAGATCACAAGTTCCAGAGGCAAATCGTATCAGTTTTGAAATTCAAGTTGAAATATGATTCAACAGATTCTATTATAGTTTGAATTTTGGATAAGTTTTCACTGCCTATAAAAAGAGGACGAGTTTGAAACTTTTCCACATAGTTTCCAGAGGACAAACAAGCTTTAAAGTAGTGAATATTCATTCTTTGGGAGAAGAATTTGCAGTCTTAAGGAGAAGGCATTCTGCTGTTGATGGGAGTCACTTGGAGCAGAAATCAAAGTTGAGTGGTGCTCACTGAATAAGGTCATAATAAGTACCACAACCTAAGCGTCAATCATTAAGGAATCTTAAATTGAATAAGTCCAATTAGTATTTGTAAACAGTTTTTTTGTATAGAATTATTTAACATTTGGGCATGATCCCATGGGCGTGCATTTTATAACTGAACTACGATAAAATTTGTTACGTTCTTTATTTATTTTATGCATGGGAAATTTTTAATTTAATTGAACTTTAATTAAAATCTCAGTAGTTTGCTAAAACCAGGTCTTATATTTATAATTCAGCTAAACTTCTTTTAAAAATATATATATAAAAGCTTTAGACATAGTACAATAAGAGTATAAGTTTATATAACTATTAATATATTATATATATATTTTATACAATATACAGCTCAGATTTATGGATTATACAGATTTTGAGATTCAGATTGAGTACATATTCTCTTAGAAAAATCCTAATCCAAAGCCGATCTATATTTTCTATAATCTAATCCAATCAAGATTGGATCGGATTGAACGAAACAGATTGGCGAATTTTACAAATAGCCTATCTACATAATCCCTCAGCAAGGCTGTGTAATTGTAATAGAAATGATAAAATTTTGGTGAACGATGATGATTGAGGTATCAAATAAATGATATGAAAATAAAGTCAGACCACTTTGTGGCTTTTAAAATACCAGATTAGGTATATGACGGTCTAGGCATATATACATATATATATATATATATATGTATACATGTGGTCCCTTCGATGAATCTATCGAACACATGGGGAAAAATAATAAAAGATCAAGTTGGACTTTATGTATATGTCCGAAATGTTTGGAATTAACCACGTTGGATACGATTGCTTGAGATAAGTACGCAATTGGATTTTTAGGAGTTCTTGATTAATCAGCAAAAGTACAATGTTAATATACTTTTTTATTAGTTTATGCATAATTCTAACAGGCATTTTCTCTTAAAAAAAAAAATGCATTCCGTGTTTTTTCCGTGTGTTTTTTTTTTTTTTTTTTTAATTATGGTGGGCATCTTATTGTACAAATTTTCTGTCAGCAACTCAGAAGGTTGAAAACTCAAATGTTTAAACGATTCAACTAATGTAAGAAGGTTGACAAATTATTCTTCCTTATCAACGGAAATTCCAATTCTTATCCTTATCTCTCAACCGAACATCATGTCTTTTTGTTTTTTTTTGGTAGAATTTTTCTTTTCTAATGGACTACTTCACATTGTTTTTCCCCCATTTCTGATCTTAAGGTTGGGATTGGAATTCAATCCCTCAAAATGCATTTAGTTATGAAATTATAATTAGGCTATACCTACAACTACATCGTATGTCTACTTCAATTGATTATTAGAAAAGTTTACATATAGCATATAGTCACATAAAGGATTTTTGTGATTGCAGCTTGGATTTATATGGAACCTCTTTGTAGTGCTCCTCATTAAATCTTCATTTTCTATTCTCTATTTTATTTTGTTATTTAATTTTTTTATATTATCTTAGATGTTCATACTCTAACTAGTGAGTCGTAATCCTTCACCAAAGACGCCTTTATTTTCTCCCTTTTTTTTTAATCATAGACCATGTGCCTCTTAACTCTAGGCCAAGAGCCTTCAAACATTAGGCTATGCATCGACTTCTTCAAAGGCTAGGCGCCTCTAACAACCAAGGCGTGCACCTTCAAAAATTCCTTGTGCCCTTTTTTGTGCCTTTGGCGTCCGTTCTCTAAGCCCCTTGCTGCTTGACGATCATTTTATGAAATCAAGGGTTAATTATATATTTATACTCCTTAGTATTGATTATTTATCAATTTATCTCTCTATTTTAAGAAACTATAAAAGTATCATGTGAATTTGAAAATTTTATTTCAATTTTATCCCTTACATATTTTTTGGACCTAAAAATATAGAGATAAGACAAAGATACTTTTCATTAGACCTAAAATGTTTCTAAAATATATTTATTCTTAAGAAATTTTTTTAAAATATATTAACTTTCAAAAAGTCATAAGACTTAAGATCCTTTTTTTTTTTTTTGAAATTGACACTTTGTTTCAGGAATTTTTATGTTTTTAGATCTATAAGATATATTTTCATAGCCGTTTAAAGGTAAATATGTCGTTTTACCTAATTGTTTTATTCATAGAGATGAAATTAATTTTTTTTTTAATTCAAAGGATTCTTTTGTAATTTTTAAAAATAAAAGGACAAATTAAAAAATAATTAAAACTAAGATGTATAATTATATAATTAACCCATCAAATCTATTTTATAATTCTTGTCCTGATCCAATATTACACGAAATTCTTGCAATATCTGATCTCATACATAGACTTAGAAAACGAATAGAACTAACAAATCGACATAAGGTACTCTAGTTCATTTTAAAATAGACTAGTTTGAAGATCATAATTGACAAAATTAAGTGGAATTCCCCTTCAAAATACCGTAATATGACCTCGAACACTAATAAAAAGCAAGCACGAATTATTATTAGACGATAGATTTGAACACCAAGCCCCTAAAATCCACCCATCAATTCTTTCCCACTTATTGCATAATATGTCAATATCTAACATTTTTTCTTAATTCCTCCACTTGATGACTATTCATCACTAACTACTACTTGTAGAATTCCGTACAAAAGTCTCAAATTCCGCCACGAATGTCCGTACCGCGGTTGAAGTTTTGAACAACGTCCCTGTCCTTTTTTAATGCTTATATTATATTATATTATATTATGAGCTGTGTTGATCATCATCATGTGCACATCTTGACACCAAGAGCTTTGGCTTACGCAATTGACAATGTCTGAGTTTGGACTTTTGTAGCTGTTTGATTCTTGCCCTTCGGTCCAAGCAATATTATAAATTAGAAAGCAGTTGCTTATTCTTTCTCGCGATCTCAGCAGAGTAGCTAGCATTCAAAAAGTAAATGTTTCTTCTCTATACATAATGTTAATTTAATTGTCTCTCTAGTCAAAAACATATATAGTAATTAACTTCCGAGGCCAGTGATCTTTGCATAATGATGTGCATAGCCAATATTTCAATTGCCGGCCAAAAATTCCAAATGAAATTAGAGATTTAGACTTTTATTGCCCACTTGTACAAGAGGGTAATCAGGGATTTAGGGTTGGTATTGGTCCTCAGCCTAAAGAGTATTTTCAAAAAAAACAAAAAAAAGACTTAGTTTTTGGTCGGTTTGGTTATTGATTTGATGTTCTTAAATTCTTAATAGACCACCCCCCCCCCCAAAAAAAAAAAAAGACCATTGAACATGTGAAATTTTCATATTTTTCAAACACGGTTTCTACTGGTTATTATTGTAAATTTCAAAACAGGAAAGTGCACTCTATAACAATAAATAATTTCGGATATTATCTTCATGGATCAAAAAACTTGTAATATTTAACATTGTTTTGTCGGAGTTAAATTTAAATTTTAAAATCATATGAAAACTTTGTTTCTCTGTCAAATGTTAAAAAAAAAAGGTACTTAACCAAAAAATAATGCTTAGAGGTGTATTGGTTTGATTTTCTCTAAAATATTAAACTGATCAAACTACTTGCAAACAAGTTTTACTTTTGATTTGGTTGGTAGCTTTTACTTCCACGCCGACCATATCGAATACCTTTGAACAAAGGATCCTATGAAAATTACAATAAAGACGTGGAATAGGTTACTATTTTCTTATTGCTTTTTACAGGAACACATATAAAAGTGTACGGTATTATTTTTTTAAAATAATTCATATAAATATTATTTTTAAACTTATTTTTTATTTATGTTATAAAATATTAAAAATTTTTATGACGTATTTTTATGACGTATCATGTGTTATATTTTTTTCGCGTCCTAGAGATGTCCCTTTGGGACACGTCTGGTAGGATATTTTTTTCTTTCCTTTCTTTTTCTCTCTCTCTTTTCTCCTTGTCTCTTTCTCTCCATGCCAGCGTTGGGAGGAAAACAAAAAAAGGAAAAAAATAACAACCACAACCACAACAACAACAACAACAAAAAAGATCCAAAACAAGATCTAGAACAACAACAAATTTAATGTTTACAGACAATAGAAACTTTTCTTTCTTCTTTTCCTTTTTTTCTTCTTCCTCTCTCTTATCTCTCTCTTTTCCTAGTTTCTCTCTCTTTGGAGTTGTCCCATCACTGGCGGAAACCACCAGCCGCCTGCGTTCAACGTCCAACAGCCTGACGACTGATTCGGTGCTTTAGATATGGTTTCATGTCATCGGTGAACGAGAATCTTGGCGGACAGATCTGGTTTCGCCTTTTGTTTGGAGTTGGGATCTCGACCTTAGATTTGGTAAGATTGGTGATGAGAATGGAGTGGTGCGGTGAAGACGATCTAGTACTCGAGATCTGATTTCGCGCCACCGGCAAACGGGACGGACATGGCGCCATTGGTTCAAAGTCAGCATCTCCGCTTTAGATCTAGTAAGCTCAGTGACGAGCACAGCAATAGGCGACGATGTGACTATGGGAGATGTTGCGGCTTTCTTCGCAGCGATTTGCCGCTGTGGCGGCTGTTACAGCTTTGGCGGACTTCTGGAATTTAGAGTGAGGAAAAAGAGAGAGAAAGAGACGGGGAAAGAGAGAGTGAGAGGAGAGAGAGAAGATAAATGACGAGGAAAATGTTTTTTTAAAGTTGATGACTGAATTGTGACAAATCACATCTTGTGGCATATATATATATATATTGTGAGTTTTGTAACTTGAAGCATAAAAACTGGGAGAACAAAAGTGGTATGGAGCGTAATTTTACCTTTCTTTTGACTGTGTGAACTGTACATTTTGGGATGGATTTGTGTAATTATACAACTAGTCCTAAACTATGTTTATAACCACTGTATGTTTGAACCATACAAAATTGACTCATTGCTTGTTAATCTTTTCATTAGAAAAATGTTAAGTGCCATTTAGAAAGTAGGTCTTATAGTATTTGCTCCGCCTTGTTTTCAGGAATGGTCAGACTTTTACTTCAGCGAGGTCGTAAATAAAAACAACATGATTGAATTAAAAGAATTTTCAATATTGGAAAAAGTTTTACTATTGCTTAGTAGTAAAATTATATTTAATATTCATTTCAAGAAAATCATATTTAATATTAATTAACAAATAAATTACACTTATCACTAATATTTTCATGTTTAAAAAGCATTGCCCATAGGCTGTTCTAATATTGTAATTTAGAGTGGAATCATTAACGTATAATTATAAAAAGGTCTGCAAAGCTAATTTCCACACTGCTGATTTTGCACGGCCACTATCTTTTTTCTCGGACAAGTGATCTTTTTTGTTTTTTTTTCCGAATTTCTTCCCACAACAAGTAGAGGTTTGTATGCCTGGATGTGCTAATTTCGATTATTAAATTCAGGAATATAAGTAAGATTCAAACTGAAGAGAAATATAAGTAAAGATTTAAATCAACTAAGCGACAACTAAGGCCTTAATTAAGGAACTAAAAAGTGATAAAATAATCTAAATGGTAAAAATCAGGATATATATACACTAAAAAGCTATTGTCAAGTGGTGACACATTTGAAAAAAGAATGTTTTAATAAAGTATACTTGAAAAACCAAACAAAATATAAGGTAACGTGACAATTTTGAAAAACTTAAATAAGGAATTTTCATTCACCCTATGCTTTTTCTGCAGAAATCGTTCACTTTTTTAATGCTGTTCGGCCTCTTTTATATATTGAAGGCACTATTTATTTTATTAATGTAAAAAAACATATATATGGTTTATACCAATGCTATTAACTGGCTTAAACCGTTTATGCTGTCCCAAATATATATATATATATATATATATATATATATATATATATATATATTCAAATAAAGGTCGACTGAAGTACATTTTTAACTACCCTTACTTCACACCCACAACCAATTTCATTTGACCATCAATTAATTTTACTAATATTCGATCTAGTCCTCCTTCTGCCGGTCTGTGGCTGATCTAATCCAATGCAATGTAAAGTAAGTAGAGCTATATCTTGAGAAGCATGATGTCTTTGGCTTCGGATCTCTGTCAAAAGTACTTGTCACTTTTGCATTAATTGTTTTGGTCCCGGAGAATATGCCAATTGTGGGCATTCCGTATTATACAATGCATGCGTTGAGTGATGCACACGTACACCGATATTCTTTTTTTATATGCCATAAAGTTCTGCACTACGCATTGACATTGTTCATATATACTTTTGAAAATAACAAAATTAAGGATCAACTTTCATATAAAAGGCAAATTGAAAAATAGATTTCAAAATCAATTTAACTCGATCGTTTCTAAAAATAAAATCTTTATGGAATAAACTTAGAGAGAAAAAGAGAGAGACAATACGCAGGACACCTCATGATATATATCTATTATAGTATTTAAGAAAAGAGTTAAAACTACGTATTTGTGGTTGAAATTGTATGATAGAAACCACAAAACATTCTATATATGATGGAAACCACAAAACATCTTATATATTTATATCTTATACATCTCAATATATATGTATGTATATTACTAACAGACACTATGGAGTTGTTTGGTATTGTTTTCAAAATATGTGAAAATATTTTTGTTTTAAAAAATGAAAATTTTTTGAAAATTATACTAAGAGTGTTTTTAAAATTTTTGCCTTGAAAAACATGCAAAAACATTCCTAAAAATTCTGAAAACGAAACCAAACAGGGCATATCTTTGTATCTTTTTAGTTGTCTTAGAGGGTGTTTGGAAGGGTGGTGGAAACCGTTAATTAGAACCACTTTTATTATAGCATGTGAGAGCCTTATACTGTAACAATTTTTTATTATTATTATTATAGCATGTGAAAGCTTTATATTATTTATAACTGACAAAATGGTAGAAACCACTTTTGTGAAACAGAAGATTAGATGATTATAATAACACAAGTACATGGATAGAAACTAAATATACGGAAAACACTTGAACAAAATCTACGTACTTAGGACGTGAAAATGGACAAGAGATCCGAAGTAGTATCAACGTTCATATCTATATATATATGAAAGTAAGTTCAAATTTGATGCATTATCTTTTCTTCGTTACGTGACTAAGTTTCCTTTTGTAATTTTCTTTGAAGGTGCACGTTGATGGCGACCGCGTTAGTACGTGGCTGCTGCAAAACTTTCAAAAATTGCAAAAGAAAACCCCCGTGCGAACTTGTACGTATGATAACAAATAATTAAGAAAGTGATGTGTTTGACAAATATATCCCACACCCCTTTGGCCTTATCGTTGAAAAGCACGTATAAATACGAGTATGTGGTTCCCTCATACTTTAACTTGACCTAGAAGAAGGTATGTGGTATAGAAGATAATAATTCTAGATTTAAACAGATCTAGAGATTATCAGAAATAGAAAGAGAGATAAATATGGCCAAAGAGAATTCCCTTGAATATACGCCAACTTGGGCTGTTTCCATATTTGCTTTGTTTTTCTTCCTTCTATCTTTCATCATTGAAGCCGGTCTTCATTGTCTAACCAAGGTAATATCTGCACAGACATACATATATATATATATATATATATATATATCTGTACATACATACAAACATATATGTATGTATGTATTTGCATATGTTATATGCTGATCCCTTACTTGCACACAAACGATTAATTTTGATCCTTTGAAGATATGGGGTTTAATTTTTTTGGTTAATTTGATGATCAGTTTCTCAGGAGGAGGAAAAGAAAGTCTCTCAATAGGGCTTTGGAGAAGTCCAAAGCAGGTAATTAGTAATCTATATATAGGCATATTTACATGTCACGGTCTTTTCTTAAATATACATGTTTATGATCTTTTTGATACGAACTGTTTTGAATTTGGTTTAAGAAATGATGAAGCTGGGATTCATATCTCTGCTTCTGACGGTGTCGGAAGTACCGATATCAAAAATCTGCATAAGCCATAGTGTGGCAAACTCTTTTCTTCCATGCGAGAATCCCTTGGAGTCTGCAGAACCAGCTGTGGCATCGGCAACACAAACTTCTTCTTCTCCATACTCTGATCAATATGGTCATGAGCCTAACACAACAACAAGTCTTTCGGCGGAAATTGCGGACGAAGATCAAAATTACTGCGAATCAAAGGTAAAGTCCAGTTCAAAAGTAATGATAATAGTTCAATTTTTCCTGCCTAGTGCCATTATTTCAGCAGATTGCAAAGTCTGATTGTGTAGTCAAACAGAAGTTATATTTGCAAAAAAGTCCATAAAACGAAAAGTGCATTGAACTTGATTATTATTGTGGTCCACTATCATAATTCACAAGTTGCACCAGCATCAGCGTGCGATTTTTCTAATTCTCAACTTTAATTAAAATATTTTGTTTTCAATAATAATAATAATAATAATAAGCTCTGGTGTTTGGATTTCCAGGGAATGGTTTCTCTGATGTCAAGGGAAGGAATTTTACAGCTGAATATCTTCATCTCTGTGTTGGCCGTGTTTCATGTTCTTTATTGTCTCATCACAATGTTTCTTGGGATGGCCAAGGTATCAGACCTAGGTTCTTTTAACCGGTGAATGTAGTCAAAATTACATAAAAATAAAAAACAAAAGCATGAAGAACAGATAATTGTTTTATACAAATACGATGGCATGAAAACAAAAACCGACTGAAATTTCGTCTTTTTTTATTTTAATTCCTCTTATAGAAATATCTTATAGTTATATTGTGTAACAAAGTCAAAATTTAAGAAATTAAATGATAATCATAGGGCTTATATAAATCACAAAAAAATAAAAATAAAAATAAAATTGGGCACATAATTTAATGGTCGATAATTACTTGTTACTAATGACTAATGTAATTAGCAGATGAGTAGATGGAAAGCCTGGGAGGACGAGACTCGAACACTTGAGTATGAAATTCTCAATGGTACACCAACAATAATGATCGTCAATAACTTATCTGTATATATAGCAAGTAATTATAGTGTGTATGTATGTGAAAATATTGCATAATACATGTACAAATTAATGTCGTATATACATGCATTTTACAGATCCAAGAAGGTTCCAGCATATAGATCAAACATCATTTGGCAAACGACATTTGAAGTTCTGGAGTAAATACCCTTTCTTGCTTGGCCCAGTAAGTAGAATGTCAGTATCCCAGATGGCTATTCACTATGTCAGAATTTTGGGACATATTGAATTAGAAAAGTCAAAAAGGGGAAAAAAATTCAGCTATTTATTTGCCTTTACTTCCCATACATCTCTGGACAAAACCAACAATAACAAGGAGTTCAAAGTCAAATATTATTTATCACGTGTTTAATTTTCATCAAAATTTCAAAGATTTTGAACATTTAAAAGTAGAAAAAACTCATATATTATTTATCACGTGTTTAATTTTCATCAAAATTTCAAAGATTTTGGACTTTTAAAAGTAGAAAAAACTTGCAAGCATTTTGAAATTAGTAATAATTGAGAGCATGTTTTGATCTGTATATAAGGAGCAGCAAAGCAGTGAAATGCCAAGACATGTCATGCTAGAAAAACAAAATTTTTTTTTTTACAGTATGTTTGCAATGCTGGTACTATCATGTAACAACTATGTGTAGGCTTGCTTGGTTCGACAATTCTGCGGCTCAGCAATCTCAAAAGTCGACTACTTCACTCTTCGGAACGGGTTCATTTCGGTAAGCTATAACAGATAAAACTTCATCAACAGAAATGAACAACATCCAACAGCTTGCAAGGACTAGAAGAATTTGAAACCAGTAAAGAAAGAGTTAAATTGCAACTAATATGCAACTATTAACCAGAAATGATAACTTCAAGATTGAATGAAACACCTAAAAGATCAGGGCTAGATGTTCAATTGTTGTTTCTAACAATATGCCAATGTTTGTAAAATCCTATTTACTTGTCAGCTTAAGCTCTGAAGGTTTCTTTCTTGAGTTTCCATAGGCCAACCTTGCCGAAGGGAGCAACTTCAACTTCCAGAAATTTCTCGCCAGAGCCTATGATGATGACTTTGAGCAGGTTGTTGGAGTCAGGTAATGACCATTTCAATAACACGTGTCGAATTCATTAAGTTAAAAAAAAAAAAAAAGGGAGGAAAAGAAAATGGTTAAGGATAACATATAAACAAACATGTTACTACAGAGAATATTGATACTGGCACTCACTCTTGCAGATTCTGGATCTGGATCTTCTGCGTTCTTTTCATATTCTTCAGTGCGCACGGTAATATGATTAATGCCATTTTAAATATCTGACACAATACTTTGCATCATAAGTATGTTTTGACTGAATTCGTAACATTTTGTCTGGTTTGTCTGCAGTGTTTTACAACCATTATTGGCTGACTTTCCTTCCTCTAGTGGTACGCTTGCAACTTTCGTTTTCTTTACCCCTTCAAATTGAGTTGTTAAGCTTTCCATCATTTTGACATGTTTGTTTTAATCAAATATAAGATTGACCGTCCTTCGTTCCATGTGTTCCATTGAAGATTATTCTGGTTGTGGGGACAAAGCTGCAAATCATTATAACCAAGATGGGTTTGGAAACTTACAAGCAGAACCATGTCATTCAAGGAAGTTTTGTTGTGAAACCCAATAATGATCTGTTCTGGTTTGGCCGACCCGATTGGCTTCTTCATCTTCTCCAGTTTGTCCTAATCCAGGTACTTACGACACATTGCTAAAGTTTTTCGCTTTCGTATAACTAATTAATTTCTCAGGAAACTACTGAATCGTGTAATAAAATTTTTACTCTGTTGTGGTTAATATTAGTCCTACATGAGTTTATGTTTCTGCAAATGGATAATTTAAAAAAAAAAAAAAGATTAAAAGCTAATTGTATATGGACAATATCAACGGTTATAGATCAAGATATGTTTAGTACTAACGAAGACGGTTGGATTTAATCTGCAGAACTCATTTCAGCTGGCATTCTTCACCTGGACTTGGGTAGGTATCTAAAGTTGTTAAGCTTACGATTTATAGAATCCTTAAAAAAGCTGATCCAAATTGATAACAACAGTTTGAATATGGTCGAAGATCTTGCTTCCACCGCGCGGAGGAGGACATTGCCATAACGATCTCCATGGGAGTCCTTGTGCAGTTCCTTTGTGGTTACCTCACTTTACCTCTTTATGCACTTGTTACTCAGGTAGTAGCGTATAATATTGAGTAAAATATATCTTCAATTTCTCCTTCTCCAAAACCATCAATTGTTAATTTTGTAAATTTTTGCAGATGGGCTCGGGCATGAAGAGAGCGGTATTCACAGAGAACGTGGTGAAGGGCCTTAAAGTCTGGCTCAAGAAGGCAAGACGGAATCTGACAAAGAACAGCTCCATCTCAAGTCACAGACCCTCGATTTCCTGGCACTCCAACATACCGGATTCAGATGAACAAGATAAGAACATTCCGAAACAACAACAACAACAACAACAGCAGCAGCAGCAGCAGCTTCCCACTTCAACCCTTGCGATCACCACCTCAACAACTAATGCTACTACTTCTAGCTCTTCAGAGATCACAGAAGAGGAAGTCCGGCGTGACGGCCACTACCATAATGGGAAACCAGACATAACAAGCATGTCATGGCCGAACTTGAAACCGAAGGAGGTCACCACCAGAGGAACCTATGATGGTGAGATCTCGTTCGGAAGCAGCGGGAAGACGGTGGAAATCGGCAGGGAAATGGACAGTGGAGAAATCACTTCCATAATTGAAGAAGACGACCAAGATGTTAGTGTCTTGTAAATTCTATAGTCATTAGTTAACATATAATATGATTTGGACATTGATTGTCCATTAAAATAAAAAAAAAAATGGTGCCTTTGGAACAAACAATGACTAAAAATAATCTAATGCAAGAAAGGAAAACAGATTTTGCAACTGAGTTCAATATTTGATACCAAAAAAACAAGATCCACTAACCCAATATCAATAAAACTCGCAAAGCTTCTTCGAAGGTAGCCAAAAGCTTTGAGTCTACTGAAGTTGAAAATTGAGTAAATTTGTGCAACCCTCAAAACTTCCTCAGGAACGACCCAGGTCAGTGTTGGGGAAATAGGTGTCTTTCTAATTCCAAGGACCGCAAGAATGAATAATTGTAGAAAAGAAATTGGAGAAAAGAAGAAAAGAGAGACACCAAATTTTTATACAAGTTAGTCAAAATTTGAGACTACGTCATGTTTCTGCCCGTTGTAGATTCCACTATGATGAAGGAGATTACAGATTACAAGAGAAGTTTCTCACACACTCTCAAATTGTGTTTACCAAAACTCTCTTCTACCTAGCACCCTGTGGGAATTTTTCTCTCAATAATGGAGCTCTCACAAAAATTATGTTTACACAAAGTCACACACCAACCTTAGCCACCTTATGTCTATTTATACCCCAAAGGAGAGACAAATAACAACTAATGAAAAAACCTATTAGTTTCTCGTTTGGGGGGCTTTTTAATTCGACTCTAACTCAAAACCTCATTAGAAACCAGACTTCGAGTGCCACAGCCCTCATTTTGGGTGCTGCGGCTCTACTTGAATTTGAGCGAGCGCCACGGCACTGTAAGGCAAGCGCCGCGGCCCTACTTTTGGGCGTCGCGGCGCTGCATCTCTGCCCCCTGCCTTCCTCTCTTTTTTTTTTCCTTCTTTCTCCTTTGCTAGATTGATTCGGCTCCATTATTCAACAATCTCCCACTTAGAGACTAATCAATCACCATGTCTCCCACTACAGCGGCAACAACTTCTCACGCCTCATGGAGAAGTCCAACTGAAGTTGCGCACAACTTTAGTTTCTCAATCGGAACCATCTTGGTAAGCATATCTCTAGATTCTTTTACCACCCGTCTTGCCTTTTACCGTTTGCTGCCATCACTTTTATCTTTTATTCGGTATACCCACTTGTTATACAAGGCCTTTTTGCCCTGTGGTAACATTGTCAATTGCCATGTCTGATTGGACATTAGGGAATCCATCTCATCCCTCATGGCTAACTCCTACTTGACCGAAGCTTCAACCTCCACGGCTTCAGCATAGCTCTCTAGCTCACCTCTGTTAGTCAACAAAATATAATGCAGAGAAGGAGAGTATCTCTGCGGCAGTCTGATAGTTCTGCTAGACCTCCTGACTGGTGTGGCAGGAGTACTCTGGTTTCCTTTTGGAGCTAAATTCTCTTGGTCTTCAACTTCTGGATTTTGCACCTCCACTTTAGGAAGATCCTTCAATGGAATCACCTTAGGCTTCTTGTCGTCAGAACCTGAACCCCGGAGTCAGTGCTGTCTCTGTCCTTGTATAGAACACCTTCATTGAAGATAACATCCTTGCACCTGATAATCTTTCGATTTTGGTCATTCCAGAGACGATAACCAAACTCAAGTCCGCCATAGCCAACTAGAAAACACTTCTTTGATTTGGCATTAAGTTTACTTCTAGCAGTAGGATCAATGTGAACATAAAAAACACACCCAAACACTCTCAAGTAAGAGAGATCAACCTTTTTACGGCTCTAGACTTCTTCTGATAGCTTGAACTTCAGTGGTGTGGATGGACTTCTGTTGATCAGATGAGTGGCTGTATTAATTGCCTCAGCCCAAAACGTCTTTGGCAGCCTCGCATGCAAACCCATGCTTCTGGCACACTCGTTTAAAGTCCTGTTCATCCTCTCAGCTATCATGTTATGTTGTCGTTTCTCTGGAATGGTTTTCTTAATCTTTATTCCATTCTCAGCACAGTATTGCTTGAAATCTTCATTCAAATACTCTCCTCTATTGTCGGATTGCAAGCACTTCACCTTCAAATCTGTCTCGTTCTCCACCATGGCTTTCCATATCTTAAAAGCACCAAAGACATCAGATTTATTTTTCAGAAAATAAACCCATACCTTCCTGCTTGAGTCATCTATAAACGTCACATATAGTAAGCGCCACCAAGGGAAGTCACCAGCGCAGGCCCCCACACATCAGTGTGAACTAGCTCCAATTTCCTGGACTTTGGCTCTCTACTTGTTGTTGAGAAGCTAACTCTCTTCTGTTTACCAAAGATGCAGGCTTCACACAAACTATGATCAACGGTTTTCAATCCCAGTAGTTTTCCTTTACAGTGAAGCACCTTCATTCCTTTCTCACTCATGTGACTAAGCCTATAATGCCATAGCTCGGTATTGGCAGTAGAATCAGTAACTGCTATGGTATCTCTACAAGTAGAGTTCATGTAGAGAATTTCAGTCTTGCGTCCCCGAGCAACAACTGTTGCTCCCTTTGTGACTTTCCAACCTGCACAATTGAATGTCACTTTATGTCCTTCACATCTAGTTGTCCCATCGAAATCAAGTTGCGCATTAGTTTGGGAACATGTCTCACATTATGAATTTTTCACACAGACCCATTAGGCATTTTTAAAGTGACATCTCCAATGCCAACAATATCCAAAGGTTCTCCGTCGGCAAGATAAACCTGACCATGATTTCTAGCAACATAGTTCTCTAGGACATGACGGTGTGCAGTGGTGTAGAATGATGCTCCTGAATTTATCACCCACGAGTCAAAAGAATTGTCAACAGACAAGATTAAGGCATCCTATAGCTCTTCCGTGGTGGCATTAGCGGCGTCATTATTCTTGTCTTCATTCTTCCTTGGAGCCCTACAATTCTTTTTCAAGTGGCTGGTCTTCCTACAGTTTCAGCACTCCAAACTCCTACCATTCCTCAACTTACTTCTCTCATTTCTCGACTTGCCTCTCTTGCCATTATCCCTATTGGAATACCTCTCAAGTTTTCTGCCCCTATTATCAACATTAAGGGCCGAGTTCGACGTTGAGGCTTCACCCGAGTCTTTCATGTGAACTTATTTCGCCAGAATAAAGTTTCTGACATCAACAAACTTCAGTTTTGTACTCCCAATCAAATTTGTAATGGCCACCCTCATGGGTTCCCAACTATTCAGTAACGAGGCCAAGAGGATTAGAGCATTGATCTCATCATCAAATCTAATCTCTACCGAGACCAATTGATTCAGGACGGTGTTGAAACTGTTCAGATACCCTACTACCGAGGCACCTTCAGGCATTTTTAAATTAAAGAGCTTCTTCATAAGATGTACCTTATTATTGGTTGAGGGCTTCTCATACATCTCTGACAGAGCCTTCATCATCCCTACTGTAGTATTCTCTTTTGCAACGTTGTGGGCCATGTTCTTCGACAAGGTCAAACGGATCACACCTAGCACCTGTCTATCAAGGAGATTTTACTCCTCATCCTCCATACCTTCGGGCTTATTACCCAAGAGCAAGTGTAGTTTCTTGCTATAGAGGTAGTCTTCCACTTGCATCCTCCAATAGGAAAAATCCCAACCATCAAATTTGGTGATACCGGCTGTCGAACCTTCTTCTCCTGTCATCGTTCTTGATCCAAACCTCAGCTCTGATACCAGTTGTTGGGGAATTAGGAGTCTCCTAATTCCAAGGACTGCAAGAACGAATAATTGCAGAAAAAAATATGAGAAAAGAAGAAAAGAGAGACACCAAATTTTTATACAAGTTCGTCCAAATTTGAGACTACATCCTGTTTCTGGCCGCTGTAGATTCCACTATAATGAAGGAGATTACAGATTACAAGAAAAGTTTCTCACACATTCTCAAATTGTGTTTACCAAAACTCTCTTCTACCTAGCACCATGTGAGAATTTTTCTCTCAACAATGGAGCTCTCATAAAAATTATGCCTCACACAAAGTCACACATTAACCCCTAGCTACCTTATGTCTATGTAACGCCCCTATATGGGGGTTATCAGTTTTTAATGAATTAAAATAAAAATCAGAAATAAAAGTACTCGGGGCTTAAATGAAAACTCTCAAATCAAAAATAAAAATATAAACGACAATTAAACCACAGTTTAATGTAGCCCCTTAATTTTAATAATATAAACTATTGTCATCATCATTTTAACCCTCAACGCATTTTAATACAGTCACAGAAAGTAACAATTGATGCTTACATTAACATGAAGAAGATTCTTAATAATTGAAGCAATCCCAATGTAATATAGCTACATCGCTTCCTTAACTATTTTTCTCGTAGCCACCTCACACTTAATGAGTCCTGAAAAGATAAAAATATAAGGGAATGGGCAACAATATGCTCAGTAGAGAAAACCATTACTTACCTTTAGGTTTTTATCATTACCACATTAAAACCTGTATGGTTAGTTAATACTCATCATTATTCAGATTATGAGATTTATTATAATCATATTTCGTGGATACCATAGTTAATCATTACCGAGTTTCATACATATACATATATACAGATATTATAGTTCATCATTATTCCTAGGTACCCACGTTCAATAGAGTATCACTCAACTCATCGAAACCCAAATGGGCGCGCATGATCATCCTCTAAACATTCTAAGGGTGTTCCGGTGAGGGGACATCAAGCCATGAGTCCTCACCAAGTCGATTCCTGTACAGTGTGTTCTGGGACTTTCAACCCAAGGAAGCGTCATCACCTTCTCCCTATTTTACCTTTTAGGGTATTTCATGCCCAATGACGTAACCGCCGCCCTCTTCACTTCTCACCATTTCTCTATATTTAATCATTATTAATAAAGTCAGTTTTCCTAACCATGTTTCTCAATTTATAACATGTGTCAATTCATTATGTTCTTCGCCGTACAATATAAGATGAGTCCATGTCATAATTTCATATGTGATACTCATATAATATCAGTTCAACATAGATATTTTTATATCTTGCGGTAAAACAATCAATTTTAATTCTATAAAAACCTCACAAAAGATGAGTAATAGAATCCTTACCTTTCAAGCTTATCAGCAATCTTTTAATCTTGGAATCAATTAACGTTAGCTTCATACTCCCTTGATCCTAGGGCGTGCATAAGGACAATTAAAACTAAAGCATAACATACAACTACATTCATATATAAATCATGTGTAAATCTATCTTACTAGTATGCCATTAAAGCTTTTATGTAAATCTCTTTTGAATACCATAGTAAACAATTTTTGTCTTAACACAATATAAAATGTGAACAAGTAATCTATATGTTTTAGTCCCTAATAAGATTCATCAATCACTTAGGATAATATTGGAAAGGTTGCAAGATATTAAGGAATTAGGTGATGAGCAAAGATGGGTTCTTGGTTCAGGTTAGCAGCTGGTATACCATAACAAATTGGCAAGTTTACTAGTCTCCAATCCAAAAATTGAATAATTCATAGAAAATAAAATACAACTCCGATTTAGGTTTATGATAGCTCGCTAGAAAGTTAGGATGTCTACTTTTTAAATATGCAAACCAATTTATAAAATTTATTTTAATTTAATCACAGAATTTCAAGAAATAGCCACTGCCCATAGAAGTGTTACAAAGTTTAACAATATAAATTTTCTGTCTATGGCATATACACTTAAACTTTATACATATGCTCCAAAATAGCGACAAACATATACTTAGGTTTAAGAACGCAAATTTGAATAATCCTTGAGTATATATATAAAAAAATTTATAAATGAAAGACTCAATTTGTTCATAAGATTCTAACCTCAGATTATGGTTAGTTGGAAGCTTGAAATGGCTTCGAAACAAGTTCCTTGACTTCGGTATGACTGAAATTCTTGCTCAAATGGAGGTGATGGTGGCTGATTTTTATGGTTGCCTTGAAGAAGTTCTCTAAGTATTTTGCTTCAGCAAAGAAATGAGAAGAAGAGTGTGGGAACCGTGGAAGAAAAATGAAGAAAAGATGAAGTCTTTGAAGAGAAGTGATAGAAGTAATTATGGAGGAGACATGTTGAAGCATGTCACGGAGGAAATAAAGAAAATGAGGGTCAAGAGTAGTTAGAAAAGATATCCTTATGTCTCATCTGGAGACTTTAACGCACGTAATGCCAATATGATATTTTTGAGATTTATTAGAAGTTTTAAAGCTTTTCAGTAAACATACTAAATAAATATAGGAGAATTTTAGAAAATTTAAAAATAGATAAAAATAAATATTGTAAAATAAATTTTAAATGAAGCAATTTTTTTTTGATACACTAAAATTAATTTAATTACCTTAATACCCGTTAGGAGAATAACGGGTGTCACAGTCTATTTATACCCCAAGAGAGACAAATACTAAGTAATGAGAAAACCTAGTAGTTTTCCATTTTGGGGGCTTTTTAATTCGACTTTAACTCAAAATCTCGTTAGAAATCAGACTCCAGGCGCCACGGCCCTCATTTTGGGCGCCGTTGCGCTACTTGAATTTGGGCTAGTGCCGCGACACTGTCAGGCTGGCGCCGCGGCCCTGCTTTTGGGCGCCGCGGCACTGCATCTCTGCCCCTGCCTTCCTCCTTTTTTTTTTCTTCTTTCTCCTTTGCTAGATTGATTCGGCTCCATTATTCAACAGTTAGCACCACTGCATTACCATTTGTTGAGAAGTCAAAGTATTTCACAGAATCTCACAGCCCCAATTTTGAACCAAGAAAAACTTGAGAAAAAACTAAATCTAAAAACTCTCATAACAATAAAAAGAATCAATCTCCTAAACACTCAGAAGAAGACATCTTTGTATTGATTAGTGATTCAAGAAAGCAATTACACCCTCATTCTCCATCTCTCTCCAGAACAAGAACTTTCTCCCACCAACTTCTTAACAGTGGCTTATTTCTTTTCTCTCTTCAATGTCTTATCTAATTGAAAAAACAAAAACCTTACCAGAGATATTACAATTGGTTACTCAGCCACCAATCAAAAATAAGAAAAAACTAAACTGCTAAACTACCTAGGCCATGTTGCGAATGCAGACTAAAAACGCCAACTTTCCAAAAACGACAGTCAACTCTACACCATTTTTGAACGATTTAACGATTTGTTACTGTTATTTAAGGATTTTTCTTAGGGGATTTTTTTTCTTCTGGGTCTTTTTTAATTTTGCTCTTTTGATTCTTCTTTTTGGTTGTTTTTCGCCTAATACTTTTATAGTCCGCATCTTTCATCTGGCTGTTATTATTGATCCCATTTTGCTAATTCTTGTGGGACTCACTTTCTCTCTCTCTCTCTCTCTTTTTTTTTTGGAAGAATTAGCATTTCAAGGCACGGTCGTTTTCGCAATGATGTCGTTTCTCCAAAAATACAAACTAATATATATTTTGTAATTTTTTTAAAACAAGTAAAATTTATATGAATCTACTTATTTCCAAAAAGTAGAAACGAACTTGTCCGTAACAAGGTGTCGAAGCCGATTGATCACATTATTGAAAGTGCAAGTCTTTTCCTTGCAGAGTTCCAGCGTTGTCAAGCTGCATTAATGTAATATCTACTGCTGCTAAGGAACCAGCCAACATAAGTGGTAGCAACCACCTATGAGCAGACTCAAGCAAAATGTTGGAGGTGTGATCAGGGACGCGGATGGCGTCATCTTGGGAGCTTTTACAAAGAGAATTGAGGGGGTATTTTCTCCTCTTATCGCATAGTGCTTTTCGCCAAGGGAGGGGCTACCTTTCGCCTTGGCTAACGGGTGGAAGATTCGAATGCTGCCAGCAAGGTAGTTTCTTTGGTGCAGTGCTCTAGGAGCTTTTCAGGTCTCCATGGCCTCATCGTTGCTGGTGTCTGCAGTCTCCTTACTCATCTCAATTGCTCTTGTAATTTTAACCCCCGAGAGGTTAATAGGGTTGCTCACTCTTTAGCTAAATTTAGTCCCTTATCTGGTTTTGATGTTTCTTGGACAGACTCCCTCCCTCACAGGATTTCCAGTCCGGTCTCTAGGGACTGATGCTTTTCTTAATCACATTATGCCAGTTTTATTTCAAAAAAAAAAAAGTATCTATTTTTTTTTTTCAAATATATAATATGACCATGCTCAATGTACTACATTACTTTATTTCATGAACATTTGACGAACAAATTCTATTTAAGTAAACAACAAATGTATCATATATGACTTTGTTAATGCATGTTGGCCCCAAGTAGGAAACTCGAAAAAATATATATATGTAATTAAAGTTATCAATTTATCGTGCATTAATTTATTGAGGCTCTATTATAACGTCCTTTTATGTGCACGATGTGTTGTTTTTGTTTTCGTGTTGTTTTAGGCTGGAGTGACGAAGCCAAAAAATTTGTTCTGGGGCTTGAATTAAATAAAAATTTTAAAGTAAGTAAACAGTGTAATTGATAACGTAAAATCCTATAAGATTTTTTTTATTATTTGTTTTTTATTGGTCAATACATATATATATTTTCCTTTAAATATATAAACTTAAAATAAAAAACTAATAGTGTAAATAAATTTTTTTAAACTATTTGCTTAAAATAAAAAATTATAAAGAATTAGGGGGATGGAATTGCATAAATGGGAAGAAAATTATAAATTTTAAAAATTAATAATAGGATAATTGTTGTGTGTTGCAGGGATGGTAGGATTAAGAAGTGTACATAATTAGGGGTTTTGTGTTAGAGGCTTTGAGCCCCCTTTGGGCCCAAGCTCCTTCAAGATACTCTAGAGAAATTAGGTGGAATGGCCTATTTTAACTACCTCTTTTAATAAAATATTAGTTCTTTTTTTAAGATAGTCTGTGGCTAATAAAACAGTTGATAAAGTGGTTAATGTTGATGACGTGGTCATTAGTTAGTGAGTCAGAGTCTAACTAGTGTGTTGACATTATTATTGGTGCTGACTAGATTGTAATAACCAATTATGTGATTGGTCCTTATAATAGCTGTGTCGGTGAGTGTAATAGAGGATATATATATAGGAATCTTGTAAATGAGAGAGAGTGAGAAAAAAAGAATAAGCATAAAGAAAGCAGAGAAAGACTTCTTGTATTCAAGAAAGAAGTGTTATTTTGGTTTTGGCAATTTTCTCATCAATAAAAGAAATTCATTCAGCTCTTGGTTCAGTTGTTCTGTTTTCTCTTGTTTTGGTGTTCTATAATTCATAAATTGGTTGCATTTGTGGATGCTGGGAAATTTCACAACAAATTGGTATTAGAGCTATGTTAAGGATCAAGGATGGGTTCAACCAAGTTGGACATTGAGAAGTCCACATGGAAGAATGACTTTGGGCTATGGCGACTCAAGATGAGGGCAATTCTAGTACAGCAAGAACTGGAGGATGCCTTAGGTGGTGAAAACTCTCTCTCATTGAATCTGACGGATGAGAAGAATAGGCAAATTCTTGAGAAGGCCCACAGTTCGATTATGCTCTGCTTGGGTGATAAAGTCTTGCGAGAAGTATCGAAGGATAAATCTGCAACAGAGGTACCTGTATTTGACTAAATCATTGGCGAATTGACTTTTCTTGAAACAAAAACTTTATACTTTCAAAATGCCTTCTAGAAAATCGATTGAAGAACATCTTGTGATTTCAATAAGGTGATCTTGGACTTGGAAAAAATTGACATAAAAATAGAGGATAAGGATTAGGCGCTCTAAATTTTGAAATCTATCTGAGTTTATATGAAACTCTATCAGATACTCTAATATATTGGCGAGATTCTCTGACCTTGGAAGAAGTCCAAACTGCACTCATGTCTAAAGAGTTAAAGAAGAAGTCGGAGACAAGAGCGGAGACTACAAGCGACTTATCTAGTGAAGGTTTACTTGCTTGTGGTCAAACTAATAGGAGGGACTTCAGAGAAAAATACAAGTCTTGATCAAATCAAGACCAAGATTGAAGTGTTTTATTTGTCATCGAGAAGGGCATTTGAAAAGAGATTTTCCACAAAGAAAGAAAAAGAAGAGACCAACTGAGAAGATACAAGAAGAAGGAGATGCAGACATTGTCTATAAGGATATGAAAGTGTAGAGGTATTGACTGTTTCAGAAACCAGCTCAGAAAATGAATGGATTCTTGACTCTGGGTGTCCTTTTCATATGACTCCAAACAAGTCGTGGATTAATGGGTACAGAAAACATGAATCCAGACAAGTCTTGTTAGGAAACAATAAATCTTGCAAGGTTCTTGGAAGTGACATAATGGTAATTCTCATGGCAGATGGGTGTGAAAGGAATATTCACAATGTGAGGCATGTTCTTGAGTTGAAAAGAAACTTAATCTCACTAGGAATGCTTGACTCAGAAGGTTTTAAGTTCAAGACTGAAAATGGTTGTTTGAAGCTTCTTAAGGGATCAATGGTTTAAATAAAAGGCTTTAGAATCAATGGTCTTTACATTTTACAAGGCAAAACTATAGTTGGGTCAGCTTTAGTGGCTTCAAAAGAACCATCTGACTATACCTCTCTTTGGCATTATAGACTCGACCATGTCAGTAAGAGACGGCTTCAAGAACTCAACTAGCAAGGACTTCTGGACAAAGGGAAGCTTGGAAAGTTGGACTTTTGTGAGCATTATCTGTATTGTAAATCCTGCAGAGTTAGGTTTTGGTATTGGTAAACATAGCAATAAGGGAACCTTGGACTATCTACACTATGACTTGTGGGGGTCTTCTAGAGTCATATCTCTTGGAGGGGCTAAGTACTTCATGTCTATAATAGATGACTTCTCTAGAAGAATATGGGTCTTTATTTTGAAGAACAAAAATGATGCTTTGGAAATTTTGGATCAGTGGGTAGTACTAATGGAAACCAGACAGGGAAGAAATTCAAAAGATTAAGAACTGATAATGGCTTTGAATATTGTTCAGAAGAATTTCACAGCTATTGTATTTCAAAAGGTATCTCAAAACAACATACCATTGGAGGAACACCTCTACAGAATGGACTTGCTGAAAGGTTTAACAAGACTATTCTTAAAAGAGTAAGATGTATGCTATATGTTTCAGGTTTACCTAAATCCTTTTAGGTTGAGGCAGTTAAAACCACCTGCTATCTCATTAATAGATCTCCCTCTACTGCAATTCAGTTCAAGAGGCAAACTAGGGAGGTATGCTCATCTCAAGGTTTTTGGCTGTGTTGCTTATGCACACCAAAAACAAGGGAAGCCTGATCCAGGAGCCCAGAAAATGCATTTTCATGGGCTATCCAGAAGGTGTGAAAGGCTATAGACTATGGAGCTTAGGTGTTGGCAAACCTAAAATAATCTTAAGTCGTGATGTAGTATTTAATGAGACACAATACTACAAAGATCTAAAGCTTACTGGTGAAGTCAATGCAAGCTTGTAGGCAGATGAGGATCTTGAGCTGGAGGTGGAGCCTGTGGTCAGTGACAGTCTCATGAGCAGGAAAATCAGCACTAGTACTCATCTTAGCAGGGAGGATGCACAACCTCAGCAATACAATTTGGCAAGGGACAGACAAAGGAGGGAAATAAGACCTCCTGATTATATAGCTTTAGAACTTGCTGACCCTAAGAGCTATGAATAAGCAATGAGTTGTCCAGATAAGGACAAGTGGTACAAGGCCATGTGTGAGGAAATGGAGTCTTTGAAGAAGAACCAGACATGGGAATTAGTACCAAGGCTAGATGGACAAAAATTGGTAGGCTGCCACTGGATCTTTAAATATAAAGAAAGGATTCCAGGAGTGGAAGGGCCTAGGTATAAAGCTAGGCTAATGGCTAAGGGCTTTACACATAGGGAAGGAGTGGACTATACTGAAGTCTTCTCGCCTATGGTAAAAGATACTTCCATCAGGGTCTTGTTAGCTCTCACAGCAGTACAAAATCTGGAACTTGAGCAGCTGGATGTCAAAACAACATTTCTTCATGGACAGCTAGAGGAGAAAATCTTTATGAAGCAGCCTCAAGGTTTTGAAGTTAAGGGCAATAAGGATTTGGTGTGTTTACTTAAAAAATCCTTGTATGGACTTAAACAGTCCCCTCGCCAATGGTACAAACGGTTTGATGATTTCATGATCAAAGCTGGTTTCTCGAGAAGTTTGTATGATAACTGTGTTTACATTAAAGAGTTTGAAAGCGGCAGGCTAATCTACTTGCTTCTCTATGTGGATGACACGTTAATTTCATGTTCAAACATGGAGGAAGTAAGACTGACTAAAGAAATTCTACAAGCTGAGTTTGATATGAAGGATCTTGGCCCTTGTAGGTAGATCCTAGGGATGGAAATCACCAGAAATCAAGAAAAAGGGACTCCATACATGACTCAACAAGGGTATGTTAAAAGAGTTCTAGTAAAGTTTGGTATGCAACATGCCAAACCAGTTTTAACTCCTCTTGCTCAACACTTCAAGCTATCAGCCAATGATTTTCCTACAACTGAAGAAGAAGTAGTTGAGATGAGATCAGTCCCTTATTCTCATGTTGTTGGTAGTGTCATGTTTCTTATGATTTGTACAAGACCAGATTTAGCTCATTTTGTGAGTGTGGTCAGTAGATACATGGCTAATCTAGGAAAACAGCACTGGAAGGGAGTAAAGTGGATGATGAGGTATTTGCAGAGCTCTTTGGCAGTTGGTCTATGCTATGGAGGAATAGGTGGAGCTAAAGACAAAGCAATTGGTTGTGTTGATTCTGACTATGCAGGAGATTCGGATCACATGAGGTCTTTAACAGACTATGTGTTTCAGATTGATGGCTACACAGTTAGTTGGAAAGCCAACCTTCAACAAGTGGTGGCATTATCAATGATTGAGGCAAAGTATATAGCCCTAATAGGGGCAATTAAATAAGCATTATGGCTGAAGGGACTGTTAAAGGAATTGGGATATTCTCAGGAAGAAGATGCATGTGTATTGTGATAGCCAAAATACAATTCATCTCTCCATGAACCAAGTATTTTATGAAAGAACTAAGCACATAGGTGTGAGGTTACATTTCATTAGAGAAGTTTTGTCTAATGGAGATGTACAAGCAAAGAAGGTGTCCCCTGAAGACAATGTAGCTGATATGATTACAAAGTCTTTAACAACAGCCAAGTTTCAACATTGCTTGGATCTGTTGGCAGTCAAGTCCATTGCTCTGGAGAAAGGAGGAACTGAAGCATGATATTGATAGATGAAGACAATTTACAAATGACGAAGGCAGAGATTGTTGATGACGTGGTCATTAGTTAATGAGT
Source organism: Artocarpus heterophyllus (assembly GCA_025403435.1). Classification (NCBI taxonomy): domain Eukaryota; kingdom Viridiplantae; phylum Streptophyta; class Magnoliopsida; order Rosales; family Moraceae; genus Artocarpus; species Artocarpus heterophyllus. The sequence continues at coordinate 13,676,416 of CM046347.1, read as the reverse complement.
CAGAGTCTAGCTATTGTGTTGACTAGATTGTAATAACCAATTATGTGATTGGTCCTTATAATAGCTATGTCGGTGAGTATAATAAAGGATATATATAGCAATCTTGTAAATAAGAGAGAGTGAGAAAAAGAGAATAAGCAAAAAGAAAGCAGAGAAAGACTTCTTGTATTCAAGAAAGATGTGTTATTCTAGTTTTGGGAATTTGCTCATCAATAAAAGAATTTGATTCAGCTCTTGGTTCAATTGTTCTGTTTTCTCTTCTTTTGGTGTTCTGTAATTCATAAATTGGTTGCATTTGTGGATCCTAAGAAATTTCACAACAGTTAATCAATTCTATTTAACCAGTAATTGACTGCCAAATCAATAAGTGATTGAAGGTAAACCATTGATTACGATTAGTTAAATATTGATTAATAACAATAAATTAGCAATTGAGAAGCAAATCAATTAGTAAATCAATTACTCACAAATGACCCTTTTTCAAGTATAACACAACTTAATATTTACTGAAACAATGCTTTAAAGAAAGGTCAATTTTACACATCTCTTTATTCTTATTGTTCATTTTTATGCATCGTTAACTTCTTTTTTTTTTTTTTTTTGACAGGGTTTCGTTGTTGTTTAGCTGGATGAGGGTTTTTTTTTTTTTTTTTTTTTTTGTGGAAATCAATGTTGTCTTACAGGTAATTGCCATATTTCGTTTCTCATGTCATTGTTTTGTGTCGTTTTCTTAGATTGAGGCCGCCTATCTGTTTCGATCTTATTGCCGTTTCATATTTTGATCTCGTTTTTTGTTGTTTATGCCGTTTTTCTTTTGTGCTTTCTATATAATACTTCTCACTCTTGAGTCTAAGAGCATTTTGTAAAATAAATATGATAATAGAGTAGTTGCCTTGTTGAACAGAAACGTAAAGCAAACCATAATCGCAGTTTGGCTGGAACAGAGGGATAATGTTGCGCTTGTTATTGTATTAGAGGATACATTAAAATTCATTCTTTTTTTTTTAATCGGGTTTTAAATTAATTCTAATTATCCTTCGCCGCTGGAAAGGAATTTTGGACTATACAACAATGTCAACTAAAATAAACGACAGGGTTGTTGTCCTTTTTTATCTTTTCTTTTTAAAATCTTTTATATTTCATATTGTTCTTTTGGATTGTCATCCTTGCTCATTCTCTTTTGATCGTTTTCTAATATTTTGATTTTATAGCTTCGTTGTCTGATTGCAGCTGTTTTCCAGGTACGTCCTTTCAAATTTCGTAGTCGTTTTCCTGTTTCTAATCGTCTTCATTTATTTTTATTATTATTGTTGTTTTTTTTTTTCGTATTTTTAAAGTGTTTCGTCCTTCAATTTTTATCAATTGCATGTCGTTTATATCATGTCGTTTCCTAGGTGTTGTTTTCTGTCTCCTGTCGTCTTAAAGGTCTTTGTTGCTTTTTGTCATAATTTTGCTAGTGTCGTTTTTCGATCTCACATTCTAATGTCGATTTTCGATTCTCGTCGTTCTTTTTTTTATAACCTTTTTACGTGTTATTATCGGCTTTTTTATATTGTTGTCGTTTTATGATGTGGTTTTTAATAAGTTGTTCTTTCGTCACTTTAAGGGTTTAATCTTTTTTTCGTGGTGTCTCTCTTTTATAATTTTTGCCTTTAAATTTATATATGGTATTTCATTTATCGTCGCTTTCATTTTATTGTCGTTTCTTAAGCTATTAGCTTTTTTTCTTGTCGTTGTTTCGAGGTTGTTATTGTTCTCCTGATAATGTCTTTTTCAAAGTTGTCGTTTCCATATGATGTGGTTGTCATTTTCTCTTCATGTTGTTTTCATCCTATTGTCGTTTTCTTGCAGATGTCTTTTTTTTTTTTTTTTCCCCCGCTTTTCATGTTATTGTATAATTTTAGGGTGATGTTTTTCAGGTGTGGTCGCTTGACCTGTAGTGTTCTCTTGGTTCTCATGATTCCCGCTTGATGTCTTTCTTTTTCTATTTTTTTTTAATAAGTTTGGACATTTTCTTTTCTGATCCGCCTCCCCGTCTTGCATTCATGTCAATGGCTGGTCTTCATGTAAGTAACTTCGGCAGAATGAAGACAAATATATATATATATATATATATATATATATATATATTATTATGAGAGATTGTAATATGTTTTTCTTAAATGTTAGATTAAAAAATTTTACAAATTTGCATGAAAATATACATTTTAAATGAATTACTAACTTTATAGGTTTACTTGGAGCGCCACGGCGCAGGAATTATGCAAACAGTAAATTCGAAACAAAGGACCTAGCGCCGAGACTTGGCGCTATGTTGGCGTTGCGGCACCCACTGTATGTCAGCATGTTTGTTGAGTGTTTTTTTGCTTTGGCGCTACAACACCATCCAATTGCATTGTTGTGAGGAGTTGTGTTCTTTCACTTGATTTAAACCAGTGTACTTATTGGTTGTCTATTTTTATACAAACCTAAATATCTAATATCAACATATATATTTGTTGTAATGGTTGTGAAATTACATAAAGAGATACTTTTAAAAATGAAAAGATAGCTTCACAAATAAAAAGTTACCTTTATATAAAAAGTTATTAGATTAAATCAGTTATAACCATTCATGAAATGACAACTCTGTCATTATATAAGCTCTAGAAGATCTATAGATTTCATTCATTATCTTGAAATGCAATATTATTGCTATATATTGTGTTTAAAAGCTTGTTGTATCTTGAGCATAATTTATTGTTAAACTTGTTTTCAAACTTTGAAAAGTAAGGACAAATAAAACATTTAATAAAAGTATTCCTATACACCTCAAACCCATCTTTATTTCCATAACTTTAATCCTACATTTCTTGCTCTATACACAAATTCTCCAACACATACATGTATATTATTAAGGAAATTACCTATTAGTAGTTTTAACATTATTTGTATATATTTTTATGTTGGTAAATGTCTTCATTTTAGTTTTAGAGGACTTACTCGTTTGTATGCTTTGTAATGTGTATATATATGCAATCACATTTACAGTGCTTTTTACTAGTAAATTATTTCTCTTTGTTTCTAATATGTTGATGTAAGTGTATTATTGAACCACGGTTAATCTTTTTCCCTTCTATTCTTTATTTTATTTTTCGTATTTAATTTCTATATACATATCATTCTTTTCACTTTTGATTATTCCAAAAAAAGAAAAAAGAACTAAAAAGCAAAAAAAGAAAGAAAAAGGAAGGAAGAAAACGGAGAGAGAGAGAAGAAAGAAGCGGCCACCTTGTTCGGCAAAAACGTAAAGCATATTGGAATGATGCTCAAGGATTGTACTCCGATTAATTGGTATACGCCAGCTTAACAGGCTCCATCACAGAGACCACGCAAACAGAGGGGCCCACCCTTGTGACCAACACATGTACCATCTCTTGTCTTTCCAAGGAAATAGATTAATACCAGTTCTTTATAGTTTTTTCCCTTTCTTTTGAAGAAACTATATAGCACATTATATGATGTGTGTGTGTGTATATATGGTCAAGGAACTGTGAATCTGGACTCTTAATCCTGCATCTAGAGTCCATATTAAGGGCAAAAAATTTAATGAACAAAACATCATTTTTTTAATGAAATTGTTCTAGATGCTTGCAATATATGATTCTCATTTTTAATTAAATTTAACAACAAATCGATCTGGCTCTATCATTGTGGGTTTTTTTTTTTCAATTAACTAGTTGATTTTTGCAAAAACTATATAAATAGATGTTAATTTTTTATTATGTAATTAGGTTTGGTCCAATAAATATATTTTAAAGTTGCGTTAGTCAGATTCCGTGCCAATCACTTATGGTCGGCTTTAATTTGTTCTCTTGGGTGGGCCGGAAATGAATGCTCTTTGTTGTTTTTTTTCCTTTATTTTAGGGTATACATAACTATAAATATTTCATCAAATATATAGTGAATATATTATATCATATTAAATAAGAAAAACTCTCGCAACCCTTGGGAGTTACACATACACATGACAAGCACGTTTTTGCCAGGCTGCCAAAGCTGATGAATTAGTTTTTTTTTTTTCCCACTACACGACACACTTTGTCTATTGAATAACCGCAAGTCCGTTTCTCTTTTATATTTGGTAAATTTCTTTCATTATTCACCAAACTGAAATGGAACAACTTCTTGATGATTCCTACTTCAAATTGTATAGACTATTTCAAAACGTAGTTAAAAACCACAAAATAATTATAGTTCAAACTAATTTTATTATAGTTATTTTTTCACAAACTTTAAATTATAAGTTAATTTTAAGTCAAACTTTTAGTTTGAGCTGCGTTCCTAAACGACCTACTAATTTAATTAACCAACTTTGCGGTTTAGACGGAGACCTCTAATTATGATGACACGTGTCAATGGCTTAGCTTGGTAACTATTCCCCATGGCCTCCAATATTGAGGTGCTAAGTTTGATTTTTTTTTTTTCGTTTCTCAAATAAATATAAATATATAATGGATCGGCATAAAAGGAGCATATACATGATTCATGCGCGTTTTGCAAAGAAGGAAAAATAAGCAAACAGGAACTTGGAGTCTTGAACATGCCAAATATTCAAATTGAACAAAAAAGAATAGGGACGTTTGACCCGCTCAACAAATGGAAATTGCAAAGCCGCTGTGTTGCCCATCTGTATTAGTGAAAATAACGGGCGAGCAGAAGATACGACAATCCCATTGGTTGTTGGTTTGGTCCTATAGTGACGAAATTGATGACTCTTGGGTTGGCAATGAAACCAAAAAATACGTAAATTACTCACACAAACTATATATATATATATATACATGCTTGCTGTTTACATGCGTGATAATAATTGGGTCAAGCTATAATTAATAGGTTATAATTAAATACAGGCAATCAGAGCATTCTGTTGATATAGGCCCTACTAGCTGGCTAATTGGACACTTTCTAAACCAAAAATGTGTTATTTTCTTCATTGGTGTTATGTGGTTAGAATGCATTTGGTTGATTTTGAGCGTATATGCCACGTAACTCCAGGCTGCCAAACAGAGAAGAATAATGTTATACCTTATGTCTGTATAATTTTTTTTAATTGAACTATATGAGGGTGCGGATTGCATGAACCAACTTGCAAGGGAATGGATTAATAGAGGTCCATTTTGTTTTGTGAGATTGTAATTGTGCAAGATATGTAGCTGTGAACATGGTGTAGAGCATTATACCATGTTACATGTCCACTTTAAAGTAACCGTTGAAAGCAAATATATTCACAACATAATTATTTCCCCTCTTGAAATTATTGTTGTTTCTGATGCTGGCTAGTGCATTTGAGCTTGAGTGCTTTTGTCGGATTTTGGTAACATTTTATATATTATGTAAAATGGCAAAGTAAAGCCTTATTGGCATGGTATTAGCTAGCATTGCTTCCACATACAAAAATACAAAATAAAATCCGGCTAGAATTGCCACATTTTATGAAACATGCATTGCCCACAAGATTGTTCCTTTATTTTTTTGTATCCATGCCTTCTTGTCTCCATATGTAGTGTTAATTTTAATTCCCAATGGGAACAATTGGAATGTTACACTTGCAATACAAAAACTTTTAAGATATACTTTTACAAGATTAATCAATTAATTTTCAACAAGCTTAACCATTTATTGATCGATAATTTTAATTCCTAGTTTCAACGTAGTCGCAATTGTTAGGTGAGATGTTTTGTTCACTTTTAATACGCCTTCAATTTGGTTTATATTTCCACACACATGATAAGGGCCAGCTTTTAAATCTTCTTTTTCCTCATTAATTTAAATAAAAAACAAAAAGATCAATACTATGAAATAATTAATACGGTTTTTGAGTTGGAAAATTTTATTTTTTTTTTCACTCTTCATTTTCATTTTTATTTCTCCTACGCCAAAATAATATAATTCATCAGCCAGCTCATTCCAACAAAGGTTCACCCCCAACACACCTTATCCCATAAATGATAAATCCCCATCTCATCTCCCCATACTCTCCATAACGCCAACACTACCACACCACCAGCACACAATGGCATCCACTCTCTCTCTCATCCTCCTCACTCTCACTCCCTTCCTCCTCTTCTCCCACCAAACCCTAGCTCAAGAGGCCCCGGCCCCATCCTCCGGCTCGGTCAACCTCACCGCAATCCTAGTCAAAGGCGGCCAATACACCACCTTTATCCGCCTCCTCAAGGAGACACAAGTGGAAAACCAAATTGACAACCAGCTCAACAGCTCATCGGAAGGAATTACCGTCTTCGCGCCGACCGACAACGCCTTCAACAACCTCAAGCCCGGCACCATCAACAGCCTATCAACAGAGGACCAAGTCCAGCTCGTCCTCTACCATGTCCTCCCCAAATACTACTCCCTAGAGGACCTCCAAACCGTCTCAAACCCGGTCCGAACCGAGTCCTCCAACGACGGGCTCAACTTCTACGGACAAGGCCAGCAAGTCAACGTCTCCACCGGCATTGTTGAAACTCAGGTCAACAATGCCTTGAGGGAGGAATTCCCTTTGGCCGTATACCAAGTCGACGCCGTTTTGCTGCCCAAGAGCCTCTTCGGGGCAAAGGCTCCGGCCTCAGCTCCTCCCCCGGCGAAGAGCACTCCAGCGGATGACAGCCCCACCAAGACGAAGACTAAGGCGACGGCACCGTCAGCCTCCGACAATACCACCGGAGATTCGAGTAAGAGAAATGTGGGGTTGGGATTGTTTGCTGGGCTTGTTATGGTTTGCATGGAGGTTCTCTCGTGAGGAGAGGGTTGGAGATTAGGGTTTTTTTGCCTTTCGTTGTGTGGTGGGATTTTTTTTTTGGCGTATATTTGTATCAAAAATTCGTGGTTGTTTTGTATTCTTTTCCCGTTTTGTACTAATTTTGTTCCTTGTTTCTCTTTGAATCCGATTGTTAATTACTTTTAATTATTGCTTTCATACACCAATATTTGCTAATATATAATTAGGTCTTAATTTGTCTTTCTACAAAATTAACAAGAATGATGCGATCTGAATTAATGGAAAATAAATTTATATATATATATATATATTGTGGTTTTGTTGATAAAATGTTATCACCTATCACTAACGGTGCTTATAAAACACTCAAATAGAATGTGGAATGCTTATATATTACAAGTAAAGTATTGGACAATGAGAGCCGATGAGTTCATTGTTTTTTTTTTTTCTTATTTCTTCTTTGCAAATTTTCTTGACTTTTTCCTTGATCTGGTTTGTAATAAAATATTGCTAGAAGGATTGTAAGAAGAGGGTTTATTTTTCACCATATATGTAAACCCCTCAGTCTAGATTATATGATGTGGTTTAATCCTGTTTAAAAAAAAATTAATTTGTTTTTCTACATGAATGCGATCCAAACTAAAACTTTGACAACAGAACAAAAGGAAATTTACCAATTAAACGAATATTTAAAACATTAAGGTGGTTTAAATCTGCATCAGACCACATGCAACCAGAACTGTTGCCAAAACAATTAATTTAGTTAGATAAATAATAAAATATTGTTATTATTACAAATGGCTAATTTAAAAGCCAGATCATGCACGTCTGTACTTGAAATTTTATTGGTATCCACCTCAGTAGTTGACTTCCAAGGCAAGATTTCAATTATATAATATAACTTCTCAGAAAAATTATACATATATAATACAATATTTGTTCTGAATTATATATAGTTTTCTTTCGGTTGCTAGTTCTTACTTCCTACTCTCTCACTGCCACCGGCTGCTAAATAAAAATTAAATAAGAACCGAAAACATTTCCAATAATATCTTGTGTAATTGAGGATAATAATTTTAGTTTAATAAAAAAATTTTGAGGTAATTTAATGTTAATTGTTTAACAAATAATAAATGGTAAATTTTATTATTTAACTAGAGGAATAGAAATATTCCAAAGTGAAGGCTCCGTATAAAATAAACCCGGATCTTACATGATTTAAGTAAGTGTTCATTTAGCACTTTAGTTTTAACTTATCAGTTTTAATTATAAACAGTGTAAAGCTTTCAGCAGTCAAAATAAAAAGCAAAAAGTTGCTAAAATGTTAAAACTCTCACATGCTACACTTCTTTAACTTAAATTTCGGTTACAATTTGATGCAGTGAAATTGGGAAAAAAAGGATTTTACCAGCCTAACTCAAAAAAAATATCCAAAAACTCACCTGAAAGAACCCCCCTCAAAAGGGAAAACCCCAGAAGAGAGAAAACACTCAAATCTTATATTCAATACTCAATATTCTAGTTTCCTTAAAATTAGCTAATGAGGGTATTTATACCCCTCTAACAAAATGCACTACAATAAATTCAAGATTATAAGACCTTTATTTAACGACTGTTTCTCAAAAACTGTCGTAATAAGAAAAAAAAAAGTGGCGAGTTACACCCACAAAGACGAAAACCGTCATGGTATTGGTGGGAGTTACCACGATGGTTTTTAAAAAACCGTCGTGTAAGATCAAACCTTTCACGATGGTTTTTATAAAAACCATCGTGGAAGGTTTTAAAATCTTTAGAAAATTTAATCTTTCACGACGATTTCTATAAAAACCGTTGTGGAAGGTTTGGATGTTTGAAATTTTTAGTATCCTACCTAATTTAACATTTCACCATGGTTTTTATAAAAACCGTCATAGAAGGTTACGCATGTTTGAAAATTTTTGTAGCCTGTCAAAATTTAATTTTTCACGAAGGTTAAATTTGGGCAGGAAACTAAAAATTTCAAATATAAGAACCTTCCACGACTGTTTTTATAAAAACCATCGTGAAAGGTTAAATTTGATGACATACTAAAAATTTCAAACATGAGAACCTTTCATGACGGTTTTTAAGGGCTTCCACGACAGTTTTTAGTAAAAACCGTCGTGAAATCCTTCCACGACGGTTTTTACAAAAACTGTCGTGGAAGGAAATAGACATTTCACGATAGTTTTTACTAAAAACTGTCGTGAAATGTTCCGCATGTTCAAAATTTTTAGTATCTTTTCAAAATTTTTAGTATCTCGCCAAAATTTAATCCCGCTCCAACGACATGGCCTTCCCTATTTATTCAAAATTTCTCTAACTCAAACTTACTAACTCTCGAACCCCTTTCTCTCTCTAACTTCTCCCCCACGACCTAGCCACCGATGAACCCAACCCCCACGGCATTTCACCGACTTTGACATTCCTCTGTCACTCTCTCCACGACCCACCTAACAAACCCGATGCCATTCACCACCGTTCATCCTCATCCCTTGACATTCTACCAACTCCACCATCGTTCGATTCGTCCTTTGTTGTTCCACCGACTCCACCGCCATTGGTAAATTTCAAACCATTACTTTTAGTTTTAGCATTTTTGTTAGTTCTAAACTTAGTATTATTTGGTTATTTTAGTGTTATTTAGCTTTAGTTTTAGTTTTAATATTAGTTATATTAATTTGTTATTTTCTATTTGGTATGTGTTACTTGTATTTGAGTTTTAATATTAGTTATATTAATTTGTTATTTTCTATTTGGTATGTGTTACTTGTATTTGGTGTTTGAAAGAACTTTGAACAACATTTAGCATTTTGGTGTGAGAATAGGTTACTTTTTATGTGTTTGTAATGCCTAAGTATTATTGTGATACCCACCACATGTTTGATGAAAAGTTTCTATGACTGTGTGTTTGTATTTGTATTTGTGTTTTAGTTAATTAATTTTCATTCATTATTTTTGTTAATTATTATTATTTTTGTTTTTCTTTCTTTACCTCACACGTGATAGCATGCATGGACTTAGACACCAAAAATCCATAAACTGTTGTGCAAGCATGAAAAGAGTATATGACTTTATAATGTAAATATATATATGATTTTGTAAAAATTTTATAGTTCAATATAATTATGTGATTATAAAATTAGGTCATTGTATTAATGGTGAAAACACGGGACCATTTATCCAGTGAGAAACCAAAAATTTTGGTTTTTTTTTTAGCTTTAGACCAATTTTTTCACGACGGTTTTTAGTAAAACGGTCGTGAAATAAGAGCCTTACAATGACCCTCAATTGTAAGAGTAGGAAATGAAAAAAAAAAAAAAAAAGATGTAAAGTTACTTTTAACATCAGTTGAAGTTTGACAAAGTGAAAAGTTTAAAAAAATTGATTTAAAATTTTTAAGTAAAAAGAAATGATTTTTTAACGTCAATTGACCCTTAATTGACATTAAAACCCCAAAATATCGAGTTTTCACTTCAGATAAAATGCATAGCTGATGTTTTATTTCTCTTTTATGTAATCCCACATAACTTTTTGGAGCTTATAAGAGTATCTTTAATGCATGCTAAATCTTTATGTTACTGTCAAAATTTAGCATCTGAGTAAGAAAATAGTTGTCCAATAACATATTATACTTAGTGACAAATTTGACACTAAATATAGGATTTGTCAAGATTTGACATTTTATTATAACTAATTGATGTGTTGATTTAAATTTTGATCACTTAATAATTGCAATATTTTCCGTTTCAATTTATTTAGAAGAAAAATATACATTAGAACACAAAATACAATAATCTATATGTTATCTTTTACATTTTTTTATCAAATATAATATTCACATTAGCATTACGTATATTTTTGGGAAAATAATAATAATAATTGATACGTTGATTTGAATTTTTATCACTCACAAAAATAAATTGTAGATTTTAGCGAGGCCACTTGCTCTAGTTAATGTGAAGTAGATGCTGACCAAAGCAATAATTTTATAACAAGATTTATATTAATATTATTCCACGAAAATAAAATGACAAATTTAACAACTAGTTTCCATTCAAAACTAAGACAAATAGATAACAATAAGTTTTCATGAAATTATTTAAAATAGCATATTTTTTAATCCCAACAGAGCATATAACATAATTTGAAACAATAAAAAAATAGCATATCTTAAGCATTATTTAAATATTCATTTATTATTTTTCCCCTTTTACCTTCATTTTTATTCTTTTCTCTTATAGATATGATTCATTTAAAATCCTTTCTCTCTCCTCCCATCGATGTAATGTGTCGCTTACTATTGTCACTCACCATCATGCATCGTCCGAGCGCCCACTCCTCCGTGCTTAGAAACCGGCGATCTATAAAATTTGCCGATTGTTCGATAAAAATCAATAAAAATTGACTCCAACGATGCCCACAGACTTGCAACGGTGGTGACGCTTTGTCACTTCTTCGGAACTAGACTTTGCGGTTCTTGCCTCAAGACATTGGCGTAGGGATCTCCGAGGCCTGTGAGCCTCGCGACATGCCGACGTGCGTGCACAAAGAGAGATCAAAAGAGGAGAGAAGTTGTTGGCCTCGCGACGTCTCATGATGAAGTAGCCGTTGCTATTCTGTCACTCCCCGGAGTACGGGAGGTGACGTGGCGAAATATTTAGATTAATTAAAAGATGATTTAATTGAAATTAAGAGTTTAAAAATCCAATTAAGTAAGAAATAAAGAGATTTTCCACCACATTTGATAAACGAATTTATAAATATTAAGCAAATAATAATAATTAAATAAAAACCGCGAATATGGGTTCCACAACCCACAACTTGTGCACACACATGGTTCTGACAATATCATAAATACAATTACAGTCCAAGTACAAATAAAGTTAAGTCTTACATGCCTTGATTAATAATACAGAATATAAATAAACTCTTCTATTGCTCCTGAGTTCGGTCCGAAGAGTCTTCTCTAAACCTAAATGGGAAACCACCTAGAAGGGGGGGGAATTTAAAACAGATAAAACGTGAGCGAAAGGCTCAGTAGGACTATGTTTTATAAAAATAATTTAATGCAAAGGAACATAGCATTATTAAAAGTTATTCAAAAGGAAACTTGAATAAATAAATAAATAAATTGAGTAGAACCGTTCTGACACAGAACAGTCTACTCGTCAAATCAAACATCATTTTACTTTTACCTAGGCAAACCATGGTATCACCACCGTAGTGGCCCAGCTGGGTTTCGGGACCTGCCCCCAAGGTCAATCGCTACACGACCCGATCTCTGATATGGCATCATGCCTATGTGTTTATTATCATTATCATTCAAAACCCAATTACCGAGTGTTGTCAATTACATTTATTATGAAATTCATTTCATAATCACGACATATTAAAATATAACCGATAAAACCATTTTCAAACAACCGTTGAAAACATTTTGATAGAAGTCATTTTCAAAGCCAAATCATTTCAAAACCAGGCTACCAAAGAAATAGGATAGAAGTCCTACCTCAGTACTCTTGCCGGTGTCCCATACCGAAATCCCGGTCCGCTATACGTTAGCTCCACGGAATCACGAACGATCCTAGATACAAACTAAGTCGATCAATATCTAGTTTGAGACATTCTATGTTACTAAATCAATTCATGATGTCCTAGTGTGCCATTTGTACCTTTAAAATCATCCTATAAGGTTGGGATTTAAATCTGGGTTCAAAACAGTGAAAACGGGTCAAAACCACAAAATTTTCCATGCCTCGGTCGGCCTGCCGGACGCCCTGCTTCGGCCTGCCGAACTGCACAGTTCGGCCTGCCGGAAGCAAAGTTCGGTCGGCCGAACATTTCCTCAGATTCGGCCTGCCGGTCGGAAGAACACCGGCCTGCCGATCATCACTCCAGCCTGCCGAAAACGAACTTCGGCCTGCCGAACTGGGAAAACCCAGAAATTTCCAGCCACGGGTTTCGATTCCCCAAAACCCAAATCTGGATTCCAACCTGTTTTTCTCAATTCCCAGGCATGAAAAATAATCATAGTTGATAGAAAAACATTCTAAAACATGTTTGGACTCATTTAAACAAGATTTGAACTTGAAATCCTCAAAAATCTGAAAATGAGAAAATGAGGAGAAAAATGAAAATCTTGAATCCAATCCGTTTTTCTTCAATCTAAGCTTAGATTCTAGTTGTTCTAAGTTCATCGAACACAAATCCAAGGTTTTCTAAGCTTAAACAAACTTAGATTTCAAAAACACACAAAATTGAAAATTTTGTAAAAAGTTTAGAAATTTCAAATCTAACCTCGAATCGAAGCTTCAATCCGCGTTCTCGGTTGCCGAATCATGTCCCCGAGCCTCCTCCTTGCTATCCTGAAGCTTGGATTCGAATTTGTTTTAAAAATTTTAGAGAGAGATTGAGAGAGAGGGGCTGCCGAGAGAGAGAGAAGGAAGAGAGAGAGTGAAACCGGAAGAGAATGAGAGGAGAGAGAGAGGAAGGAAATAAATAGAGAAAATCGGTGGGCGGTTTTACTGTGCGAAAACCATGTGCCGCCCACGGTTTTGCAAAACAGAGTATTTTTAACATTTTTCAAATTGTTGTGTTTTAAAACTCAAAACATCATTTTAAAACAATAAGAAATCATTTAAATGCATCAATTTAACAAAACAACCAAAAATTTAAAATCCAACCAAATAATCTAATTAATGTTAAAACGTTATTTATGGCACACTAATCCACCATTTACATTACATTAACATTAAATAAATTTCGGGGCGTTACATATTCCTCCGCGAACTCCCCGTCTCCATCGTGCCTCACCCTCATCATCGGAGAAAGAGGGAGGGAAAAGAGAGAGGTTGGGCTCTATTTCTAATTTGGGGGATTTAGAGTTTTTAAATTTTGGAGTATTTCAGATGATTTAAAAGTATGATAAATATAATTTAATACATATTATTTTATTTATTATCTTTCTCAAGATATTATGCTATTAATTTTTATTGGTTTCATAAAAGTGTTGTTACCTTTCTTCTCCTAATTTTCCAAGAAAAAAACAAAAGGAAAATTATATATACACCCCAAGTTTTAACGAAGACACCCCAAAATATTTAAATTTCATTTTTTTGGCTTTTTAATATTAGGATTTTACATATTTTCACTATTGTCCTTATGTAAACCCCATACTTAAACGATTTTGTTAAAAAGTTCCCCTTTTTCTTTTGGTTAACTTCCCATTTCAATTCATTCAAATTTGAATGATTTGCTTGAGTTGAAAATCTTTTATTTACGTAGTCAAATATACGTAAAAAGCTAGTTTGTTTTCCCACGAAGAAAAAAAAAATTTGTTGTAGCTTTCTTTAACGCAACGATGAGAGCTTTTTTTTATACACTTTTTTTTTCTCTAAAAAGTGTGAGCTTCTCAATGACATTATCAAAGATACATGGCACAAAACATCTTTTCTAGATTTTTTTGCAACCCACAAAGGAAAACTTACATAATACTTACTGAATAGCTTAAACAACAACCAGAATTTAAATTATTATTCTTCAAAACTGTTAAATAATCAATCAAAGCAAAAAATAAAATTCATAGACTGTCTAAATCAATAGTTTTTTGTGTAGCTACTTCTGTCCAAACTAAGTCACAAAATACTCTGATACGTGCTGCATAAAAGAGTTGCTCATCCACTTGCACATTTTTTGTGATGCTTAATCCAATTATTAGCAATAGGAGGCATTGGACAACCATGAAACATGAACATCTGTTCTCAAAAAAAAAAAAAAAGAACATCTTTAATAATATTACAACGAATAGTGTAAATGGGTAAAAATAATACCGTATATAGTACAAAATAGGTTTTCTTAATAGGACGTAAATTTTAATACCTCAGCAAAATGGTTCCCATTAATGAAACCTATTGAAATAAGTTTATGTGAGGTGGCTGGCAACGAATTTGATCTAAATGGGAGAAATGTAAGGCATTGTTGTATAGACAAATGTACTAAAACGATATTACACCGTGAAGCAATAAGAAATCTCTAGTCAGGAATGCTCATCCAATAATTACAAGCTGGGCAGGTGCCAAAGTATGATAGAGCATGATATACTTAATCAACCCTGTCTGAACCACCATAAAATCTATCATAGTCATCTCTATGATCCAATAATTCACCAATCAAGTCTTTCCTAACTTGTAGCCAATTCTCTTCACCCGTACCTAATAAATCTGTTATTGCTCGAAAGCCACAATTTCCATCTCTCGCCACATCGTTTTCTAAGCGCATATATGGCTTTAATCCATAAGGAAATGAATCTATATGTGATTGTGACATATTTTTTAGCCTTTTGTAACAGTAGAAGATGTAGATAATTGACTGTCTTCAAGAGAAACAGATTCAAAAGCAGATGGGTTGCGTTGAGTAGAAGTATCAAGCTTTGAAGATGGTCGACCACCTTTTTTTATCTTCACTTTGGGCTCAACGAGCAAAGTGGTTGACGGATCTGCCAACTCTCTTAACTTTCTCAACAAGTGCAACTTTTTAGTATTATTGGCTGCTTGAAACCGCTTAACAAAAAGATCAACCTCTGTAGTACAACTTGTTTCTTTAATTGAATGATTTGAAGACGTCGTGAAGTCAAGCTTCCTGTAATGAGGATCTACGCATGCTAATGGAATAGGTCCTCTTTCCATTACATATATATTAAACTTATGCGCACATGGTAATCCATGTGTATGTCGAATAACACACCTATATGCTTGGACATCAAAACCAATAGAGAAAACTACATAAAATGCTCCTTTATAGATGCTTCTTATTAAAAATTTTCTCATCTTCTTCACTTTTCAAAAGGTCTGCATCATTTTGATGCAATTGACGAAGGATCAAACCTTCCTCCTCTTCGACGCAGTGGCCGTCAAGCACAAAGGAAGACTGAATATTTCCGACCCGATTGACGGAGGACCGGAGAAGAGAGATCATCAACGGACGTCAAGCTTCAATCGTTGATCTGAAAGTTCAACCACATCTAGGTTTTCAACCATAGGAGATGGCGATCTATCTGATCTCCGACGTTGCTCCTGGACGTGCTTGTCATCCCCGATCTCCCTAGTGGCGGCGCATTCTATATTTGCTGTAACTCTTGGTTTACAACCACCCCGGTGCAAATATGAGAGAGAAGGGGCAGAGAAGAAGAATGAGAGAGGGAGGAGAGTGTAAAACTTTAATATCTATAATTTTCAATAATCTTAGAACTCAATAATTTTCACAGAAGAAGATTTAGAGCGCACCTTGATTCATGGCTTCAATTTGTAGAGAAACTTTGTACAAAAATTGTCAGAGAAAAAAAACTCAGTTGCTCGGTTATTTTTTTAACATATTTTCTAATAGAGAGAAAGAATACAAAATTAATTGGGTAGAGAAAAGACTAGACTCTTATTTAAACCCTCAAAGGTGCCTTTCCATCAAGCACACATCCTTTTAGATGTAGACACATCATTTAATAAGAGTTGTATCCCCTCATAGCCAATAGGATTTTAGCATTTAAATAATTATTAAACTAAATAAATAAATCTAATAAATTTAATAGGCCTTTAATTAATCATGTGAGCCATAATTCTAACATCTCTCACTTGGCTAATATGATATTCCTTTATTAGTTTAATAAGGCTATAATGTGCACAATAATATTATGCTAAATTTTCTTAAAATTAGCTAGTACTTTATATCATCTAAAGTGAGTCATGGCGGTTGTACATCACTAACTTAATGTAGTCCCTTCTATGTACTACAACATTAGACATCTATTTAACTTAATTCATAATTGAGAGGTATAATAATAGTCTACTTTAATGTCTTCAGTGAGATAGTCCTATCAAACATTAATTTATAACAATCATGTATACAAAATAGAAAACAAGATATATCGGGAACATCATAAGTGAGGTCAAAGTGTCATATCATTAAAATGAAATAAAACATAATACATAACCATTAATGATGTCTAATAACACGCATGCGTTCAACATGTTCAATAAATATTCTGGGTGGTAATACTTTTGATAAAGGATCTGCAATCATAAGATTGGTGCTAATTTGTTCAATTGACACTTTATGTTCCTAAACTTCTCGCTTAACAACTAAGTACTTAATATCTATATGTTTCGCACCATCAAAATACTTGTTGTAAGAAGACTGCTGTAGCATCTTCACAATAAATTTTCAACAACCTGGCTATACTATCGACAACTCTAAGTCCCGAAATAAAATTCCACAACCATGAACCATGACTTGTGGCCTCAAAATATGCCACGAACTCGACCTCCATAGTGGATGTAGTAACGACGGACTACTTTGCACTTTTCCATCAAATTGCTCCTCTGGCCAAAAGAAACATATAACCTAATATAGATTTCTAGTGTCAGCACATCTGGCAAAGTCTAAATTTGAATAACCGATTACTTCAAGATGATCACATCTTCTATAAGTGAGCATATAGTCCTTTGTTCCTTGCAAATACTTGAGAACTTTCTTTACAGCTTTCCAATGATTTATTCCTAGATTACTTTGATATCTTTCCAACATCCCAACAGCAAAACTAATGTCGAGTATGGTGCAAGTTTGAGCATGCAACAAGCTGCCAACGATAGATGCATAAGGAATGTTTTTTATTTGCGCTCGTTCCATTTCATTCTTTAGACATTGCATATTACTAAATTTGTCCCCCTTCTGAATTGGGACTGTACATGTTGAACATCTATCCATATTAAATTTCTCTTAAACTTTGTTGATATAGCCTTTCTGAGACAACCCCAACAATTCCTATGATCTATCATGGAATATTTCAATTCCTATCATATAAGTTGCCTCACCCATGTCTTTCATGTCAAAGTTCTTAAAGAGGAATTTCTTAGTTTCATGTAATAAACTAAGATTGTTAGCAGCAAGCAAAATATCATCAACATATAAGACTAAGAAAATAAACTTGCTCCCACTGACCTTCATATGTATACACCGATCAACAGTGTTCTCCTTAAATCCAAATGAAGTAATAATATTATTAAACTTAAGATACCATTGTCAGGAAGCTTATTTAAATCCATATATTGATTTTTTTAATTTACACATCATGTGTTCCTTTTCTTTACTTGAAAAGCCTTTGGGTTGGTCCATATAAACTTCTTCCTCTAAATTTCTGTTGAGAAAGGCGGTTTTCACATTCATTTCGTGTAACTCTAAATCAAAATGAGCCACCAATGCCATAATAATTTTGAGTGAATCTTTCTGAGAAACTGGTGAAAAAGTCTCTTTGTAGTCAATGCCTTCTTTTTGAGTAAAATCTTTGGCAACAAGTCTAGCCTTGTATCATTTAATATTGCCTTTAGAGTTACACTTGGTCTTAAAAACCCATGTACACTCGACTCTCTTGCAACCTTCAGGCAATTCAACAAGGTCCCAAACTTGATTTTGATCAATAGATTTTAAACTCATCTTTCATAGCATTAAGCCACTTGTCAGAATCAATACTTTCCATGGCTTGTGAAAACAAAACTAGATCTAGCATCGGATCATTATCGATTTCCAAGTCAATTTTTGACTCTTGTAAATAAACCGCATAATCATCAGGAACAGCAGATCACCTCTCTTCTTTTTATGGTTCGGCTACTATAGGTTCCTCAAGTACAACTTCATCGTGAAATGATTGGTCATTCACTTGTTGTTCGCAAACATTGTTAGGCTGTACAACAATATCAGGAACAATCTTGAAAGTTACTGGTAGAGGTACTTCTACCCTAACTTCTTCAATGAGCATATTACGTGATTCTCCACTCCACTAATTTTACAATTCTCGATGAACCTAGCATTTATGGATTCTACTATTCTCATACTATGGGTAGGACAATAAAATTTATACCCTTTGGATTTTTCAGAATAACCAATGAAATAACCACTGGTCATCTTAAAATCCAATTTCTTTTAAATTTTTACTTCCGCCAGTTAAGCCCAAACATGTAGGTGCCTTAAACTAGGTTTCCTTCTCGTCCACATCTCAAAAGAAGTCTTTGGGACTGCCTTACTAGAAACCCTGTTTAGTATATATATGGCGGTCTTTAATGCATGCATCAACAAAGATAAGGGTAAAGATGAATAACTTAACATACTGCTAACAATATCCATTAATGTACGATTACGCCTTTCTGCTACATCATTTTGTTGCGGTGTACCTGGCATAATATATTGCGCACATATGCCTCACTTTTTTAGGAATTTAACAAATGGACTTGGACATTGCCCTAACTCGTTATACTTTTCATAGTATTCACCCCCTCTATCTGACCTTACAATTTTCACTTTTTTATCTAATTGCCTCTCAACCTCATTAATAAATACCTCAAGAGCTTCAACAGATTGAGATTTTTCATGTAATAAATAAAGATAACCATAACGTAAAAAATATCAATAAAAGTGATAAATACTTTTTTCCACCAAAAGATAGAGTATCAAAAGGTCCACATATATTGGTATGCATGAGTTCAAAAAGCTGTGTACTTCTTGTAGCCCCTTTCTTAGTATGTTTGGTTTGCTTCCCTTTAATGAAATCAATACACACACCGAGATTAGTAAAATCTAGATTCGAAAGAATTCTATTTTTTACTAATCTCTCTATTCTTTCCTTAGATATGTGACCCAAATGTTTTTGCCACAAGTAAGCAGAACTTTCATTAACTAAACTCCGTTTAGTTCCAATACTTTAATGCATGGTTAAGAAGGCTTCAACAAAAAGATTATCAAGCTTTAACTTATATAAACCATCATAAAGGATTCCAGAACTAACAAAACTATTATTTTTATATAAATTGAAATATCCAAATCTAAACTTACAATAAAAACATGCTACATCAAGTTTTGATAAAGAAACTAAATTGTGAGAAAAAGTAGGTTCATAAAGGTATAAATCAAGATAATGTTCAGTATCTAATATTAAGCGATAAGTGCCAATTCCTCTCACTGAAACTTTATTTCGATTCACCATGTAAATAAAACTTTCATTTGCTCTTATGAGTTGGATCGTAAGGAATCCTTGCATCGTATTAGAAATGTGAGTAGTTGAACCTGGATCAATCTACTAAGTATTATAAGAAACTTTAGTTAAATTTGATTCGAAACAAACTAAAGCACAAGGCTTACCTTTCTTTTCAAACCAACCCTTACGTTTTTTATAGTCTTTCTTTTAGTGCCCAAATTTGTTGAAAAATAACACTTAACATTGTGTTCTTTCTTGTGGATTTGAGTTGACTCATTTAGGTTATGCAACTCCTTCTTGAACCCTTTCTTCTTGTTCTTTCTAGGCTTCTTGTTAGTGCTCTTTTCAGCCTCTTGATTTACAAGATGAATAGAATAAGGTTTTTGATTCTTCAATCTCGTCTTTTCTTGAACAAGCATACTGGTTAATTCATTAATATTCCATTTACCTTTAAATGTGTTATAACTCATCTAGAATGGAACATATTATTCAAGAGGAAGCGAGTTGAGAATAAACTGTACTAGAAAGAACTTATCCTTAGACATCCCTAAAGACTTCAATTTTGTTGCTATATTTGTTATTTCAAGTACATGCTTATGCATAGTATAAGAACCATCAAACTTTATGTTGGTTAATTTAGCCATTAATGTACTAGCAAGAGACTTATCAGTAGTTTGAGAGCACTCTTCCACAAGTTTCATAAATTCTTAGCACTTTCAGTCTTAGAAAGAGTACTTTTAATGTTGTTTGCTACTGTTATCCGCATGAACATTAAACTTAATTTGTTCGACCTTTTCTATATTTTATGCAAAGATTTCTCCTCCTCACTGCTATCATCAGTAATAGCAGTGGGTTCCTTATCTCGAAGTACTAAATCAAGATCCAAGACAACTAAGTGAAATTGAACTTGTTTGCACCAATCAAAGAAATTCAATCTATTAAATAAAGGAACACATGAAGCATGTGAATGTAGAAAAACAGGAACATATATTGTAAATACGCAAGAAAAATTCATTCATTAATGCTTTGGGATTATCATATAATTAGATTCAAACAAAAACAATAATTGTATATCCTAGTTCTCCTTTAAGTGATTCTAAGACATATAAACTATAAATAATGCTAATAAAAGTTTAATTTGGTAATCATAAATATGTCCAATAAAAATGCTTGCTATCTTTGGATAAATAAACAAAAATAATAGGACATATTAATTATCAACTATCATATTCATCAATTATAAGAAAACTAATCAATCTTGGACGATTCTTAAGTTCTTATAATAGATGAAATTCAATAACCCATGATCAATAAATATCATTTCAATTATAAGCATCAAAATTTATGAGTTATTGAACTTTTGTTTCTTAATTTAAAAATTACTAATTTTAAAGTTTGGTCACGTTAATAACTAATAAACTACAATAATGTAATTTTAAAATTAGAAACAATATGTTTTTCTCGTTTCATAATGCAAATACTGCTGCATGTATATATCAAAACAAGGTTGCATCAAAATAAAACTGTAATGTAATCGGCGATTAATATACTTTATGCTCTTATTCCCTTAGATTGCTCTAAATGTGTAAACTATTTATACTGGTCATGATTTTTAGATAAATTTTGCCCATAAATGCACCCTACCATTGAGTCATCAAATTGATGTCTTTTCAAGAGAAAGGCGATGATCTTCATAAGCAAAGCATTGATTATAAAAGGCAATCTATTATACTGCCAAGCATTTATTATACTGCAAAAATATCTGATGATCTTGCAAAGCATTTATTACAAATGGCATTCTATTATATTGCAAAGGGATTTTTTTTTTTGAAAACCGAACACATTTATTGAAAAGCATTTATCTGAGAAGCAAATATAATAATTGACCATTAAAATACAGTTATAATAAATGCCTTGATCTACATACGAACTTTATCGATTTTCTTTTTATTAAACAAAATCGAATGCATTTATTGATCGGCATCGAATACAGTGCTTAATAATTTCTTTATTCTTTTATTCGTATAACAATTCATATAACAATTCGTTTTCATGATATAGAATATAATCGTAAAAGGAAAATCATGGTTTAAAAAACCTAGAGCGTTGATACTGTAAAATTTTAATATTTGTAAGTAATCTTAAAATTTAATAATTTTTTTTTAAAAAATTTAAAGCATATATTGATTCATGGCTTTAATTTACAAAGAATCATTGTGTAAAAATTGTCAGAGTGAAAGAATTGAGTTTTTCTTTTTAAACTCAAAGTTATTTCTTTTTAACGTATTTTTTTATGGAGAGAAAGAATACAAAATTAATTGAGTGAAGAGAGGACTAGATTCTTATTTATAGACCCTTAATAAGTGCATTTCTATCAAAGCATACATCCTTTCAAATGTAGACATATCATTTCATAAGAGTTGTATTCTCTCATGGCCAATATGATTTTAACATTTAAATAATTATTAAACTAAATAAATAAATCTAATAAATTTAATAGGCCTTTAATTAATCATATAAGTCATAATTTTGAAGAAGACACTCCATCAATAGAAAGAGGGAGATTTGGGAGAGAGAGAAGTAGATCGAGTGATTACAGAGAGAAATATTGCCATTAGATCATTCTTTTTATTTTATTTTTAACATTTAAAAACCTCTGCAAGGTTGCACACAAATCACATGGTTAGGCCTGAGCTATGGAAATTTGCATTGATTCATATCAGATTCATACTGTCGGATTGTTCTTTGGAATAAAAAAGGTTCAGTCCTTCAACTTTCAAGGTGGTTAAAATTTCTCTTAACTGGGATATCTTTTGCAACTGCTAACTGATAAAATTGTTTTGCATGTATTGTGCAGATGCAAGTGACAATTTTTCGTGTTTGTGCCATTGGTTGAAGTTACATTACTTCTATAAATCTTCCTGTTTGATCGTAGAATCTGTGTGTTAGCACTAAGATATAACCATATTGAGACTTTAGCCAAAGCAAAGATAAGTTTACTGGAATACATATATATATATATATATATATATATATATATATACATATATATGTTGGTCTGCATTGCATTATTATTTTGTTTATCCCTCAAGATGTTTTGCAGTTGAATGATTATGCAGCCCACATTCAACTTTGAGAATCCAATCATTTGACGTTTCTAATTTTTGTCCGCTCAACAAAAATGGACAACCACACTTTTTTGTTGAATCGACAAGCAAATTTAATTCTAGGTTTTCGACTTTGACTTGAATCAGACCTCTGAATCAAAATAACTATATCTTGTTCTTTTCCTTAATCTCTAGTCCATTCAATGAGAGATTCTCTAGATTTGAAAACTTATATAGATATTAAAAAAAAACATATAATAATAATCAACATTTAATCATTAGAAACAATTGTTAATATAAAAATAACAACTTATGTAATTACTATACCATAATCAAGCGTTGTAGGCTTTGAGCACACATTATCACTACATATATTTTCTTCGTCCTGCAAAAATTAAGCACAATCTTAATGAATTGAACCAAGATAAGGGTATAATATAAAAATTACAATTAACAAAAATTATACTTAAAAACCAACTCTAAGCACAATTTCAACAAATCAAAGCAAGAACAAAAAAAAAAAAAAAAACTTATGTTGAATTCATGAAGCATGAGAATACATACACGGGATCCATGAATTTGAGAATCCATGAGGAAAACCAGCACCAGCACCACCATACACGGGATCGGGAAAACCATGCAACTGAACGTTAAATAAAGACGAGATCAGAGCACCAAAAGCCGCAATCAAAGTTGAATGTATGAATTAATATTAGAGCTTGGAGGAAAAAGTTTAGGTTTAAATTGAAATATTGATTATATTCGATGAAGAAACTACATCAAAAGTTTTTTTTTTTAATTCATGAAAAGTCACGTAGTTTCTACATTTCATCATACCTGAAAATATAATTCTAAATGTTTGGATATTTGAATACGTAAGCAAAAGATATTCATTCAAATTTGAATGAATTGAAATGGGTAATTAAAAAGAAAAAAAAAAGAAATATTTTTAACGAAATGGTTTTTTTTTTTAAATGCGGTGTACATACGGGTCATTGTGGAAACATGTGAGATCTTAATATTAAAAAAAGATAAATAAATAAATAAATAAATAAATAAATATTTTGGGATGCTTTAGTAAAAATAAAACATCCTGCCCCTCAAAAAAAAAAAAAAGGTTAATGAGATATGTAGCTCTTTTTTTTTATTTGTAGAGTTAAAATATGTCTTTAATTTATGAAGATTATTTATATGTCCTAATGCATATGTATAAAGACATTAATGACTATAATAATGATATTGTTAGTTTTAATTTATTTTTTTAGAATAATTATAGTATACGTATTTAAGATTTTAAACAAATTATGATATTTTAAAAAAATGAAATTAGACTGTTTGTTGTTTAAATTCAAATTAGTATCCAAAATTACGATTTTAAAATTCCTTCAACTAAAGGTTGAAATTTTTTCTATAGAATCATGATTTTACTGATAAATTGGAATTGGGGTGTTATAATTAAATCAATGATATAATATTTATTAAGTCTTTTTTTTGTGTCTTACAAATTGTATAATTGATATATCATTAAGTTAATGATATCTAATGACATTTATTTTTTTAATACTTCAAGTGGTAATGACATTTCTATTTTTTTGGTGATAGATAATTAAAATAATGAAAGTATTTCCTAAGCCTTTTTTAGGGAAGTCTTTTTGTATGTCTTATAAGTTATATACTAGATATATCGTTAAGTCAATGATACTTAATGATAATGATATTTAATGACATTTATTTTTTTAAAACTTCAAGTGATAATAATATTTTCTATTTAGGGTATGCTAATGTTATGGATTGGTAATACAAACAATATTACATTAGTTAATGATATTCATTTTTATTGCTTCTTGTATTTTTTTTTTGAAATTCCATTATAAGTAATTTAATGACATAGATGATTTTTTTGTTTAAATTACATTGTAATTAATTAAGTATATCTATATTTTTTAATTTTAACTTTTTTTCAACGACTCAACTATGAGAAAAATGAAAAGATTTATTAAAAAAGCTAAACACATAATAAAATCTATTTAGAGAGTATCTTTAGATTTTTAATATATAATTTAAAAATATATATAAGTGAATTCATAAAATGGACACAATTTTTTTTTTTGGTGGGGTGATCCACACCCTCGGTTTCTGGATCCCACCACGGGAGACACGAACCCTTTATATAAAGGGCCCCTCAACTCTCATGGAGTTTATCCGACTAATTCAAAGCCAACTTATAAAGAGACCCGAAGGCGACAAGAGTCTCCTAACTCTCATGAGGTTTATCCGACAAATCTAAAACTGACCCATAGAGAGACTCAAAGGCGATAAGAGTCTCTTAATACTGACAGCTGTATTTACAAGGACTTAAACTCAAGTTATTTATTTAGGAAAAATAGTCTCCAGTCAACTGAATTAATAAGGTGTCAAGGGACACAAATTTTAATTCACTTAATTTTTACAAAAAGCATATCATCTCATGGGCCATACTTTCTTGGCCCATGCAAGACCTAAGCCTCACGCCGCTTATACGGCACTCCCTCTCTCTCTCTCTTTCTTTGCCTTAAACCCTTCATTTTGCTTTCTTCAGCTTCTGGCTTGTACGTCGTCGACCTAAAACCCCTTTGCCTTTGTCCCTGTCCACCGAGGTTTTTCAGGTACCCAAATGTTTGCTTAATCCTATGTTTTTTCTTCCAATTTTTTTTTTGAATTCTGTTTTTTTATTTGATGGATCGAAGAAAATGAAATCATTTGGAAAGAAAATTAAACATCTGGGTTTTCGGTTTCTGATGTCACAGGGTTTGCTTGTTATGTGCTTTTCATTTTCTCGAAATCTGCAAGTTTGGTTCTTAGTTTCATCAAATAATATTTCTGTATATTTCAGGGAAAAAAAGGTCAAAACTTTGAGATGGTTTTGTGGATGTTATGGGTTCCAATCGCCTTGGATTAATCAATTTCTGGAAAAATCAAAATCGTTTTCTGACGCAAGTCACTAGATTTCGAAGTGATTTGTGGTTTTTATATAAAATGGTTTGAAGTATTATGTTTGGTTTTATACTATCTGGAAAATGGTTGGTGTTCCTATTTGAATCATGTTAGACATAACTCTTTGATGATAATGATGTAGTTTTTTGAATTAGTTCTTCCTTTAGTATCTGTTTGTCTTGAACTGTAGTTTGTGAAATGCTCGTCTTATATAGGGGCACATTTTCTAACAACTAGGTGGTGAATTTCCTTTCCCTTTTTTTTCTTTTACTTTTCCTTTATAATTTCCACCCATCATACATTTTTCAATTGGCGTTTTAGTCATTGATTTAATTTCTGACCTGTAATAAGACATAGTTTAATGTTTATGCTTTTTTTTTTTTTTTGTTTATATTACATCCAGGAAGAAGAAAATATGAACTTGAACAACGTCAAAGTGCCCAAGGTTCCAGGTGGTGCGGCCTCGGCTTTGCTTAAGGTTGGAATTATTGGTGGGCTTGGT
Source organism: Artocarpus heterophyllus (assembly GCA_025403435.1). Taxonomy (NCBI): domain Eukaryota; kingdom Viridiplantae; phylum Streptophyta; class Magnoliopsida; order Rosales; family Moraceae; genus Artocarpus; species Artocarpus heterophyllus. Next base: position 13,650,035 of record CM046347.1, on the reverse strand, counting down.
CTATATGCAGCTGCCAACAGTCTCTACAATGTTGAAGGAGGGCACCGAGCAATTATGTTCAACCGTTTAGCTGGTATTAAAGACAAGGTGGTTATTTTACATGAGTTTTTCATTTGTTAGAAGATGTCTGAGATGATGTTATTTGGTTATTTTGGACTTGACTGGAATTTGCATACCTCGTGTGTTAGACCCTTTTGTTCCTTTTGATTTGTGATACATCAGCATTTGTATGATGCACGCAGGTCTATCCGGAAGGGACACACATTATGATTCCATGGTTCGAAAGGCCAATCATTTACGATGTCCGAGCACGACCTCATTTGGTGGAAAGTACTTCAGGGAGCCGTGACCTCCAAATGGTTAGTGAAATTTCATGGTTTTTAGTAATAGAAACTGCAAGCTGCAATTAATTAATTTTTTGCAATATGTGTTCCGTATGCTCAATGCCAAGGTTGCAACTTTTACTAAATGAACTTACATTTTAGAACATTGCGTACTGGTGTTCCGAACTTTATCTGTATCTATCAGGGTAGCCAATGTTTACCACTACCTTCATGCACTTTTTTGATTACTTTTATTACTTTAATAGATTATATAGAATATGCTTGCCCATGATTTTTTTTTTTAACACACTTCCTGATCCTTGGTGTAATTTTCTTAAAGGGACACCACTTCTCCAAGTCTAAATGAAATTTTAAAATGAAAACTATATGCAGCACACCTATCATTGTTGAAGTAATTGATCTTGAGAAACTGAGGTCTTTTGGGCTTGTTGCACTTTTCTCCAGATATTTGTTTGCTTGTATTTTCCTTATTTTCTCCCAATTAAAATAATATTACCATTTTTCAGCAAAAAAATAATTACCCTTTACCAGTGGAAACACCAACTATGTGAGAGTTTTTAATATATGGTTTCAGCTCCTGCTGGGTGCGTCCTGCAGGAGGATTTATATTCCTTATTGTGATTGGCGTGTAGGTGATGTTTTCTCGCTGTTGTACCAAACTGTAGAAATCCCAATTTTGAACTTGTTTTTCTTTTTAGAGACAGGAATTTGTTACAGCATAAAGCCTATTACTTTTTGGGTTCTACATCCTTAACTTGCTTTATTTCACCAACCACCAGAAAGTATTGGCATAAAATTTTCTGGTGTTGATGTTCTGTTAATCTGCACAATCCAGGTTCTGAGAATTATCTCTTGTTCAGAAGAAAGACTAAGCTCATTTGGCTATTTTTCTTTCATTCTTCAGGTGAAAATTGGTCTTCGAGTTCTTACACGTCCTGTGGCAGACCAATTACCTACCATCTACCGAACTCTTGGTGAAAACTATAACGAGAGAGTACTGCCTTCAATCATTCATGAGACTCTAAAAGCTGTTGTTGCACAGTATAATGCTAGTCAACTCATTACTCAGAGAGAGGTATGCCACAATACATTAACCTAAATTTACCTAAAGCAACAAATTTGGGTGCTATAAATGGTGATAAAATGATAATGACAAATGACACCAACTTGGAGCGGTCTTTGTTTTACTTAACAGTCAATTTTAGTTTCTTTCATTTGGTTGAGTTAGCATTTAGAATTTCGGACTGCATTTTGTACAATGGTTAACTGATTTAAATTGTTAGAATGGTTAAATTTATACATTGTTAACTGATTTTCTTTGCTGTAGAATGTTAGCAGGGAAATACGAAAGATTCTAACCGAAAGGGCGGCCAATTTCAACGTCGCCTTGGATGATGTGTCAATTACCAGCCTAACTTTTGGGAAGGAGTTCACTGCTGCAATTGAAGCCAAACAAGTAGCTGCTCAAGAAGCTGAAAGAGCTAAATTTGTTGTGGAAAAAGCTGAACAAGACAAGAAAAGTGCTATTATCAGAGCAGAGGTAAGTGACAAGATACTATATGCCCCTCATTTTTACCACCTACATATAGTTAAACTTTCTAACAAAGCGAACATTTTTTTCTATGTAAATCGCACGTAAATTGCCATATTAATCTTTATGAAATGTGGGCATTTTAAATTTTTTTTTTTCCATCAAATCAATGTTTCTGACTCTTTTTATTTTGGTCCTGACGTGTATCAGGGAGAGGCTACAAGTGCCAAGCTTATTGGTCAAGCCATTGCCAACAATCCAGCATTTATCACGCTCCGTAAAATAGAAGCAGCTAGAGAGATTGCGCACACCATCTCCAACGCGGCTAACAAAGTGTTCTTGAATTCAGACGATTTGTTGTTGAACCTTCAGGAGATGAACTTGGAGTCTGCAAAGAAATAGATACGCCAGCTAGAATTACTCCTTTTTTTATTTTCAAGCTTCTTAATGGAAATATCAAATTAGGTTTTGGTAAGTTGAGCATGTCTATTTTGAGGACCATTCCAAACAAGGAAACCCCGGTTGAAAGCCAAATTTTACTTTGTAATTCTCATGACATTGATTCATCAGGATTTGTCTGTTTTTGTCTGAACTAAATTATTCACTATTCCTCAATAACAGAACACATCGTATCATCTACATTGATTCTGATTGCGGTTTCTCTTTCTTATACTTGTATGCGGGTCGTAGCGTCGCATTTTTGAGCAATAAGCCAAATGCTGGAAATGCTCCGTGACTTTGGAGTGCCAGGGCATGCAATACTGTTGTGTAACCATTCAACTGATTTCTCTCTAGAAGTCTTTCATTTTATCATTTTATGTTCAATTATTTTATTGTCGTTTTCTTCATTTGTTTCCAACAAATAAAATGACTCTTTTTTTTTGTTTAATTGCCGATGCTGATTTTCTTGCACGGCTAAAGGGTTGTCAATCCGAAAAACATGCCTGAAAATAAAGATTGTTTATGGTCAAGGAAAGGCCGAAACTGTGACGGTGCGACCCGTTGGGGTGTTTTTCATATAGTGTTTGAAAGGATGGTGGGAACCGTTGGTTAGAACCATGTTTACTGTAACATGTGAGAGTTTTAAAATCTAGTAATTTTTTTATTGTTACTGTAGCATGTGAGAGCCTTTCCAAACACCATAGTTTTATTCTATCTATAAAAATAGAAATGGGAACCTTTAGAAAACGTGCAGAGACTATTTCCAACAATTTGTTTGGTTGTTGTTACTTTTTTTAGAAAGATTGGTTTGAGTATATAAGAAGGTGAAATTGTATTTATGTATTTACAAAATTTTGTTAAACAAAATACCATCAATTACTTCGATCAAGTTGGTTTTAGATGGATTCCTAGAAGTTGATATAGATAAGCTCATTTTCAGAGTAAATTTGACGCTATTTCATTTGTCTTTATTATCATTATTATATTTTACTATTTTTTTTTCTCTCTTCTTTGGTCCATACTACTTTTTCTAGCTAAAAAAGCTAAAGTTCTCTTAAATAACATATATTTGCTTAACCTTAACCTAAAATTATTAGGAACAATAATGTCTTTATATTCATTAAAAGTAGTATGTTTTAAACTTTCTCATAAAAGTGGTAAAATTAAAAAAAAATAACACAGAATTAGTATCTCTTGAATTGACCCTCATTTTCATTGTATCTGGGCTTTGTCTTCTGAAAATAGTTGGTCGGTATATAAGCCCTAGAAGTTAAAAACCGAACACTTAATGATTGAACTTGTTGGTTAACAGGAACATTCTGGGCAGAAGTCTTCAAACAGTTATTGGATCAGGGGGGTCCTGAACTTCTCCACGAGTCTTCATACGCAGCCTAAGGACATCTAAGCGCCGAAAGGATCAATGCGTTATTGGAGGAGTACCTGAGGCACGTTGTGAGTGGAAAAAAAGTATTCTTTTATGTTCTTGTTTCCTCTTATATGGTAACCAAATACTATTTCAAGATCATTTTCAAAATGGTCGTTCATGTAAAGACCATTTCAACAAGAGTTCCAAACAACACCTGTATCTTTCTCTTTTACCTAAACTTAGAATCGTATTGTACTTAAGAGGAATGTGATGATCCTGTGCAAAAAGCAAGTTTTGATCTTCTTTCTGAACATTAACCTTATTGAGCATCATTTTAGTCCAAAACCAAAGAGACCAAATCATCCACAGAACCCAAATTTAATCAAACATTAAGATTTAAAAAACAAATAAATAATCTGTGTGAAGTGTGGGATCGTTTTTGATGTGGCACCCGCCATATCGAGCAGATCGGGACTAGTTTTTGTGTGCCTTGGTTTTATAAATAAATAAAAAATTAGAGTTGAAAACAAACAATTTACCTTTGTACTGTATTTACTGATCTCATGATATGAAGTTAAGCGGTTCAATTACTAAAATGTCCTTTTGATAACTATATAATGGCATATAAGTAAATCTTATGTTTACTCTAATTATTTGGATAACTAGGAGTCGAGATTGGCATTTACTCTTCCATTTGAGACTCTGCCACTCAAACCTGATAGGGATTGATTTTTCCACCTGTTTGGCTACTTGGTCGGTACTGCCCAGTTGCAAGTAGACTAAAATTCTTGTTTGGCCTACCCTCGTTCCAAATCAGTGACAGGCGAGGCATTTTAAAAACTGGCTTTAAAAAAAAGTCTTTTTGATAAAATAGTCTTTTTTTTTTTTTGCAGTTTTTTGGCATCAAAAAACAAGCTTTTTGGGCAGTAAAAACTGCTTCAGTTTTTTTTCTTTTCATTCTGTTGAGGTTCATTTCCTTGCTACAGGTCTTTTTTTTATCTTGTTGTAAAAAATTGAAGCAATTTTACTGCATAAAAAAGCTTGTTTTTTAGTTTAAAAAAAAGCCATTTACCCAATTCAAAATTTTTTTTTGGCTCTTTTGTCAAAATATCCCGTGATAGGCCCAACGGTCATCTGCACTGCTTCGTTTAACCTTGCAGTTGTAACCCTCCACTCCTCAGCGCCTCCATGCCCTCTAACCCTAGTAATCATCTCCTCTTCTTCAGCGCCTCCATGCTATCACCTCTAACCCAGCAAGCATCTCCTCTCCTCAGCGCCCTCATGCTTTCGCCTCCAAGCCGATTAATCGTCTCCTCTCATCATTTGTAGCAATCATCTTCTCGCCTCCATCGTCAGTTCACCCTCAGTCGAAATCCAGCGAGAAGCCCAATCATCTTCTGTAACACAAATCTAGCCTCTAACCCCACTCTGGCCTCTACCCCTTATCTCTGATTTTTGTTTGCGTCGTCAAGATGGCTCCCGTTTTACGGCCGCGTCCTCGAGCGTCAAGGACAGTCTCTCTTGCATTGTGTGAACCCTCAGCATGTAAACGCCAACCCAAGATAACCTCCGGCAGCCCTCCAAAGCAGCATTTCAAGCGGAGGAAAATCTCCTCCTTGTTACAGCAGAAGAAAACCCTTGGTTGGCGGAGAATAACCAACACTGATTTGGGGTTGCTAAAGGAGTCCTCCCTCTCCTCCACTGGTTCAAATTCGGTACTTTTAACGCTTTTCCTTCAATGATTGTCCGATTTTTCAACACATTATTGATCATCGTTTGACGTATCATTTCGGGTTCTTGTGTTGGATCAAAATCCAATTATGGGCCAATATATTAAATAAATGTGAATTAAAGGCTATCAATAAGGTTGCCCAATTAAAAGTGATCAATTTAAGTTTTGGACTTTTAATGCATCATTAAGTGTGGGCCTCCTATGTGTAGAGACCAAAATTATAATTACTAATTTTATGATGGGCTAAATTGGTAATTAAGGATAATTGCTAGGGCTTAGCAATTATATAAAGGGGTTGTGGTCCCCAAGTCATTACGTACATTATTTTTCTGTTACCCATCTACAGAGAGATTACAGAGCATTCTGATAGAGAGGATTTATGTACTAGACTTAGAAGATCCTCAACCAAAAGACTCAAGAATCACATTCAATCTATGGATTCAGGTTAGCTTTCACATCTTATTAATATTCTTGATGATTTGACATGAACGATTCTAGGTGATGACGGTTTTCATCACAATTTTATTCTAACAAGTGGTATCTAGAGCCTCTTCATGTTGAATCAGTGAGAATCAATAATTTTCTATATGTGATTCTCATTAAAAATTCTCAAATTTAACAATCTATGGTTTTATAAAATTGTTGAATTTGAAAACAATTGTTTGAATTTTTGGTTGAATACAATTCGGTTTTTTTGAACCCTTTATACGGCACGCTTGCCGAAAAGATGAGAGCATCCATTTTTTTGTTTTTTCTGTTTTAATTGATTTGATTGCATCACGTTGCTGAGATAACAAAAAAGAAAAGTAACATTTATTTGGTTTCTTTTCTCTGTTGCCGAGAAAAGACGAGAAAAAGGAATAAAAAAAAACATTATTACGTTTTGCTTGAGTTATGTTATATATATATATATATATTCGGTTGAATTGTTTTATGCATATATACATATATATATATGGATTCAAGTTCTTGGACCTGAGTTGTTTAAGGTAGCCGGTGACGACCATAAGGCTGCGCCGGAAAGACAACGCCGCGGCCTCTGGCCGCGATGGAGCAAGAAAGCGGCGGCCTATGCATAAAAAAAAAAAAATGAAAGGGCTTTCGCCAGCGGCTGGCCCCATGACTGCCGGCGTCGGCCGAGTCTGGGCGCGACCATCAGGTCGCGCCAGAGTAGAGAAGCTGCGGCCGTCTGGCCGCAGCACCGGGGCGACGGCCGTTAGGCCGCCCGTCGTCTTCACCTAGGGGTCGAAGACCCCTAGGGCTGCTTGAGGAAAGGTCTGGGCTTTGGCCCAGACCTGAGGCCTTTCTTACACGGGCCCGATTGGGCCCGTGATCAGTTCGAACCCAGGGGCTCAACCCCTGGGTTACCCAAAAAAAAAAAAAAGGAGGGGATACACGGGCCGGCCGGTGACTGGACTTTTCTACACAGGCTGGGCCCGTGACTGGTCAGATCCCCATGGGTTCAACCCCTGGGTGACCCGAAAAAAAAAAAAAAAGGAAATAAAGTGGCTGGTTTAGGATCCGGGTAGGGTTCTCCTAACCCGGTCTAGCCCCGACCCTGTCAATGTTGACCTTGACCAAAATTTTTTTTTTTTTTTTTTTTTTTTAATTTTGGTCATTTTTGGTGCAATTTTAAATTCAAATATTGGTATTTTATATATATATTTTGAGATGAATTAATTGAAGCAACATGTCACCAAAGTGACCTCTCTTGTGGAAATTAATTTGTTTTGAAATATAAAAGGTTGTGTTTATATAACTTATGTGAATATTGACCGGCCCAAAGGAAGACAATATTTGACAGAATTGCATGTACACCTGTGGTGATAAACACGTGATGATTATTCGGTTTTACATGTAAGCAATAAATTAGCCCAAAGGAAGATTTATTGTTTGACATGTTCTTATTGTCAGTGTTTGATTACTACACCAAGATATCACTTACAAGTTAATATTTCTGTCCAAAGACTAAATATTAATGGAGTGCCCGATATCTTGAGATGGGGTTACCTTTATTTGGATTTATTATTGTTATTATGAATTCTTATGTGAGCTTGTTTTGGTTTTGTTTATTTTGTTCTATGTTTCAGCTACTAGTTCTGCCTCTAATATTGCTGCTAACATCAATTCAATTCCTATGCTGAATGGTAGCAACTTCAAATCATGGCAAGAGAATCTCCTAATAGTTCTCGGAGTCATGGATCTCGACCTTGCGTTAAGGGTTCCTTCTCCCGCACCTCTTACAGATAAAAGTTCCTCTTATCAAAAGAAGGACATGGAAAGGTGGGAGAAGTCAAATCGCATGTGTATGATGATCATGAAGAAGGCCATTCCAGAAGCATTCAGGGGCACTATATCGGAAACGATAAAGACAGCTAAAGAGTTCCTTGAGGACATTGAGAAGAGATTTGCCAAAAATGAAAAGGCTGAAACAAGTACACTTTTGGCAAACCTTATCTCAATGAGATACAAAAGTAAAGGGAACATTAGGGAGTACATCATGGAGATGTCTCATCTTGCTTCAAAATTAAGAGCACTTAAGCTTGACCTTTCTGAGGACTTGCTAGTGCATTTGGTTCTTATATCTCTTCCTGCATATTTTAGTCAGTTTAAGGTGAGCTACAACTGCCAAAATGAGACTTGGTCTCTTAATGAGCTCATCTCACATTGTGTGCAAGAAGAGGAAAGGTTGAGGCAAGAAAAGACAGAAAGTGCTTATTTGGCTAATACTTCCAAGGACAAAGGGAAGAAAAGGAAGAAGGATAAGGAAGCTGCAGTTATAGCACCTCAAAAGAAGCAACAAAAGAGACCGGTTGATCCGAAAGGTACGGGTTGTTTCTTCTGTGGAGCTGCAGGACATAAGAAGAAGCATTGCACCAATTATCACGTTTGGCGTGCTAGAAAAAGTATGCTTCTTAATTTGGTTTGTTCTGAGGTTAATTTAACTTCGGTACCTGAACACACTTGGTGGATGGATTCTGGTGCAACTACTCACATTAGTGTGTCTATGTAGGGATGCCTGAGATACCGAAAGCCAACTGATGGTGAAAGATACATCTACGTGGGCGATGGCAAGAAAGTTGAAGTTGAAGCAATAGGAAAATTTAGATTATTGTTAAAAACTGGATTTTATTTGGATCTTGATGAAACATTTATTGTACCGTCTTTTAGACGGAATTTGATTTCTATTTCAGCTTTGGACAAATCTGGTTATTCTTGTTCATTTGGAAATGAAAAATTTAGTTTGTTTCATGATTCAAAATTAGTTGGTTCTGGTTCTTTATCATGTTACGATAATCTTTATTTGCTTGATACAATTGCTTCATTTAATGAATCCTTGCAATTAAGTACACAAGGTATAAAGAGAAAATTAACCAATGAGAATTCAGCTGCGTTATGGCACAAGAGATTATGTCATATCTCTAGAAGGAGAATAGAGAGACATGTGTCAGACGAAATTCTCGACCCCTTAGACTTTACAGATTTTGATATTTGTGTTAACTGTATTAAGGGAAAACAAACCAATAAAAGGAGATTTGAAGCCAACAGGACTTTGGACGTCTTAGAACTTATACATACAGACATTTGTGGGCCATTCCCTACGGCTTCTTGGAATGGTCAACAATATTTTATAACGTTCATAGACGATTTTTCCAGATATGGCTACATATATCTCATTCATAAAAAGTCACAGTCGCTGGATGTGTTCAAAAATTATAAGGCTGAAGTTGAAAATCAACTCAGCAAAAGGATTAAAAGCGTCAGATCTGACCGTGGTGGTGAATACTATGGTAGATATGACGGTTCAGGTGAACAACGTCTAGGACCGTTTGCTAAGTTCCTAGAGGAAAGCGTTATCGTCCCACAGTACACTATGTCGGGTTCGCCCACTATGAATGGTGTTGCTGAAAGACGAAACAGAACGCTTAAGGACATGGTGAGGAGTATGATTTCTCATTCTACCTTACCAGAATCACTCTGGGGAGAAGCACTTAAGACTGCAGCATATATCCTTAACAGGGTTCCAACTAAAGCAACTACCAAAACCCCTTACGAACTTTGGACGGGCAAGAAGCCTAGTCTAAAGCATTTGCATGTTTGGGGATGTCTAGCTGAGACAAGGCCTTATAGGCCTAATGAAAAGAAACTGGACTCAAGGACGGTTAGTTGTTATTTTATTGGATACTCTGAAAGATCCAGGGGGTACAAGTTTTATGATCCCACGACCAAATCGATATTTGAGACGGGAACTGCCAGGTTCTTTGAGGATGTCGAGTTTACGGGGGGAGATATGGTTAGGGACTTTGTCTTTGAAGAGGAATATGTTGATATTCCCACAGCTGTTATTGACATTGATCAGGTTTCTACTCCTGACATCGTTCAAGAAGCAGACCCAAATCAAGACAATGTCGGAGAACCTCCCATTCCAGAAATTGTTCCAGAAGAACAAACTCAACCACCTCAAGAACCTATGCCATTAAGGAGATCCACTAGAGAAAGGAGAAGTGCAGTGTCAGATGATTACATTGTATTTCTCCAAGAACATGAGTATGACATTGGTATGGTGGAAGATGATCCAATCAACTTTCGTTAAGCCATGGAAAGTTCTAGATCTCAAGAGTGGATTGATGCCATGAATGAAGAGATAAAGTCTATGAAAGACAATGACGTTTGGGATCTTGTCCCATTGCCTGAAGGTGCGAAACCCATTAGTTGCAAATGGATATTAAGACCAAAAGGGATTTGAAAGGCAATGTGGAGAGGTATAAGGCTCGTCTTATCGCAAAAGGCTTTACACAGAAAGAAGGCATTGATTATAAAGAGACTTTCTCTCCAGTTTCTTCGAAAGACTTTTTTAGGATTATAATGGCATTAGTGGCACATTTTGATCTTGAGCTTTATCAGATGGATGTTAAGACTACGTTCCTCAATGGTGACATTGATGAAACAATCTATATGGTGCAACCGGAAAACTTTGTGTCAGGAGATGCAAAGAAGATGGTTTGCAAATTAAAGAAATCTATCTATAGGCTCAAGCAAGCTTCTCGTCAATGGTATTACAAATTTCATCAAGTTATCATCTTGTTCAGTTTTGAGATGAATTTGGTCGATGATTGTATATACCACAAGTTCAGTGGGAGTAAGTATACTTTCTTGGTTTTATATGTCGATGACATTTTGCTTGCCAGCAACGATATAGGCTTGTTGCACGAAAACAAGAGATTTCTGTCAAAGAAATTTGAGATGAAGGATCTTGGTGACGCCTCTTTTGTGTTGGGTATACAGATACACCAGGATCGTTCTCAGGGTATTTTAGGATTATCACAAAAGGGCTATATCGAAAAGATTCTTAAGAGATATGGCATGCAGGATTGTAAACCAGGTGATACCCCTGTGGCTAAGGGAGACAAGTTTAGTCTCAATCAGTGCCCTAAGAATGATTTTGAGGTTAAGGAAATGCAGAAGATTCCTTATGCGTCAGTAGTAGGGAGTCTAATGTATGCTCAGGTTTGTACGCGTCCGGATATTGCATACGTTACAGGGATGTTGGGCAGGTACTTAAGCAATCCTAGAAAGGATCACTGGGTAGTAGCCAAATGAGTCTTGAGGTATTTTCAAAGAACAAAGGATTACATGCTCACGTATCGGAAGTCAGAACAGCTTGAGATCATTGGGTATACTGACTCCGATTTTGCTGGATGCCAAGATAGTATGAAATCTACATCGGGCTATGTCTACCTTATGGCTGGAGGTGCTGTCTCTTGGAAGAGTGCTAAATAGTCTCTTATAGCATCTTCTACAATGGGGGCAGAGTTCATAGCGTGTTATGAGGCGTCCAATCATGGAATATGGCTGCGAAATTTTGTCACGGGGCTGCGTATAGTGGACAGTATTCAAAGACCACTCAAGATATTTTGTGACAATAAGTCAACAGTTTTGTATTCCAACAACAACAGGAGCTCGATGAAGTTAAAGCATATAGAGATCAAGTTCCTAGTTGTGAAAGAAAGAGTTCAGAGTGGACAGTTGTCTATAGAGCACATCGGCACAAACTCCATGATTGCGGATCCGCCTACTAAGGGATTGCCACCCAAAATGTTTCATGAGCACACTGCTCGTATGGGTGTCATATCATTTCAGGATATTTAGTTTTAGTGGGAGTTTGTAATTTTAAATGCTCTTATGATATAGACATTTTTCAGTTATTTCAGTTTATGGATATTTTAAGGTTATTTTCTGCAGAAATAAAGTTTTCAGGTTTTCAGTTTATTCACACTCTGATTTTGGTATGGTTTGATCTCACTAAGGTATTAAGGTGGACCAGTTGAAAATAGGCATGTTAAGATCACATTGCATGAAATTTCCATGTTACACATCCATGCTTGATCTTGTTATTAGTTGTATTGGTATATGTGATCATTGATGGGTCTAGTTACGACATATGTAACGAAGGTCGCTTTGGTCCTATATTGATATGGTTAATGGACAAGATTGTTAAGGTGCATAAGGTTTTGATAGCAAAATTCATGGGCTCATAAGGTATAATTCACATTTATAAAGTTTCATATATAGCCCAAGTGGGAGATTGTTGGATCAAAATCCAATTATGGGCCACTATATTAAATAAATGTGAATTAAAGGCTATCAATAAGGTTGCCCAATTAAAAGTGATCAATTTAGGTTTTGGGCTTTTAATACATCATTAAGTGTGGGCCTCCTATGTGTAGAGACTAAAATTATAATTACTAATTTTATGATGGGCTAAATTGGTAATTAAGGATAATTACTAGGGCTTAGCAATTATATAAAGGGGTTGTGGTCCCCAAGTACCCATCTACAGAGAGATTACAGAACATTCTGATAGGGAGGATTTACGTACCATACTTGGAAGATCCTCAACCAAAAGACTCAAGAATCACATTCAATCTATGGATTCAGGTTAGCTTCCGCATCTTATTAATATTCTTGATGATTTGACATGAACGATCCTGGGTGATGACGGTTTTCATCACAATTTTATTCTAACATCTTGTTCATGTCTTTAATGTTCCCATGGTATATGTTTCTAATAACTCTGTTTTCATCTACTCACAGTCTCAATGATTCGATCAGTTCATGCTCCTGCGTGCTGATTGGTGGACCTTGCCCCTTCTTTTTTTTTTTGGGGATATTTTTGCCTCTTCTGTGCATTTCCATAATCTTAGAACTTTAGGCCTTGGGTTGCCATTTGTGTTGCTATTGGCCTTCTGTGATCTCTTAATTTTTATAATAATAATACTAATAAAAGGACTTACTCCATGTTGTTTTCGGATTACACAGAGTAGTGTGAGGTTCTCCTTGGATTTAACTTCTGCAAATTTGATGGACAGTTTCCCTTCTATTTGTGGGGCGTAATTCTGATTGTATTTTTAGTTATTATTATTGCCTAATTCGGTTTTTATTTATTCTTAATTAGATTTGAATAATTAACTTCAACAAATAACTTCCTTTTCTGATAATGCGTAGCTACACGTCTTCGGATATAACTTTCTTAGCCCGCTATGAAGTCTTTGGTATTTTTGAACGAAGAGATGATTAGGAAAAAATAATAGGAACATGCTATGTTTTGTTCTTCTTTTATGAAACAGGTATCCTCTTAAATCGGAATATACACAGAATTAATAATTATTAATATAAGTAAAACTCATTCCCACATTTTAGCATTTCAAATTGCATGCCGTTTGTATCATTCAGAAAACCTTGCATGACTTTTTTCTAAACTTAAACAATTGCGTTTCATAATTAAGGTACATGGCCTGATCATAGTAATTGTTTAATCAATTTGATAGATGTTGACCCACGGTGTTTTGTTGAAAAGAAAAACATAAGAAAAATTACATCTTTATATAGGGATTCTTTTACTTATGCCATGTCCCAAATTGATTGTGCACCAAATTCAACAAAACTGGAGATTTTTATGTTAAAGCAGTATTTATCTTTCCTCTAAATGAACACACAAAAGATTAACTATAAGGGTAAGAGGTCGTAGTTAGATAGGAGTGTCTTCTTGGTTGCAATTTATAGGCCGTTTGGAATTTAACTAAATCTAAATCATGACAACAATAACTGTAAGTCCTTTATATATGAATTATAAATTAGAATTATGGAATTTATAATGAAGATTGAGTATATATGACCTATAACTTAGAATTACGAATTAATCAATTTTATTTATCCATTGACTTGTACAAATTCAACCAATAGATGGATAACTAAAGTTTAGATTTAAGAAATTAAAAAACTTTTCATGAGTACAAATCATTAAAAAAAAAAAAAACTATAATTCTTGAGTTTAACTAACTACAATCTCTTGGAAAAAAAAAAAAAAACATGAAACCGATAGCTGACCCTATAAAATCGGATTTGTTGATTATCCAACCGATTCTCTCTAACTTCTTCTCTCATCTACCCTTAAAAAACGAAAAAAGAAAAACCTTGTTTCTCTACTATATATATATATATATGTAACGGTCATTCTCTTATATTTTTAAACATTTAGGGGTCATGTATATTGGAACTCCAAACAGGTCTGTTTGTTGTCCAGTATATATGAAAAGATAGAAGTTCGTGATGCTTTGATGTTATCTTTATATCTGTTTAGACGTAAAACTAAATGACTGCCTTTGGAATTGGTTTTGCAAGGGGTGAGCATTTGCGCGTTTTGAGATAAGGTCTAAGATTTGGATGAAAAGGATTGATAAATGTAAACTACATAGGATTGATACATTGGCTTTAAATGTTTGAGATTGCATAACTATAGCAATAGGCCAATCCCATTAGGCATGCCTTAGAAACTAATGAATATTGCGTCTTCCGTGTTAACAGTTTTTTCTATATCATTTTTATGGCTTTTAGATGCATTCATTCAAAAGAAAAAGGCCTGCACAAACTACACCAAACTTTTGGTCCACAAACATTTTTCTTTCATTGTTTTTTTTGTTTTTGATTATTGTTTGGGGTCTTTATATGACTCGGTCATTTTCTTACTTTTATGTGAGAATAAACCAATCCCCATAAGTTAATATTAAGCTTTTATCATTTCTTCATCCCCCGATTGTTGTCGTTTATGCGTTTTGCCATTTGTTGTCGTTATTCTTCAATTTGGTGTTCTCTCAAGTGTGTCGTTTTATTCTTGATATTAGGCCTTATTTGCATCTTGGTCTGTTCATCTCTCAAGTGTGTCCTTTTTCCTTGTTGCCTTTTTTTTTCTCCTCGACTCAGTTTGGTGTTCTCTCATATTCTCACCGTTAACCCAACTTCTGCCCTTTTTAACGAAATGTCCTGCTTTAGATGCATGGCTGCCACATAGAGGTTTTGTTGTCTGTTATATAGGTAACGGTAACAGGCTATGTTGAATGTTTTGGCATTTTGAGTTAAATTGTTAGCTGCTTGTTAAATGTGTCCATTGGCGCTATGTTGTTGATTTATAGTTGGTCTGTAGGTCCGTGTTCCTATACTCCTTTTGGGGAATGTGTCCTTTTCACTATTACAATTTTATCTATATGACCAATGAAGTAGACCTTGGTAGCATCTGGTGCCAAGCGGACATGTACGAGCACAAACGAGTTGTGCTAATTGTTAACCTACTGAGTCTGCCTTTTTTTTTTTCAAGCATTCAAATTTTTAACAGTAAATGTTACAACTTGTTGTATGCGGTTAAAATTATTTATTATTATATAAAAGGAAATGCCGAGAAGCAAGCAAGACTCCATTGCTTGGATAGCGGAGAGGACCGATTTATTAATTAGTTTCCTTCAAGACCTTGTTAAGCAAACTAGAGAATGTAAACTGAATAAGAAGCTGTGTGAGACGTGGGCAGCGTACTTGACGACACATTTCAATTATCTTGTAACGCCAACCCAAATTAACATAAGAAAGAAAACTTGTCGAAAGAATGGGCATTTCTTAAGACATTCGATGGTGCGACAGGGTTACAGGTCAACTTTGAGAGTGGTGAGTTTGATTTCTCCACAGAATACAGTATGAAACTAATTAAGGTTCATAAAGCATGCTATGTTCACATATGGATAGTTATTTTACAATTATCCAACAAGTTTATTTAACTTTATTTTTTCCAAAAAAGTTACCTATATAGAGTAATCTAAGAGCAGTTAGGTACATCAGTAGAGATGGATACCCATCTTTCAAGACATTGGATTCCATTTTTGCACGTTCTACAGCTTCTAGTTTATTGGCGTTTGGTGCTGCCTCATCCTATGCTCCGTTTTCTAAGCACTTTTCTGAGGGTGCTAACCATACAGACACTCTTGTGCAATAAGAACACAAGATAGATGATGTGGTAAATGATGTTAAGAGTAGACTAAATTGTTTGCACTCAACCTCCTCTAATGGCGCTAGAGGAATTGGTTCAAGCTTGCAAAGTGTTGTTACGGGCAAGCGGAAGATGAAGGAAACCGACGAAGGGGAGGATTGGCTAAAGATAAAGGCGCAAGCTATTGTGGATTCAAAAACGAAGCCTAATACTCAATTCGCAGAGTGCATCCAAATTCTTACACAAATGGGATACACAGCTGTGAGAAACCGAGGCTACAAATGGTACTAAAAAGACGACGTTGGCTTGTAGACTATGTTTTTAGAGAATGATAATGATGAAGATCATAGACTGTTAATCGAGGAGTATATGTCCAAGTAGTTTGATATATTCTAACTACCTTTCTTTAATTTCATGCTCTATATTGTATATTGAGACATTGTTTATTTTTCTAATTTATTTGTGCATTGGTGACTGTAGTTGTAAAACTTATTTGTAACCGGTATTGATTTGTACTTTGTTGGACTATTGACAGTTGCTAAATCTTTGCTGCTAATGTTTAGCACATTGTTCTGGCATTTTTACTTATCATTTCAATTTTGTATTGTCAATTTTTTTACAAATATAGTTGTCAATGATGGATACTAGATGTTGTATCTCAATGACTTGGAATAATGGCAAAGGCAAACTACATATATATGATGATGATTTGCTTGCAATAGTTGTTGCTTATCTTGAGCAACGATAGGTGGCTAATAGGCTACAAAGACGCCTTATGCACACGTCAATATTAACAGGAAAAATAAAAGTGACGGAATTATTCAACGGTCATGAAAGACCATTGTACAGTAAAATGAGAATGACACGAAACCAATTTTTAGCCTTTAGTTAGATCTTAGAAGAACAGACAACCTTGTGGTCTTCTGACGAGGTCAATGTCAATGAGAAAGTGATGATATTTTTGTATATTGTCTATCATGCCATATTGAACTGAAAAGTACAGGATCATTGACAACATTTGGGGGAAATAATATCTCGATGCTTCTCAGAGGTTTTATCGGTAATATGTTCATTACATTACCGATTCATTACAGCTCCAAACTACAAAACACCAAAGCTTATTTGAGACAATCGAGAGAAGTATTCAAAATATTTTGATGTAAGTGTGAACAATTGTTTACAAGCAAATTTAGTATAACTAAATTAGACAATGGTACTAATCCTCCTTTGCTTTAGTCATGTATAGGTGTAATTGATGGTACATATGTTCCATGCGTACCGCCATCATTGGGCAAGCAAAATATCATAATCGAAAAGGGACCTTGTCCTTTAATGTGTTGGCAACATGCTCATTTAATATGCGGTTTACATACATGTTGTCTAGAGGGGAAGGATCCACACACGATTCACATATGTTGGAAGATGCGATACAAAATCATGGTTTTCCAATTCCACCAGAAGGTATTGCTGTGCGCATAATTTTTACAATATTGAGATTGTATACATACATGATATCTTTAACAACATGGTAATTCTTTTATTGTTTGTAGGGAAGTACTATTTAACAGATTCCGGATATACAACTTGAAGCTATATGCTAACTCCGTACCGACAAACCACTTATCATTTGTAAGAATATATGAAATGCGGCATTGGTTTTAATTCACCGGAGGAGCACTTTAACTTCAAACATTCATCACTAAGGAATTGCATCAAAAGAACATTTGAGAACATATGGTGTAGGGAAGGCGTGCTTCAAAATTTTAAAGCAAATGAGCAGCTACAGAATTGAGAAGCAAGCACTGATTCCAATGCGTGTGCGGTGGTCCATAATTTTGTTGGCATATGCACCGAAAAGGAGGACATTGACGACGACTTTCATAGGGAAGATGATAGCCTCCTACACCACTTCGACAATGATGTTGTTCCAGTGTCGGTGTTACAGGAAGGGAACACCGAGTTCGACGATGATGGCCGTGATGACATAGATGAAATACTGGGTGAACATGCATCTACAAATGAACACCAAGGTGGAGAGATGATGCAAGAATATAAGGATGCTTTGGCCCAACAAATGTGGGAAGATCGACGAAGGCAACAAATGCAACAATAGACATGAAGGGAAGTAGTTAAATATGTAAGGAGAAGGTGTAAATGATCCATCAAGTAATGAACTTTGGTTTGACACTGGACCATATTCAACAATAGATTTCCATTTATGAATATTCCCATAGCTAAATATTTTGGAAGAATTTGTTTTTCCAGATTTTAACCTTTTTTTTTTAGAAAATTATGATGCAACGTGTATCAATGCCATGCAAAAAATGGAAAAAATTTGCTTGACAATAGCATAATGAAAAAATCATCCAAAATATTTATAATGAAAATATTAATTATTTTTTTCTATCATATATAATAACTAAAAAAATAAAAAAAAAACCACAAATATTCAACTTGTGGTTCTAACCACAAAAAATCCAAATATTAGTTTCAACTACAAATGGTTCACACCACAAATTTTATAACATTGCCAAACACTAGTTACAAAAATAATTATGGTTCTAACCTATAAAGTTGGTTCTAACCATAAAAATGGTTATAACTAATGGTTCACACTACTCTCCCAAACAACACATTTGCCATCAGGCCAAGAAACACTTTTATGACAATTATTATTATATTGGATGGCTGAACTCACACTACCACTTCACTATTTGCACCTCTATTTAAAATAAATTTTTATATTATAAAAAACTAAATAAAATAACAAAAAAAGACAACTATAATTTGTCATTCGGTATAATTATTCCTTTACTTTTTTCTGTTTATATTTTGAGGGTATATTGTTTTCTTTGATAATAAAATTTGAGTTTGGCTTTAATGGAAACGCTAATTACCAATTATTCTTTTGCAATATTTGATGCATTTTGTCTGTTGTTTGTTTGTTTGGCTTTTTTTTTTTTTAGATTGCTCCATCATTTGTTGTTTGTTTATTTGTTTGTTGATTGCTTATTTATTGAGGAAAAAAAAAAGGTAAATTACTCGGGAAGTCTTTAATCTTTTTAAAAATATATAATTTAGTCCCCATGTTTTTTTTTTTGTAGTTGAACTACACCTAACTTTTCAATTCAGGTGTAAAAGGATTAATTTAACGGTCGATCCTTTAATTTTTTGATGATTTTTCATCATGTGTTGCTCACACGTCTTTTTTTTTTATGAAAAGACACATAAATACCCTTAAAGAAATTAATAATATTAATTAAAAAACTCCAAAAAAATAAAAAATTAAAAAAGTAAATTGCTCAGCTGGTCCCCAAACTATTAAAAAGATCACTTGTTGGTCCTCATTCTTTTGTTTAGCTAAATTGACCTTGAACTCAAAAAAAAAAAAAAGGTGCAAAAGGACTAAGTTAATTGATGTTAATTAGTTTTCTCTTATTTTTCACTCACGTAAGTATCATGTAATCCTCATTTACTTCTAAAAGACCAAAATACCGCTAATTAAATCAACTATCATTTAACAAAAACTAAAAAAATAAAATAAAATAATCTCATCTTCCTCAACGTTGGCCTAAAACTATCGAACATTCAACCCCATTCTTGTTGTCCCTCCGATTTCCTCTGCCCACTTCTCAAGCTGCCATGAGTTTCGACAACAAAAAACAACCATACTAGACTCAAAAAAATCAACACCAGACCTAGAAATTTAGAAATACCAAACGTAAAAATTTAGAAATTTAGACCAAAACCAAAACCAAATAATAAAATAAAAAATACTCTAATGAGCTTTCTCCTTGCCACCCCTCCCTTTGATCTTTCCTGCCCACCTTTGTCATGAGTTGCCATGAGCTTCGCCAACAAGAAATAGTCATATCAACAATAATCATTCAAACCAAAACCAACCAAAAATTTAATTCTACAACATTATGATATATATATTTAAAAAAATAAAGATCAGAACATCAGAGCAAATATTTAAAAAAAAAAATCAAAGCAAACAAATATCAAATGATTAATTCAATTTCACCACCACCACTGGCCATCTTCGGCTTGCACAAATCGTGATTGGTGTGGCGCTCAACGTAGAGGATCGTGACAGAGGAGATCTCGATGGGGCTGCCTAAATCGAGACTAGTTTGGGGCTCAATAGAGAGGATTGGGGGAAGGGGTGAGGGCATGGTGATCGGATCTCGATAGGTTTGGTGCTTAACAGAGAGGAATGAAATGGAAGGGTGTGACACCCCTTATTTACCTAACTGGTATTATGGTGATTAAATTAATTATTAGTGTGCTAATTAAAATTTGTTTCATTTAAAATCTATTTCACAATATTTATTTCTACCTATTTTTAGAATTTTCTAAAATTTTCTATATTTATTAGTATACTTACCAAAATGCCCTTGAAACTTCTAATTAATTACGAAAATGCCACTTAGCATTATTTGAGCTAAAAGTCTCCGGAGGAGACTCACTCACCAACTCCTCAATCATTCATTTCTTCTTTTCAATTCAGATCAATTCATTTTCTCTCTCTCTTTTTCTCATGTCTCTCCCTGCTTCTTTCTCTTTTCTTTCTTTTCTTTTTCTTCTTTCTCTTCTTCTTCAATGCCTCTTCCATGGTGAGATAAACCAGAGAGAAGGCAAAGGAAACCTCAAGCTGTCCTTTCACAAAAATCTCCGCAAATGATTTCTCACAACTCAAAGATCAAGGGGACTTAAACGTTTTCAAGATCAAACCATAGATTTGAGCTAAGTTTAGAGGTTAGGTTTCTATAACTTTTTATCTTAGTTTTATGTTGAATTTTAGTATGAAAATTGTGATTTGGGTATGGAAAATCAAAGAAGTTTGTTTGTACACATCTTAGCATGTTTTCAAAGTGGTTTAGAAGAGTTTTATGTATTAAAGACTGATTTGCAATCGAAAAAGTGTTTTGAAACTAAATATATACACTTTGGTACAAACTGGGTAAAACCCAGTTTTGGTGGTACGCGGTCGACCACGTATAATATAGTGCGGTCAACCGCACTAAGCTAAATTGGTAGGCCGACAGCAGACAGGTTTGTCAAGCAGAACATCGACAGTCCAAACTCAACAGTCCAGTAATCCGATGCTGGACAGTATTGACAAGTCAAACTTTAAGACCAGCAGGTCGACAAAGGATCCAAAAATAGCAGGTTCGTTCAGTAGGCCAGAAACAATTGATCGATAGGCCAATCGGGCAGTCAAAACTCATATTTTTTTTTCATCATTTTGTCTTACAAAATGTTTCAAAGATTTCGTATAAATGATTATGGCTCACTAATAAGAATATATGGTAAGTCGGTATAATTATGGATTAGGAAATTAGTTAAAGTATGGTTTTTTATATGTCATAGGATAACGAAGTACTTGGAGGTTGCGTGGTAAACTTGGTATTATGAGCTGAAAGTTATTAGCACGGTATTCGCCAAGAGGTAGGGATTCTATTACTCATCTTTTGTGAGGTGTTGGTAAATTAAAATTTGGATGTTTTATGTTGCAAGATATGTATATAATATTTTGAATGTATATGATTATACCATAACACGATGATGTGGAACTTGTCCTATATTGTACAGCGAGGAACATAAGAATTTGACACATGATGTTGCAAATTGTAAAGCATGGTTAGGAAAACTAACTCTATAAATAATGATTAATTATAGAGGAATGAAGAGATGTGAAGAGGGCGGCAGTTACATCCTTAGGCACTAATACCCTAAAAGGTAAAATAGGAGGGAGGTGATGACGCTCTCTTAGGTCAAAAGTCTCAAAACGTACTGTACAAGAATCGACTTGGTGAGGATCTAGGATTTGAAGTCCCCTCACCGGAACACCCTTAGAGTGATCGGAGGGTGGTCAAGCACGCCAATTTAGGTTTCGTTGAGTTGAGTGACATGATACTCTATGGCACGGTGAATATAGATGAGCATAATTGAATCCTAAATTAATATATATACATATATGTATAGAACATAGAACTTGGTAAGAATAATCATAAGGTATCCACCAGAATTGAACATGATAATATTGATGAATAATATTGAGAACTAACTAACCATCCGGTTTTAAAATAGTAATGATAAAAACCTAAAGGTGAGTAATGGTTTTTCCTACCGAGCATGTTGTCGCTCATTCCCTCATATTTTCATCTTTTCAGGACTCACAATGTGTGAGATGGCGACAAAAAATATAGTTGAGGAAGCTATGTAGCTGTATAACGTTGGATTTGCTTCATTTGTTAAGAATGTCCATCATGATAATGTAAGCATTGTGTGTTACTTTCTGAGACTGTGCTAAGATATTAAGAGTTGGAATAATAATGATGACAGTTTTATATTATTAAATTTAAAGTGCTACATTAAATTGTAGTTTATTTGTTGTTTACATTTTTAGGTTGATTTGAGAGTTTTCATTTAAGTCCAGTGTAGATTTGTTTTGATGTTTTATTTTTATTTTCTGATCTTTGTTTTATCTTTTAAAAACTGTTAACCCCCACTTAGGGGCGTTGCAAAGGGATCTTGATAGGCTTGTGCTAGGTTTTTAGTTGAGGCAACGACAATGGCTCACGGCAGCTAGGAGCGATAGTTGGTTGGTGGCGGGGTCTAAGAGAGATATAATGATGATGATCCTTGCTGTAGCTAGGAGCGACAGCTGGTTGTTAGTGGGGTCTGAGAGAGAGATGATGATGAGGAGGAGGAGGAGGAGCATGAGGAGGAGCAAGAGGAGGAAGAGGAGGAGGGCTCAACAGAGAGGAACGCAACAGAAGGGATCTTGACAGGGCTATGCTAGGTTTTCAGTTGAGAAAGCAAAGGCGACTCAGGCAGCTAGGAACGACGGCAGATTGGTGACAGGGTCTGAGAGAGAGATAAGAAGAAGAAGAAGAAGATGATGATGATGATGATGATGAAGGAACCTGCTAACCATCAATCTATCAAAGATAAAAGTGGGGGTTTTAAAGGGAGAGGGAGAAAAACAAAAAAGAAAATTTATCACATATTTGGCTATAAAAATAGAATTAAAAACACTTAAATTTCTAGGAAAAAAGGCATAAAAAATATTCATGAAATTGAGCTAAAAAACTCAAAAGCCAGAGAATTGGGAAACAAAAAGAACAAGAAAGAAGAAGATTAATAATTGGAGAGAGAGACCTCACTTGGTAGAGCCATGGAAATGGAATCAAACAATAATTGTAGAAAATGCTAACAAAGATTTAATCAAACATTAATTGAATGGTATTTTTTAGATTGATTTAGCTTAATTTTCTATTTAAAATAAAACAAGGATTGTTATTTTACTAGAATACCATTGATATTTAGCCATGTGCTTGGCACGTGACCAAGAAAATGAGGAAAAATTAACATCAGTTAGGTGAGAACGTCCTTTTAGACCTTTTTGATATGATTGGTCTTAAGGGGTTTTCAATATTTGATATAATTGGCTAAATGGAAAGAAACAAAAACCTAATACTGTCATCGGGTAGAATAGGTGGGCTTATTTTAACGGTGAATGATAAAAGAAAATCAGAAACATGATACATGAAAGGCACAATATAATGTCAACTAATGACATATGGTAACTTTGGACTTTCATTTAATAAATGAGGAAATAATTGGATTGGAGTGAGGTAAAGAACAATTTAAATATGTAAAGTGGGCTGGGAATTAATATCCTGATGCTTACATCCTTGCCAATTGGCTGCTGCTTCATCTTGGTTACTTTTGAAATTTGTATATATCAGGCGGCTTTGACGTATTCTTAAATTCTAGAAGTTCAGCAGGCACAATATAAGCATTAAAAAAAATGTGGAATACTAAATGTTATCGTTTGGGAACGTAGTGGTGCTATGAGTTAGAACCAAATTAGATTTTAGCATGTAAAAATTTTATATTATAGTATATTTTTATTTTATACAATAGGAGTTATAATTAATAAGTTAGAACAGCTTACATAGCATTTAATATACAAATTTGCTGGTTTTAAACCTACGGGCAAGTGTGAATAGATATTTAACAGCACAACAAACAAATCGTTCAAAATGAAGATGATGGTTTATTACTGATGGTTTATTACTGACCAAACTATCAGTTGTAAAAACTTGACCTCTCTAAATTCTAACCGTTTTGAATGATTTTTTATAGTAAAAATCTTTCTTATTCTCATTTTCCCTTGTAAACCATTGTTTTTCCATTCTTATTTTAAATTTTTACATTCCAAACGCTTATTTGAAACCACATAAATTTAAAATTACTAGTTCAAACTATAAAGTTTAAAACCACATTATTTCAAATCCGCACACCAAATAGATAGTGAATTTGCCAAACACATTCTTAAACAGCGACGCAATTATAATTTTTATTAAAAAGCAATGGCACTATTTTTTATTTTTTTAAATACTGAAAAAAAATAAATCTCGGTGAAGGCACGATCAGTAGTTGGGGGCATGTATGCTTGCACTAAGTTAAAACACGATTTTCACCCCTAACTCTGTTATGCAAGTCACAATGTATCTAACTTGGAATAAACATTTTCGTCATGATTGTTATATAATATTCGAACGGAATTGCTAAATTTTAAAAATACCTCATTAAATCAGTCTTCATATTACTCCATCCATGTGATTGTGATAAGATGTAACAATCCTTAGAAAATAGTTTTTGCAGTCAAATTAATATGAATTTGTAGCGACAAGGCTTCTTTGGTCGCATATACGACTGAACTTTTTATCGCTAGGTACTGGTCAATTGATACAATTAGGGTGAGACCAGAAAATTAGTCACCAAGAAAAGAGGCGTGATTGATCTAACAAGGTAGGACAAATACAGAAATATATAATTTTATGTGACGATAAGAGAAACCAGAAGATGATAAAATATAATTTTAAAAGAGGCAAGACACAAATTTTATTTATATATAAAATTAAAAGAAAAAACCATTAAAGGGAGGAGGCGAGGCGGCCACCCACCCTTGTCTGTTGATGACTTCGCCCTAGATGCAGCTTGGTTATAAAAGCATTTTGTCTGCAAGTTCATACTCGCAACAGTTGTTTTGTTAATTATCAGAATCTTAGTCCTCGAAAGTTGATATTTGGTCATGTCGTGAGAAGTAGGAAATTTATTGTAAAATGATTCCTGGAAGGTTGCAAAAGGATTATTTTGCCACCAAGTTTAAGTTTTTTTTTTTTTTAGTTTTTTAGTTTTGGTCAATACAAGTACTAGCGTGCCCCAGACTACCAACCTTTTTTTTTTTTGGATAACGGGAATTCATTTCACTCAATAGTAGAAGTAATACAAAGTAAAGAGATCATGAAAAATCCATTAGTACATGAGTATAAACTCCCCTTTGACGACAGATTCATCAGTAAGTTCAAACGACGCTAAAAAGGACAACCACATGCCAGAAACCCGCAATTGAGAAAGTACATCGGCATATCAAAAATAAGCACAGGTGCTCTTTTTGGCCTAATTATCTAGTTTGATGGAATCTCTAGTCGATCAAATGCCAAAACGTTGTGGCTCTAAGTCCACCGCCCCTCCTACAATTGATGAATGTTTCCAATCATTCAGAGGGCACTGCTGACTAACACTAACACCAACATTGACTCCGTCTAGATCAAAATCTAGAAAAGCAAAAACTCCAGAAGCAAATAGGACGGAACACACAAACTGTTAAGAGGTAGAAATACCACCTCTATTGTTACATCAAGACACAGGCAGAACACTGAAATTAAACTGCTGCCGATTGACGAGAACGCCGTCGGTCTTATTACAACAAATGCAGAAATCACACACAAAATAAAAGACAACATCAGGCTTCCATCTTCACCGAGATTCTTGCATCCAGCCACACTTGCCACCTTCAACTCGGTAGCCCCACAACCCCAGCCCAAGTCCTCTACCCACCGAAGATCCTCCACAGCACCAAATCTGCCTTCCCTACACCACCTTCCTCGGATCTCCCCACGGTAGAGCAGACCTTGTTGCCGCCCACCCTCACCCAGCGACACGAACCCAGCCTCACACGTGGTCGGGTCCCTCAACATCAAGGCATGATGGCCGACAACCAGGATTGCCCCCATCTCAACAGTCCCACCCCATACCCTCTTCTTTCCCAGCCACCCAGCAGGAAGCAAGGGGCTTTCGCACGACTCACAACCGCCGCAGGCAGCCGCAGTGGTACTCCCCTTGAGATTGATCGTTGATCGGCAGTAGCTCGGCTCTTTCACCTGGTTCTTATCTTTCCCACCAGGCCATGCGAGGCTCCTTTCCCTCGACAACACGCTCCCCCACATGATGAGGATCAGCCAGCGACGACTCCCTTGACGAAGTTTGTAGGTTAGCAGACCGACAACACGTCGGCCCACCAATCTCGGCCTTCTCTCTCTAGCGGCTGTCGCTTGATTCTCTCTCTCAATATTAAACACACTTGGCTATTTTAGGCTACCAACTTTTTAGCTGTAGAAGGCAGTTAATCTAATCACAATATTCAAGTCATGCTGGACTATCTAATGTATTTTATTGATAAATATACTTTAACTACACAAATATTTATTTCTCAACAAAACTAAGCGTAATGAAAATCTCGATTTACTTATGTGCACTTCCCTTGGCATAAAAGAGTTAAGCATATCATACCTTCTTAAAAGATATTTGGGAGGTGTGGTTAGAACCGAAGGGTATATTTAGAAAACAAATTAGAACTTAAAGTTAAAACTTGAATATTATACATAAGAGTGCTTTACACTGTAACAAACTTTTACTTTTTACTATAATATGTGAGAATTTTACACTGTAATAGTTGAAACTTATAGCTCCCATTAATGTTGCTAAACTATGTAATAATTTTTGAATTGAAAAATATAACGTGTGAAAACTTTACACTAAAATTGATTTTATCAAAACACTTTTTTTCAGATTTGATCATAGTATTGAAAACCCCTTAAGACCAAAAATTCAATTATAATCACAACAATAAAGTTATATTTTCTCAGCTAAATGTTGGGACGCCTTCAAATTAACGTGTTGCGTTTATATATTTATCGAGGTACATAGAAGAAAAGACATAAAGATATATACGTAAATATATATCTTAGGTCACATATGTACTTAAACAGGAAAAAAAATGTATAAAATCATATAAATTGTACTTCATATATCAGAATATATATTATCAAAGACAAAAACAGAACAAAGAACTTCACAGATCTATATGTCGTGTGAGGACTTTACACGTAACGGAAACATTGATTCTTGTCCATAAAAAAAATTAAATGTACAACACAAAATTGCCGACTGCTAGATAAATTATTGAGAATTAATAATGAACGTTGAGAATTTTCCTTTTGTCAAAGCATGAGTTGTAAGAAAACGTGAGCCGTTGACAACCCGTAGGTTCATGATAAGGTTGGTGTGGAAGAAAGCAGTTGATGAAGCCACCATGGGAATAAGAAACACGTGCGGATGCGTGACAGTCATGAGTCAAAAAAAAAAAGGACGTATCTGGAAATTACTACAATAATCCTGTGACGTCATAACGCGGGAAGCTGACGCAGTTAGAATCCATTTGGCACGTTGCGATGACGTCGTTCTGGATTTTTTTAAAAATGATGCGATTGAGGCTCGTGACTTCCATGGGCGTGGCAGGGCTAAACTTTCTTCCAAGTGGCGGGCCATGCTTTGACATCAATCGCATCCAATGATGATGTCGTGTGAACAAAGAAAAAGAACAAGCCTTTACCTGGCTTGCTGACGTGGATATTTGGCTAAACATCTGTACCATAAATCAGAAAAAGAAGCCATGGGGGGGGTTTATGTGACATCCGAATTGTTCGAAGACATGGTAAAAATTATAAATTAGACCACAAAAATATTGTATTTTATTTTTGTTTTATAATATAATATGTAAAAATTTTAGTTAAAACTAATAAGTTATAGTGATATTATCAAATACATTAATTTGATTAAAAAAATGGATTGAAAAATAAATAGTATGATTTAAGATTATTAATTCAAACCAGTATTTGAATTGATTTTTAAAAAGTGGGTTGGATTAAAATAGATTGGAATGCTGAATATATGTTTGGATAGATAAAGTAAACGCAAAAGGTAAATGATTTTTACTGTCTATTAAGTGGGTTTAAATTGAGAATGATGGTTTAAGTTGAATTGTTTCAAATGAATTTTTTTTTTTCACTCATTAGATCACAGTGATTATCCAAACATAAGCGTTCATGGCTTCATGGTAAAGATACCTGCTTTACAAAATTCAGACCTAACTGGTACAATTTGGTGGTCTTAGAATAGCCAGAAAATTAGAAGACTGACTGTATCATCTTAACATTGTAAAAAAAAAAAAAAATGTAAGATTCCAAAGGACACAATATTTGAAAAAAAAAAATGTAAGGTTCCAAAGGATACAGTATTTTTAATTTATTTTTTTTCTTGGGCAACGGGAGGAATTAAATATTAAAAACTAACTACTAGTCGTTTGGGAAAATAATTGCTAGTACTGTCAGATAATATTATTGAACAAAGAAGAAGAGGTTGAGAAGAAATTAATATTTTGCTTTAAAATGAAATTTTACATGGATATGTCCCTCTATATAATAATTGACTTGTCATACTCAACAATAATCAATGACGTTAAGTTGTCCTAAGCAGAACCAGTAACTACACACTTAACTCTAATGATGGAGTCAGATCTTTATTTTCTTCATTAAAGGAACAATAAAAAATTTATAAAAATTGTAATCTTGATGGAAAAATAGCTATGTATCTCAATTTGACTTTTTGGCACGTCCATTCCCTAATTTTTTTACTTTTTTACAAGGTGGTCTCTAAACTTTTTTACCGTAATTGAATCTTTAAACTTAACAATGTTATAATTAAATCCTAATCACAAATGACCCGTCAAAATTGGAATAGAAAACAACCACATAGATGCATATGGCCCACGTAGAACAACTATTCACCTCATTAGCTTCAAACAAAAGTCAAATTGTTTAATTGTATACCCAAAAACAAAAAGAAAAAACTCATTATTAATATTTTTAGCAATTTTGTTGACTTATATGTATATTTTAATTATTGTAGTGCTTGAAATTCCCCCTACTCCATTCCAAATAGGTCATGTGTGTCTTACATGATAATTTTCTGTTCCCATTTTGACAAAAAGTTATAATTAGGGTTAATTGTCACACTTTATTAAGTATAAAGATTCAATTGCCAAACAAAAAGTCTTAGAACTATATTGTAAAAATGCAAAAAATTTAAAGACAAATGTTCTGAAAACCCTTGCGGTTTTGAATGAGTTCTATCGATATAATAGAGACACAGGTGTAGTTAAAAATTTTTAGTATTTTTAGAGTATATTTAACAAAATCATTCTAACTTATTAGTTCTAACTGCTACAATATAAAGCTCTCACATACTATAAAATATATTATAATTTAAAGACTTCATATGTTACAGTATTTTTGTTCTATATCATAGTTTAAACTATGTTCACAAACACTCTCAAGTGATCGGATTAATCAATCAATTTGATAAGCATACCATTAGGGGTAATTGCATAAGCAACATGTTTTTCCCCCTTCATTTTTCGTCCCATGGACCCCACCAGACAGCTCGATCTTGTAATACACATCTCCATGGTGAAAAGGGTCGGACCTCTAATTGGACCGAAAACACACACGCAAGAAACTCGATTTTATTGAATAAAAAAATTGATCATATAGAACGTTATTTTTTCTGAATAATCGATGATCTCATTTCACAAATATAATACCTGAATATAATGTCACCCACAGGAATATTAGAAAAAAAGGTGGAAAGCATGTCGTATATATCTACGGCCCACACCGACGTCACAGCAATAGATCCGGGTGACAAAATTTATAAAAATAAAATAAAATAAAGCCTAACTGCCGTTGACGCGGACTCCTTCCAAGTCATCTCTCCCCCATATATTCTTCCCCCGCCTCCACCTCCTCCTCCTCCAATTACACT
This sequence comes from Artocarpus heterophyllus, assembly GCA_025403435.1. Taxonomy (NCBI): domain Eukaryota; kingdom Viridiplantae; phylum Streptophyta; class Magnoliopsida; order Rosales; family Moraceae; genus Artocarpus; species Artocarpus heterophyllus. Next base: position 13,620,284 of record CM046347.1, on the reverse strand, counting down.
CACTGCAACTCTCTCTCTCTTCTTTCTCTCTCTAACTCTCAACTAATCATCATGCAACAAGCGATTCCGTACAAATCGTGGCTTCCGCTCCGCCACGCCGCGCCGACGTCTCTCGTCCTCAACGGCGCCGGCGGACAGCGGCAAGCCGGAGCGAGTGGGATTAATGATAAGGTGACGAGCCTGGTGACGGAGAACGCGGTGACGGTGTTCGCGAGGCGAGAGTGCTGCATGGGCCAGGTGGTGAAGCACCTGCTGCTAGGGCACGGGGCGAACCCGACGGTCTGCGAGGTCGACGAGGCAGAGGAGATCGCCGTCGTCCAGGAGTTGGAGGCGGCGATCGGCGGCGCCGGAGATCGGGAAGGGAAGGTACTTTCGCCGGAGAGCTGCCGGACGGCCGTGCAGTTTCCGGCGGTTTTCATCGGCGGGAGGCTGTTCGGAGGGTTGGATCGGGTTATGGCGGCTCATATATCTGGGGAGTTGGTTCCTCTTTTGAAACAGGCTGGGGCCTTGTGGCTTTGATTAATTTTTTTTCCTCTCTTTTTTTTTTTTTTTTTTTTTCCTTTTCTATTTGTTTGATTTTCCCTGACAATTTGTAGCAGAGTGAATGAAATTCTTTTTTTCTTTTTTCCTTTTCCTGCGATGTGTTTTTAACAATTTTGTTGCACATGAAAATGAAACCAATTGTTCTTGAATTTCTCTATTTCCTGCGGTTGAAACGTTCTTTTTCAAAAAAAAAAAAAAAAAGTTTTATAGTTACATATAGATAAATTATTATATGCATACACTGAATTAATTTTTTAGCATAAAAAATTGTAATTTTATTTCTTATCATCATGATCCTCTTGCCTTCTGATTTAATTCATGTTGAATTACTGTTTCTGTGATCACTTAAAATATGTATTCCAGTATCGTCAAATTACGGATTAATCTAAAATTTAAATTATAAATTACTGATTTAATATTTTTCAATGCTAAGAGACTTTCATGAAGAGAGAGCAGAAGCGGATAGTAATATAACAATTTCTCTCAAATATATTGTTATCCGGCCAAATTTATTTTAAATATTTATTATGTTTTAGAGAATTGATTCAAACTAATCAGTGCAAACTTAAATAATGTAAAAATTTTATTTTTATATTTTTTTATTACTTTACTCTTTTTTAAACAACTAGTGCAGACTAAAATTTTAAACACCCTATTAGATGAACGAATTTTGAACCTTCAAGGCCTTGGTCAGCGATATTATTGGCTCATGCAAAGACTATTATGCTTTTGACTTTTGTGGCTAGTAAAGTGCATAGTTTTTTTTCACTTTGCAATGTCATTTCCTTTTTTAGTTAGTACCAAAATTTCTAAAGAAGATGGCCCTAACTTTGGGTCTCATCTATTCTTTTCATGCTCTGTTCTTCTTTAATTTAAATTTTAGCAATCCTTTCCACCAAACAGAACTAGAGATTTCTCTCCCAAGTAGGATTTGTTCACTTAGATTTCATTGTATGGTGGGGATAAGTCATATGGTTGTTGTAATAATTTGTTTAGATTTTATTCTTTATATATTTGTTTTTTTTTTTTCTCGTCAAAACTGTACCTTTTCAGTGTTGGATCTGGAAGATTTTTAAGAGCAGATTTTGACATCAACAGCATATTCTTTATTTCATTAATTAGCACAGTATACAGTCAAAGCATATGGTGTTCTGTAACATCAATTGGGTATTCCTGCGGTTGAAATTAAAAAAGTTGTTGTAAAATCTGTATATTATAATAATTTTTTATTTTTTAAAATATAACTGTTAAAAATTTTACATTATTTATTGATTAGAGTAATTTTAAACGAAAATGTCAAACAAAACCAGGATATGCTTCAAGCTCGATTTTATTTCAATCGCAAAGTTATGCACGCCAGTTAAAAAGAGTACTGGGAAAAAAAAAATTTACCTTTTTCTTTTATAAAAACAATGGCTTGACTGTTTTATTTATTAGGGTTATTTACTTTTTTATATTTTGTGTTTTAGAAGTTAATTCAAATATATAATGCTATATCTCCTAATTTTCATTTTATTATATGTATATCTTCGTATTAGATTTAATATATAAATTTATACCTTTTTCCTTAGTTAACCTTCAATTTTGAAATAAAAATTACTCAAAATACCCTCAAATAAAAAGTTAAGATACTTTTCTATTTGAAGTTTATTCAAATGTTATACCTTTTATTCTTCATCTCATCGAATATATCTCATCTCATCGAATATATCTCATCTCATCGAATATATCCCTTTAGAGTAGATTCAACATACAAATGTCTACTGTTCCCTAGTTAATTTTCAATTTTAACTTAAAAAAATGCTCAAAATGCCCCGAAATAGAAAGTTAAGAAAACTTAAAAGCCTTAAAAAAAATTAAAGCAAGGACCTTGATCTCAAAAATTTTTAAAATACCCTCAAAATGGTTTTTTGTGTGTTGTTGTTTTTATTTTCTTGTTATTTTTGAAAGTTTTGGTCAAGTCAAAATCAATTATTAACCAAGGTAACGTATGTATTTGGGTACTAAATGTATTCTAAAGGTGTAAATTTGATGAGATCAGAAATTGAATGCATAGTATAAAATTAAAAAGAAAAAAGATATAAAAAGGTAAATAACCCTTTGAAAATTTAAAAGAGTACTTATATTATTGCCTCTAAAATTTAGGATCGCTTTTATTTTATCCATTGAATTTTAAAAGTTTTCATCATACTACTTTAAACTTTATTTTATTCTACTTTGTCCCCTCTGCTTCATTTCGTTGCTACTAATTGCTGTATTAATCCCAACCAAATCAATGGCTAAGGGCATCTCCAACCCATATTACTAAAATGATATAACTTTACACCAAAATGGTGTAACTGTCACATCAAATAATAACTTCATATCAAACCCTTTACACCATTTTTAACACCAAAAAGGAATATTCTTGAAGTATTCTATTTCATCTTCTTTTTTTTTTTATATTCCTTTTTACTAAACCCTTACTATTTAACTATTTCACCAATTATGCCTAAGTGTAATTTTTTTTAACCTTTTGATCCAATAATATGTTTTATTATTTAATGAAGTCGTAGAAACTAATAGACTAATAAATTAAATTTTAATAACTAAAATGACTCATTAATTACTAATATATTAATTAAAAAACAAAATTACATTAAAAAATATATGAACCAAACATGTCAAATTATAATTAAACATAAACGGGAAAGTGAAAATTTAAGTTTATGTTCATTCAATCCTATGAATTTAAATACTCCTCTCACAACTGATCAATTAATGCATTATGAAGCCCAATATGAGCATCTTTATCCTTGATTAAAGGCATAATTTGGATTATCTTTATAGCCAAATGAATTGATTCTGCTGCAATGGGTGTGATGGTGGACATCATATACTGAGTGATGAAACAATTCGAGGCTTCCTCTTTCTTTTCAAAAGTAATTTTTACAAATCCGTCCTTTTGAGTTTGGAAGGATGGTTCTGCAGATTAGACCGTCATTGAGGTTGATGGAGCCTCTCAAAGTTTGTAACCTAGAAGCTAGGCTGGAGTCTCTTCAACTCTTCTGTTGGAATCTGTCAGGGAATATGAGTGCACGATGGGACTTGGTGAGAATACACAGAAATCATTAGAGCATTTGATGTTGTTAGATTCTACACGGCAACTGGTGATGAAGAGTTGCTCCAATGAAATTAGGATCTTGTTCGACTCTAACTATCTGGACTTGACAGTTGTCTCCTAAGGGCATGTTAAAATTTGGATAAAGGATAGCAAGGTAAGTACAGCATTGAGCGTAGTTTCAATAATAGCTATGCAGGCGTGTTGGTATTTCCTCATCTTGGTACTAGAGCCATACATACTCATAAGATCCATTCGACATACTCCTTTTCTACTGCACATAGATTCTCAAACTCGTAACCATGTCAATTGGTGCATCAAGATCACGTTCATCCTTGCTTACCATGTTATGCATAATAATGCACGTTGTCATTATGTCATGTAGCACATTTTTTTTTTTTCCCAAAAACATGCCAGTCCTACCACAATTGCGAATTGTGATTGGAGTACTCTGAAGGCGCATTCTACATCCTTTCTACATGATTCTTGTTTCATGGCAAAATACTTTTTCTCCCGACTTTGCGGCTTGTGAATTGTTTGCACAATAGTTTGAACATTTTGGGTGTATACTATCAGCTAAATAATAACCCATGTTATACTCTATACCTTGAATAACATAACGAGTGAGAGGAGCAATAACTTGAGTGAGATTAGGAAAAAGATAGGATGACTCGAACACATTAATACCATTGTTGGTGCGCGGCATACCAAAATATGCATGCCATATCCAAAGATCATAATCCGCTACAGCTTTAAGAATAATAGTTGGTGATCCACTACGACCTGTGTATTGTCCAGCCCATGCCGTTGGACAATTCTTCCACTTCCAATGCACACAATCCAGGCTGCCCAACATTCCTAAAAAACCACATTGTTGACCAACATGGAGAAGCCTTGCTACGTATTCCTTAAAAACCAATATGTTATTGCTCTTATTTGAAGTTTTTATATTTATGTAATTGACATTTCAACAGTTTACATATTAATTGTACACCATTTAAATTAACCATGAGATAATACAAAAAATTAGGGAGAAAAGGATTTTTTTTTGGGTAGCAAAAAGTAATTAATTTTGATGAAAACTACAAAGTTGAGGCCAATTATAGAAAACTATAAATTTATGGGGTTTTTTATTCAAAAAAAAAGAAACTTAAAAAAAGGCCAAATTGGCGTGGATGAATAGTAAGACGGTAGATTTAACGTGCTTCTGTTCATCTCTTCAAATTAACGTGAATAAATGATGTTTCTTTGGAGACAATTTCAATGCCAATTTAGCATTTATTTCACAAAAATAAAGTGGATTGGAGAATGCCTAATGCTGCTAGAATAGCCGCAAATAAAACACGATCGCTACCAAAAATTTAACTTACAAACTCAGCCACGCGAGTTTCAAGGATTTAAATGAAAAGGAAAAGGATGAAACCAATCCCTGAAATGCAATTAGCCCAATATAGTAGGTTACACGGGATGCTTAGCTTAAATTAGAGTGTATCTAACCAAGAATCAAAGTCATCTAAAGCTCTTGACTTTGTTCCGGTTTTAGGGGAAGAAGATTGAACAAAATGGTCAGCCCTTCTTTCCTGGGCCTGAAATAGACTGTTCTGGCTCGTTAAGCTCAATGTCTCCTTTAGTAAGTCATCGAGATCATCATCTAGGTTCGCAGTACTTAATATCGACGAACCTGGATCCGTTTTTGGAAGTTGAAATAGAGCCGCAGATGCTTCTTTGTGAACGGCAAGAGTGTCAGCGGAACTTAAGCCAGAGGAACCCAAACTCTTTTTCTCACTAAATGAAGCAAGAAGCATGTCCAATTCTGCTTCTGCAGCTACATCCTCAAACTGAGGGTGTTTCCTTTCCAGGTCAGCAAAGGAATCTACAGAGGATTGCGCTACAGAATGTGGTATGTTGCTTTGAAGATCGTGTTGGAAAGCTCTGGTTACATCAGAGACAACCTGACTCCGTGAACTAGACCCTTGGATGGACAGGAAAGGGTCCACATAATCACCACCGGGGGAGGCGGATAAAGAAACCTCATTAAAGGTTAATTCTTCGGATAGTTCCCGGACAACTTCAACATCATTTGTCGCCGGCATTTGGGAACATTCCTGACTGCTGCTTGTCTTGGATACCTCTCCACGCTGATTAAAGAACAAGTTATCCACGGCACTAGCACAAAACTCTAATGTGAATTATAAACTACATAACGGAACTCTTAAAATATTGAAATTCTCGACATATTAGCAAAGAACAGGAATATAGAAACAAAAATAGATCGGTTTCTCCAAATAGCAAATAACAAGCTTTTTACAGCAAGGATGTGAGAAAATTTGTCCAAAAACACAAGGGCATGTTATTATGTGGAGGAGCATCTGCAAGATATCTTAAACTATGAAACATACCAATTCTAGCGGTAAGAGATCTGGTTCGATGAAAAGTCTCTGCGCTAAGTCAATTTTTTCAAGTTGTTCTGCAAGAGCGTGCAAATTCAAGGATAGAAATGCCGCCTGAATAGAGAGCACCGTTATTGTATTAAAATCTCAAAGCATGAAATTAACAATGCAACCGCAATAAGTACAATAAACAAGTGATGTGAGCGTGTAAGGGATACAAGGTTAGAGAGCTCCACGTTAAGCAAACATATAAGATACATTTCACATGCTGATGCACAATGTATTGTATACAGGTTTCATTTAGGAAAAGCAAAATAAATGGATGAGTGAAAAAACAATTACATACGAGATATTCACTACCTCAGGATGCCCAGTTGACTTCTCCTCCACAATAAAATTATCATTTCCAGACCATGCCAGGATGCCCTCTCCCTTGACTGAAAGCATAGAACAAACTGCTTGGCTGAACTCCCCTGTCAAATCATCCACGAACAATTCACATCTAACATTTCAACTGAACAATATAAATCATTTAATTGAATTAATTTGGGTGGTCAGAATGCAAGCCATTTCCTGCAATTATGCTAAATCCTTCCAACTATTCAGTACGTTCCTGCTCAAGTTACATCCTCATTACTGTTCTAGCAAAAACCCTAATAGCCAAAACTTTCCATACCTTTTAACCATAAAATAACAGTGAAAGAAACCTCTTAATCTATGTGACCCGTTTACCCTTGATCATCCTAATATCTTTCAAGTACATTTTCTTTGGGAAGTCCAATAGATGTGAGGCTCAACAGAAAAAGAAAATGATAGATACTTCGACTAGTTGGCTAGAAGTTGACAAATCTCAGAAATTAACGCATCCAGGATTTAAAAAAAAAAAAAGACCAAATTGAATGGGAACGGAAATTTATAAAGGTTAGTAACTGATCAAGATAAAGTTAGTAATTAGTTTAATTCACCAATTTTACCCACCATTGAAAAAAAATAACTTAAAACTTCAAGTGTCACAAATTGGAGAACAACATACCAGCTAGAAAATCATCCACAGATGGAAAGGAATCCAGATAAATATGTGATTGAGACTGTGCCTCAGCAATAAGGTGTCGATAGTCTGCGCCTTTACTCTTAGGCAAAACAACATCCCGGTTTTTATTTTGATTTCCACCACAGGATGGGTCTTCCAAACCAGAATCGTTTTCTTCCTCATAGCGATCCCAGTTGGAGGGCAATGCTGGTTTACCCCAAGATTGAAAGGGTTTCTCCTTAACTTGTTTTCCAGATGGTTTCTTTGTGCCCCCATGTTCATTTTCAGTAGCACCACCTGATGGGGCCTTCAGCTTTTGATTTGGGTGGTGTCTTTTACTATGCTGCAGAGAATGAGCTCTCTTGGTTTTGGCCAAAGCCTTTGCATCCATCACAATCTAAGTACTTTAAGCTTCGCCAACAAACTGCAATTAGAGTTTTGACTAATCAATTCTCTGATACACATTGTAATTTGTGTTATTTCCCAAAACATTTAACACTAAACTTGAAGAAGCAAAATATTTTGCCTTAAGGTGAAAATAAAACATTGTTTTCCTAATATTTTACAACAGATTAAAGTTTCTCCACTACCCAAGACACCCTTAGTTGAAATTCTGATACTTGCTTGGCTCATATTGTTTTCAAGTAAATGAGAACACAAATGAAAACCCTAAATTTCAGTTGCCAAAAAAATCTCACTCTCAAGATATCTCCAATGAACGAGTTATTATCATAAGACAATGAAATCAGGCATGTTGAAACATAAAATTCCCAACATCCAATCCGTGCTCATCGTGCTAATATTGTATCCACTTTTTGTCATGTATGTTACGCATTCCCATCCCAAACTCACAAAACCAAAGAAGTAATGCACAACTAACAAACAAGCAGTCCAAAGCTCTTCAGCTTCACTAATCAGCTCTTAGAGAAGCAATTTTCAGTACAGTTTGTTCACTACTTCACCAGTTCACCTCTCAATTCAATAAATACATTAAATAAAATAAGAAGAATCATTGACGAAAGTAGAAAAGCATGTTGGATTTAATCCGTGTGGGCATACATACATACAAAATAATTGTATATTATCGGCTATCATAAAATTGAACCTATTAAGGTGATCTAATAAAGTATAAAGTTTTGGGCTTTAAAACAACTCATAAAGTGCAGACTTATTTATGTGTAGAGACCTAAAAGTCTAATTTTTATTTTTATGATGGGCTAAAATAAAAATAAGACAAATTTATGTATTTATAAAAGGTTATGGTCCCTGAGTCATATGTACGGACAACCCATCATTAGAAAAGAGAGAGGGCTTCTTCTCAAGAAACCATATATATTGGCTTGGAAGATCAAGAATCAAAAGATTCAAAGATCAGATCTGTTCACATGGATTCAGTATACTTCTGCTAAATTTCTTGATGAATTAACATAAGATTTTGGATTTGACGATGATTTTCATCTATAAAGTTTCACCTACAAAGCACACAACCTTCTTCCCAAACCTAATTCCTAACAACCAATTACTACCCAAATCCTAAATCCCAACAATCATTTCTTCCAAATAACTTGAACAAATTGCAAATGAAACGTAATAATAATAATAATAATAATAATCATCATCATCATCATCATCATAATACTAATAATAAACAGAATTCAAAGGCAGAAAAGATAGGTACCAAATCACAATTATCTCGCTTGAATTCGAGAATTTTGACGGCAACGATCTTGTCGAAGGGCTTACAGAGAGCTCGGCAAACAGAAACCCAGACAACTTGACCTACCTTCTCAAAGAGGGCGTAATGCCCTGGTTCTATAGGACATTTCCTCTTCTACTCCAAACAAATCAAAACCGCAACGATACAATCAAAACCAATTCTGATTAATATGAAAGAATCAAAAATCAGAAATAAATGTGTAAGAAATAGAGAGAAAGAGAGGAGTACCTTGAAGATCACAACAGTGAGCTACGTCCCTAAGAGAAGATAAGAGAAGAGAGAGGAGAGGGATGTCGGATGGGAGTGAGAGAGCGCGAAAATTTCTTTCTTTGTACCCAAACGGAGTAAAACAAAAGAAAAATAAGAGAAGGAAAGAATCGGTACCTTGAACAAAAGCAAAAGGCTGGTTTTATTTTTAAAATAGATAAAAATATTTTTATTTTATAAATAAAAATTTTTTAAAAATTGTATTGAGAGTATTTTTAAAATTTTTATCTTAAAAAATATATAAAAATATTTTTAAAAATTTTTAAAATAAAATCAAACAAGACCAAAGATTTTCTAGAGGTAAATATTTAGGTCGGGTCGGAGCCTGTCTTTTGGCCCAACCAGCTTCTTGAATTGGGTAAGGTTGGGTCAAGGGAAGATTTAGGTCGAGTATAGGTCTTTTATGAAAAATTACGCTAAATATGACGTTTTCCATCTTTAATGTAAATAAGTAGTACACTTTTAAAAATATTTAAGGACATAATATTTTTAAAATCATATTTTTTTAAACACTTAAATTTATAATTTTATCTCTTTTTTTTTCTTTTTCTTTTTTTTTTTTGTTTTTCGTTCTCTCTTTGTTTCCTCTGTTTCTCTCTATGTTATTATAAATTTCATTTTAATTTAACTGGCTATTTATTAAGTACTATTACATATTGGTTTATTTATTTATATTTTCAATTAATAAGGACCTAATTTCCTTTTTCTCCCTTTGAGAAAATGCATCAAATAACAAAATTTGAAAACTAATAGAAATAAACATCAAAATTAATTAACTCATTAACAAATAACAGTTTTTTCATTTTTTAAAGGTTTGTCAAGAACCAGAGGATCAGCGTGGGGTATTCGGTAGCCAAGGAACACTTTTGTCCATCAACATTCTTCCAAAAACTGCTATGAGATTATAGAGATGGTTGGTCACCTTTTGGGTGATTATTCTACGAGTACAAAAGCCATAGAACATCCAGCTGCAGCCTCCTTACCTTCTATTCAACGTTGGAAAGCTCCTATTGGGGGGTTTATTTAGGCTAAAGTTGGATGCAGCTATGAAGAAGGGGTGGACTTCATAGATATTGGGGCTATCATAAGAGATTCCGATGGAGTAGTACATGCTTGCTTAGCTAAGAGAGTGTAGGGACGATTCTCTCCACATGCAAAAGAAGGCATTGCGATGACTGGTCTAGGACTTGCTCACCAAGTTAGTATTTTGGTGACTCTCTATAACACCCGAGAAATTCTCTAATTTATTAAATGTATAATATTTAAGAATTATGTTAAGCAATACACGTGTCACGAGGATTATTGCTTAAATATGATTTTTATGATGAATTCTGCAACAGTAAAAATGAGATTTTTAAGTTTAAATATCGTGTTATAGTTTTAAGCAAAGTATGAAAAACATGAAGCTGAGAGAGTTGATAAGCAAGGGAAAATAAGCTAAAAAGCTTGACTATTGTACAATGAGTTGCAACAGATTTTAAAATGAAAATGGAGTTTAAGAAAATACTGTATGAAAAATATGAGAATCAAGCAGTATAGAAATTAAGTAATACAAAAAATTACACAGCATTAAAATAATGCAATATGAAAATTATACTACATAAAATTAAGCAGTATGAAAATTATACTACACAAAGCTAAGCATTATGGGATTTATAGTGTGTGAAGGATATGGATAATTATGGAATAATATGGAACCATGTAAACAGTATAGGAAAGAATACTGATAGTAGAGAAAAGTATATCGACAATATAAAAAAAATGCTGTATAATATAAATTTGGATTGTTAAAAGATAAAGTGGGACCCAGAAAGATACTCAAAGGTTGAAAAACTTCCACATCTCCCCTATGAAAACCGGTCTTGACATGTGGATGGGAGGCAAAGTTCATTTGCATTTAAGCCCCGAGTATGATTTTATGAATACCTAAGGGTATATTTGAGATAAAAGTTTAATTTATTTATGAAATTTTCCATAGAAAACCACCCCTCTCCTATGTCTCTCTCTCAAAATTTTGTTCATTTAAGCCTAGAAATTATCCAAGGAAAACAAAATATGTTGTTTCAAGGGAACTTAAGAGATTTCTAGTACCAAGGAGGAGGGTCACAAATCTTGAAATCCTCTAGGTAAATTCTAAACTATAGCCTTGATTTGATTACGTTCAGAAAGTGTTTGATGTAATGTTTTAGCTCATGGCATGTAAAAGAGACACCATGGGATGATTAGTTTATATGTTATGTGGATGATGATGTGATTGGTTAGTTGAAAAGCAAAGGTTCTAATCAAAAAGAAAAAAGTGTGACAAATTTTGTCACAACACAAAGTTTAAGTATTTTAAGTGTTTAATTAAATGATTTTGGCCATGGCATGTAAAAGAAATGTCATGGCATGATTAGTTTAGTATTAATTGTTTGATGTTATGTTTTAAAGGGTTAAAAAGAGATTAAACCCTAGAAAAGCAAGTTAGGCAAAGTTTTGCTACAAAAGTGTGTTTAAGGGCAATTTTGAAAGATTTAAGTGTATGTGGTCCTTAGAGGCCAAATCATTTTCTGAGTCTAACATAAGATTTATTGATAATTGTAAGACGAAAAACTTTCGTAAAGAAATTTTCATTGAGTTCTAATCAGAACAAGCAAAAAAATGCTAATTTCGGTTCTGCCTATTTGAGAAAATGGCTAAAACTCCATAAAAATGAAGGATCATGGAAAAAGTTACACAAAAGTTGTAGATATTGCCAAAACTATTATAATTCATAAGTGGTTTGTGAAAATTCTGCATGAATTTTAAGTCATAAGTTTTACGAAAGTTAGTCATAAAATTTCAAAATAGTAAAATGAGCAAAACGTTTTAAAATTGTTTAATCTTGGCCAAGGAGCTTTTGTGAGTTTTAATCCTTGCAAAAAACTACATGTTATGGCAAAAAATGATTATTTTTTGTTCCAAGAGTAAAAATGTCAAGATTTTGTGTTTCGAGTCAAACCATAAAACCATATAGGACTGAATTTTTCATGTTGCAAGGCTATTTTTTGCACTATTATGAGAATATGAGCAATTATATATTTTTAAGTCAAGAAAATATGTAATTTTCCAAGGAACAACGCGCTAATAGTAAAATCGATATTTTTTATAAAATAGCTAAAACGGACCCTGAGCCTTCCGCAGTAGTGAAACATCATTGATGGAAAATGTTCTGTATTACATCAAGTAACAAAATCGTCAAGTAAGATGTGAAATTTGATAATGGAACGAACAAGTTAAGCAATAAAAAAATAAACCGATAATGTAAACTCAGATAATTTCTAACAGTCAAGTGTTGTTTAAACATAACACAAAACCACTAATAGAAGAAAAAAGATAAAGTGGGAATACTAAAACGATACTCAGATAAGTTTTAAACCTTACATAAGAAGAAAATGATTTTTCAAATGCTTTGAATTTGTTTAAAATATGTTTGCATTTATTATGCATAATGTTTTAAAGATCAAGACATGATTTGCAAATTGATTGCATTTGTTATATTTATTGTTCTAGACGTTAAGTCACGTCATATAGCATGTTGACTAAGATTATAAGATCGGTAACCTAAACGCTTAAGTAAAGATAAGAAAGTGATGTACCAGCCTTTCGACTCAAAGGGAGAATCATGTTAAGTTATATTATAGTCTCGGTGGTACGATGACCTTGAGCTTTTTATATGTAAATTTAGACCCGTAATTCAAGATAAGTAACAAAAATAAGTTGATGACCATAATAAAGCATAAAGGGAATTGTGCATTGTGATGTTTCTTGCATTTCTTTTTAAGAAATGTTTTAAGAGACATTATATGGGATATGTTTTATGAGAAATGTTTCATAAGAAATGTTCATGCAACATTTTATGACAAAAGTTTAACGAGGTTTTATGAGAATGTTTTATGAGGAATATTTTGTGAGATGTTTGATGAAAAACATTTTAGGGAAATGGTCTATGAAAGATATTTATGAGAAATGTTTATGAAAAACATTTTATGAGACATGTTTTATGAGAAATGTTTCAAGAAAGATATTTTACGAGAAAAGTTTTGGAGGAAGTTTTTATGAGGAATTTTTTTAATGTTTTGTGAGACATGTTTGACTTATTGAGCAAAAGCACATTACAAGTTCTTTCATACTGTAGGTAGTCTTACAAGAGAACAATATAACTGGTTGGTGAGCTAGATGTTGCAATGAGATAGATGTGAAGGTTGGGCTATAGATTCCACTATAGAAGTTTTCTATTGTTTTAAGAGGAAGTTTCTGTTGTTTTAAAAAGTTATTTTAAAAAAATTTTCAAAAGAAATTGTTCACTTAATGAATTTTACAAAATTTATTAGATGAATATAAAGTCAAGTTTTATATTATGTTTCAGTTTTATGTTGTAATGAAAATCACAACGGATTCAAGTATGTTTTTAAGAAAAAAAAATTCAATATTTTTCTTACTAGTAAGTAAGAATAAGTTTAAGAAATTAAGTTTAAATAAGTTAAATAATGGCTCCAAAAATAAAGTCGTTACACTCTAGCTGAAACAAATGCAGTGAATATGGTAAATGAAATTAATCATCGTGCTTCTCATGTTCTCTTGGATGATTGTTTTATTTTAAAAGATATTCAGTCTTTATATGCCTCTGGTGGTTCTCGTTGTAATGTTTCTCGTTCTGCAAATAGGGTAACTCACCTGTTGGCAAAGTCTGTTTAATTATATTGTAACTGAATGAGATATTGGGGTTGTCTTGTTAATTTTAGCCCCACCTATTATGGCTGAGTTAGCCTTTCAATTGTATCAGTTCACGTTTTCCCTTTTAAAAGAAAAAAAACAATTAACTTTACAAAGAATGAGAATGATTAAACAGTTGAAATGAACAAACCATCCAAATATCAGTATTTATTCAACGAATCATCACATAATGATAGACCTGACTTACTAAATAATATCTTGTATATAGTGCTTGATTGTTTTGCACACACCATATGCATTTACTAAAATATGAATCAATGGACAATAATAAATTAATAAGCCATAATCTATTTTATAAAATTTTGAATCAATGAACAATAATTCAACTTTAATATAATGATTTTTATTTAGCAAACTTTTAATTAGATTTTTTTATTAGATTCTTTTCTAGGTTTTTTTTGGTTTATTTATTTTTTTTCTTTTTACACAATGAGACAACTGGTTTGGTTTGTTGATGATGATGATGATGGATATTTGAGGATGGTGATGATGCATATCTCATGATATAGTGAATATGTATTAATGAAATTATTAATTAGTTCACATATTGTGTTAGTCTGGATTAGTTTTTTTTTATTTTTTTATTTAAGAAATCCGTTCTTTAAATGGATTCTCCTAGGGAGAGAAACTATTTCCCCCGCTCTTTTTTTTTTCCTTTTTTTTTCATGTCCTCTCTCTTTTGATCTTGTTTTTTCTCGTCCTTTTATTTTTGACTTTTCTCCCCATATATTCTTATTTTTTCTTCTTTTTTCAAATGTAACTGTTATAAATATTTTTCCTTGATTGTCCTGCTGAATATAATTTCTTTTCATAGATGTTCTCATCTAAACTATTTTTTCTTTTCTTTTGTCTTTCTTTCTCTCTTTATTTTTTTATATTCTTTTATTCTTGTATTTTTCTCTCGCATATCATTATTTTTTCTCTTTTTCCAAAATGTGACTTTTATAAAATATTATGATAGATGGAGGAGAAAGAGGAAAAAGGAATGCTTGCAAGAGTGTTAGGATTTGCCTATCTGAATTAGTTGAAAAACAAAATTTAATCAACTCATGCTAATAAAAGGTAATATGAGTGATACTGTGATATAACATTTCTTTTTTAAATGTGGTATAAATAAATACATTTTATTTAATAGGTGGCATAATTTTTTCTCTTTAATAAATATAATAAGATCATTCGTCTCATTAACAAGGCCTTATGAGCAGCGGTGGATGGATCAAATCGCCCTATATCAAACCCAACATACAAACTTTTAAGTGATAATAAAGGGTCAATTTATTTGATAAATACCTTTTCTATATACTATTTTTTAATTTTACTGCTTATGTGAGAAAACTTGAAACGTACAATTTTCAAAAAATACAAATATCAAATTGAAACTAGTTTGTCATTGATCTTCTATTTCCTCTCTCAATCAGTCATCAACGTTTTCGTTGGAAGTTAATCTCCTCTCTCCTCAATGCCCGTCGATTCCAACATCATCATAACTAAATTGTTTTTTGTTTTTTTGTTTTTTTTTTTTTTGAAGTTCATTCATGGTGTCTGTAATATTTTGCTAAATAAAGGGTAAACCGATTATTTTTTACCATTAAAAAGTACCCAGTTTTAAAGATTGTATAGAAAGTGCTATGGTTAAGTTAGTATGTATTAGAGGTGACATTAGGACTACTTTACTCAATAGGGGATGAATGCCTCCCACAACCCTTACCAAGAATGACACGAGGACGGTGGCAACAACGTCAATTTAGGAGATTAGTTTGTTTCTTATAAATTTGTACATTGATTAAATTTTTGTGTAGTATTTGTTAATATGTTACATTAAGCTATTTAATAAAAATAATTGTTCCTTTGTTGCATTATTGTTTAATTTCAGAAAATATTAAATAAATGAATTTGTTTGATTAAATTTAATTAATAATAATACAAAATAATTAAATTATTCATATATATTAAATACAAATAAGTCCAATTCTTTTCAGTAAAAAATTCTTTAAGCGAGAACATTGATTGAAAACAATTATTTAACAACGACATATTAAAAAATTTCATTGCTAATTGTTTCAATGAGACAACAACTATGCAATAATGTTTATTGAGCACTTAGCAACGGTATAAGTAGTAGCAAAAAGATGTAACATTTAGCAACGACAAATTACATCATTGCTAAATGCGACACAATTTTTTAGCGGCAACTTATTATAGCTAAATAACCCTCCTCACCGATGACTTTTCAGTTTTATCCTAACAATTATGGTTCTAAAAACCCCCATTTTGTACTGCATCTTTTTGCCTACTCTACATTTATCAGAATTCTCTTCGTAGAAATGCGTCTTCTTGACAATTGATACTTTGGAAAAGATCATATTATAGATGAAGTATAAGCACTAATATCTCTTTGACTGCAACATTTATGAAGCAATAACTTCAAAAATAATGGAATTGTGGGGGAGAGGATATCCTTAATTCAGTTCGATACCAAAAAACTAAGGGTTAAGGATATAAATTAATTATTTAGTAGGATGGATTTAGGGGCATAGACAGAATAGGCATATGATATGGTGCCAAGCAATGTTTTAAAAAAAAAATCAAATATCATTTTTAATTACAAAGTGTCACGTTACTGTAAATATCTCTCTTTTTCTTAATCATATATATATATATATATATTATAACTCTGCTTGCTAATTGAGTAGTGGAGGTTCCTATTAATTTGCAGATTAAGGAACATAAAGAGATTGCTTTTCATCTAACCTGCCCCTTCCCCTTTTTCCTTTTCCCATCTCATTATCAAACGCTTTTGATGCTTTGAACCATTCTAGTGATAAAACCAAGTGGAAGGTGGGTCTGCATTTGAATGCTTGTACTCTCTTTAGTGAATATGTCTTGAACAATGTCTTTGTCTTTTCTTTCTTCCCAGTCTAATCTACTAAATAATTACTTGACTTTGGACCATCACCAACTTATTTCTATCTTGTTTGCATATATGTTCTTTTTTTAGTGGAACCTATAGTGCTCATAATTAAATTTGATCCATGTTCACTTTTAATTGTTTAATTAATTCCCTTAATATGCCATTAGTTTAAGATATTTCACTCTCCATTATAATTAGTTTGGGGATTATTTGCTCTCTCTTTTATATATGTCTCTCCATGGTTTAGATGGTCCCTACTCTTCTACAATGAAAAAGATACGAATTAACATTTTTAAGAGAGAGAGAGAGAGAAAGATCAGAGTAGGTGTGCCTTGCTTTGCCTTTCTCCAAGCCAAAAGAACATCTTTAATCTTCTTCCATGGCATTAATTGCATGTATGAGACATTATTATCATTTAAATAACTTGTTGATTGAGCTTATAGTGCTTGTCTATTCCATATCTTTGGATGATTAATGGAAAGGGTTTCTCAGCCTTAATTAAAGCGCGTAAACAACAAAACCCCATTACAAGATTTTATTTGTTCCAAATATATATTTTAGTTTTTATTCAACAATTAATATATTATTTCTTCTATCTTATTATGCCTAGGAGAGAGTTGTAAAAGTTTTCATGCTAGTTGCCAGTTGCCACTGCATTTTCCTGCAATACAATTGTATATGGAATTCTAAAAGTTGAACCCAACAAATAAAACTGCTAATCCTTTCAATTTCTACAGGGGAAAATGAAAGCAACTTTCATATCAAACAAATTTCCTCAAATCAACATGTCATTTCAATTTGACCAAAGGCCTAATTGGTAGAGAGTGTGAGTATATTGGGGTTAGTGACTTGGTCAATTAAATATGATGAAAAAGCAAAATCAATAGTAATCCACCAAGTCCAAGTGATAAATTTACATGTATCTTCACATTGATTAATACACTTTTTTGTCCATTATTAGCATATTAATGACCTATGAAATAATTCTAAGCATGCATCATTTCATATAGTTTGGATATATATATATGTGTGTGTGCATAACGTTGATTCAGCTGCATTATGAAATATATGATGATCAAAGTAAGAATGGAGGAGCAAATTTTCTTGTTCCTATTAAAAATAAATAAAATAAGTAACAATATTAACATTATTAGTAATTATTAAAATTATTAATAAATTTATTTATTATTATATTAATAATATTATTATTTAAATTAAAAATTTAAAGAAAAAAGAAAATAAATATTTATGAAATTCTAAAATGTCAATTAGAATGAACGATTCAGGAATATAAATAACCGAAAAAAAAAAAATTCAGTGGATGACTAATTAAGTTATCCCTGCAGATCTCTTCTTCTAGCAAGAGACAGAAATATTTGTCCTTTTCTTTTTTTACAACAAGTAAGTACTACTCACAATTGCTTGGAAAAATTTTTATAATTCTTCCCCGTATCAATTGCGTAAGTTTTGTGAGTACTCCTTATATTTTGATACATCAACGTCAAATTTACATTTTATCAGGAAAAAACATCAAAATCATCATATATATTTCTCACGCCCAAAAATAGCCCAATCCTAAAGAGAAAAAAGAAAAAAGAAAAAAAAGCAAAAAAAAAGAAAATTCTTTAATTCGCGAGTAACTAGGCTTTGTTCTTGTACATATAATATATATATATATATATATGCTATAACGTATACGCAAAATTATTGCTATAAGTTCACGGATACAGTTGAGAAGGAATATGTATAGAGAAATACTTTAGCAACAAAACATGCTATAAACAATGGCGGCATGCGTCACAATCCACATTTTTAATTAATCAATCGTACCATTCTTTTTCTTTTCTTTTTTTTTTTTTCTTTCAACTTCATTTGAGAAAAATAAATAAATAATTCACCACCGTCTTTCGTTAAGAAAAGCATCCTAATCAAATTAATTTATATGAAGACGATTTAAACAACGTCTGCACTGGGGAAAAAAAAAAAAAGAAAACCCAAAGAGTATCACCTTAATTTCTTATCTTTTATCCTTATATGTCAAACTTCCTCTTCTTTTGGATGAACAGTTAGAATAATTAGTTACAATTGTGAACAGTATAAAGCTTTTACATGGTACAATGAAAAACAAAAAAAAAATTACTATAGCATAAAGCTTTCACGTGCTATAGTTTTCAAAGCGAAACTGTTGGTTCCAACCACTCTTGTAAACAGCCTAAAAGTCATTAGTGCCATATTTGTTCACTTCAAACTAAAATGGAATAATTTTCGTTAAATTAACTCAACAACGTCAGTCTTTTCAAAAGAGCTTAAAATTAGATAACACAATCAAGCTAAACTAAATCAACAAAAAGAGAAACACAAAAGAAAAACAAACATTAGCTAATCAGTGAACTACAGAATTCTCTGAGGTAGAAACGTTGCAAATATTGATCGAGAAACGTTGCAAACATCATCATTGTGCATTGGGAAATAGTTTCTTTGATACCTAAATAGTTGAAGCTTCAGAGCCCTTGAAGCAGGCGAACAAATAGCCCTAACCACATTTAACGTGTCCAACTCAATGACCCAATTATTATACCCTTGTGAAATTTTTTTTAAATATGTTTGTGTATTTTAACTGCGTTATTATAAATGTCATGATCAGTGTAAACAAGAGGTAGTTCTTGTTATATTTTGAGATACATGGACTTAATTAGCGCTCACAATGGTTAAGGCAAATTAACCTTATGATTAGGTATGATGGCCTCTCTGAAGAGTCAATGCCATAGTTGCTTTCAGGATTTTTAGTATCATGGTAGACAGACGGGAAAAGGACTTAATTATTAATTAATTCAAACTATAATATAATGAATTATAAAAGTTGTTAAGTTTTTTGTATAAATTATAACTTAAGTTATTGCCAATTTTCAACAGACAAGCTCAACCAATATCTTATTAAAATTAAATTAGCAAAATGTATGAAAAGAAGAGAGCCCAAATCCAAAAGAATATTCAGGCCAATAGTAGCTAGTGTGTACCTGTAAGGAAGGCTGGACCAAATCAAACGAGTTCTTCTAATAGAATTGTGCCATGTGTACCGCAAAGAATAAAAAAGTGAGAAAAAGAGGAGAAATAAATTAAGAGATAAAAGAAGGGATCGTAAAAAGGCACATATTCTCCAACTTTTTAATACCAAAGCATGTGGGTTTCTCTATTGGGTTCCTAGAACCAAATCCCCCCCTCCTTTTAGGAAATTATTTCAAAAGTTAAGAACAATTTCCCTCTGCTTTCCATTTTTTTTGACAATATTGCCCTTAGAAGTTGAATGTTAATTTATGATAATTAAACTATTAATCTCAGAAATAGGGTGTCTGGAAAGTATGATTACACTATAAGAAAAACTACATTTAACGGCATATTATTTACGACATGTAGCTTTTGAATGTCGTTGAAGAGTACATACAACGACATCTCCTGCAAACATGTCGTTAATAACATTTAAAACAATAATTAACGACATCTATATAGATGTCGTATTAAAGGTCTCCTTTTAACGACAATAGTTTAGTGTCGTTAAATTATTTAACGACAAGTAGAAGATGTCGTCAAAGCTTTGGAGATTCCACGACACCCCTTATAGACGACATTGGTCAAGATGTCATCTATAAAGGGTGTCGTGGAATCTCCAAGGCTTTGACGACATCTCTTACTTGTCGTTAAATCATTTAACGACACTAAACTATTGTCGTTAAAAGGAGACTTTTAATACGACATCTATATAGATGTTATTAATTATTGTTTCAAATGTCGTTAATGACATCTTTGTTAGAGATGTCGTTGTATGTACTTTTCAACGACATTTAAAAACCACATGTTGTAAATAATATGTCGTTAAATGTAGTTTTTCTTGTAATGTTAAAACTTAAATTTTTAAACTGAAAAATGTAGATAGTGCAACCAAAAAGTCTTGATTAATACTAATTATGCCAAACTGTTGGTTAGTTTAATATCACTTTCTATAAGCTAATTGGTTATAATTATGACTTACTGGATTTTACATTTAGATCTTATATATATGTATGTATGTATGTGTATATAAAGATGGGCCAGATGGCAAGGATATAAACATGCAAAAAATCTCAGAATTTGACTACTAAGAATATATTTTTGTGGGAGTTTGGTATATATGTATATCCACATAGTTGGGTTGGGAATACGTCCACGCCTAGAAATTAGACAACAAAATCTTGTGAGGCTTGTTTTGAATTGCACAAACAATTAGAACAACCAGTCTTTGATTCCTTCACTTTCAAGGAAGAAGACAACTACAACAAACATACCCTTGGTGACAACACTTTGCTTTTCCCCAAACCCTTTTCTATTCAAATGTCTACAGTTCTTACACGAGTCTTAGTATTTGTTTATGCTATACTTTTATTACCTCTAGAGAGAGATATTTAAGTTGAACACCTAGCCTTGAGTCAGTTGGACAGGTTTATTATATAATTAGTTTTTACATTATAGAGAGAGAGAGACAGAATAACAAAGATGTGGGGTTAGCTTAGGAATCTCATTTTGCCTTGAAAGTTGAAGTGTACCCTTTGGGAGAGTGTTGGAGAAGGAGAGAATATTCTGGGGCCACCAGATTACAACAACTAAACTCCAAAATCTTAAGACTAAACAAAGTTAGAAAGCAAGAACATCATTAGATTATGATTAAGGGTTAGCAGGAAAAGTCAGCCCACAAGGAGACGACTGCTCAAACTTCCAAAAATTCACTGCCTTTGTCAGCTCGCTGTCTTTTAACACGATCCCCTCCTCTTTCACAGTATATCTTACTCTCATTAGTGAAAAGTATATAATTAATTAAATAAAGCTCCCCAAAATTTTCATAATTAATTTTTACATTTCTAACACTATTATCCTTTAAATAACATGTGGGATCCATATGTTGTCGCCAAATAAATCCTTCTCTTGAATGGTGTTTATTTTTTTTGTTTTATCTTTATAATTGAAAGTAAAGTACCTTTAAACCCCTTTTTTTAACAGCTATAAGAGTAAAAGATGGCGTACTCAGATAACTTCTAGAGGTGGTTTAGCACTATGCTGATGTATGAATTTTATTTTATTCTATTTATTTTTTTAACTACTGCGATAGTCCCACCTTAAACCCTAGAAACTAAACGCATATATCTTCTTCATTTCATTCTCTAAAGGCAAAAATTGAGCGTAATGAAATGAAGGAAAGGAGCACTATACATTATACTTGCCAGTGTTTATTAATATTTATGCTTAATGATCCATAAAGATTGCAACACTTTCATATATAGAACAGACTCAATTAAGTATAACCTTTAAAAAAAAAAAAGAGGAAGAAGAAGGAGTTTAAGCAACAAATTTCATGGATGCATGAAGCAAGTAATTTTGATGCGGTCTTACAAAAGTACCAGAAAATATATACAATCTTTACCAAATCTTCCATTATAATGGTGGGTCTAGGTACAAAAAATCTTCAAGTCTACCAATATTTTCCATTCAATTAAGATCAATAATGCAATACCAACCTTTGAAGCTCTTGACTTGAAAGATATAAATGTTATGACCAATTCTACATCTTACACAATACAATGCTGATATAAGAATAGCATTTTTTGTAAGTGATAATAACAGTAATAACTTAAAGACCAGATCTTTAACACATAACAGTAATAATGAAAAACAAATGTCTATATATAAATATATACAAACTTAAACCAAGATAATAAAGAAAAATTAAAAAATAGATAAATAAATTAAGACCAAGTGGGTAACAGATCTAGTGTATATGAGGTGGCTTGGGTGCTATGGCCATTCTGTTATGGGGATTATTATTCCCTTTTATGTGTTATTTTGTCGTTTCCTTCGGATTTTACCTTCTTTGACAGTTGGGCACGTGCATGGACATACGAGTATATTTATTTGCAAGATTGCCTTGCCATGGGTTTAATCAACAAACTTCTTGGTTGATAACAAACAAGCACAAAAAATGAAAAATTAAAGAATCAAGACCTTGCAATTGAAACATGAATAGAATTAGTTTTAAACATGATTTTCTTTGAAAATGCCTTTGGCGTTCCTCAACTTTGTCTTATCAATGAATTATGAGAGAAGATGATTGAGCCTATTGCATGCAGAGTTTTGCCATCTTATCATTTTTATATTTTTTTATTTTTTTGCATAGAAGGTTAGATTTGGTCGGAATTCTTGGTTTATAATGTTGATCATGTTTTCTCCTCTGGATTTTTTTTTGTTTAGGGTTTAACCGAAGAAAGTTTTTAAGGAGGCCTCAACAACCCAATCTAAATGCAAACACTAGGGAACCTCCAATAGAATGCATACTCAGAAGTTCAACAATGAGCTCGTTTCGTTCAAAGTTTGAATTTTTTTTTCTAATCTTTTTGTGAGAGAAAATACCATAATAA
The DNA here is from genome assembly GCA_025403435.1 of Artocarpus heterophyllus. Lineage (NCBI taxonomy): Eukaryota > Viridiplantae > Streptophyta > Magnoliopsida > Rosales > Moraceae > Artocarpus > Artocarpus heterophyllus. The sequence continues at coordinate 13,597,131 of CM046347.1, read as the reverse complement.
AAAGTTTGAACAATGAGCTAATTATATTCAATTATCACTTTCAAATTAAATGAATCTTGATCATAATTCTAATGAATATTAATAAGAATGGCTTCCATAACTCCACACAGCAAACTTTGAATGCAAACTTAATTCCTGATGCTTTTGGCAAAACACTCGCCTTTATAAAGGCCTAAGTCTGTAAAAATTACTACAAATTAGATATTAGACGACGCCTATTTAAAGATATTTTAAAAAAATCGTCGTCTAATGTGTTTAGAAAAGCACATCCATATTTTAGATATTTGTACTACGGCATTAGATGACAATTTTTCAAAAAACCATCGTCTAAAGCAACATTAGACAATGGTTTTTAAGAAACCTTTGTCTAATGTTCTTGAATAATAAGCGGGATTTTTATTGCTCATTCTTTTTCTAAAAAATTTTGAATTTTCTGGTCCCTTACTTAATTTTGAAAACTTTTTTTCCATTCCACTCTATTGAATTTTTAAACTTTAAAGTTTTTATCTTAAATCCCATCTTCTTTCTATAAGTTTTCTCTATCTCTCTCTTTCTTGCCTCCTAACTCTCGCTTTAATTCTATCCTCCCGACACCTAATAATTTTCTTCATAGTCCTTCTTTCATCTCTTCTAAACTCCTCACTTTCTCAACTACCGTCAACAAAATCCTAATGACCGAACTTTGAATCATTGACCACCATGGCTCTTCGTCATATATCCATCAACATTACTATTGCCATAGCTGCTCGTACAACCCTGTTGAGCACCAAAATTTGAGTACTTTGCTTTCTTTAAATTCAAGTTGTTTTGGTTTGGATTTATATATATATATATATATATATTGTATTTGATGAAGTATTTTTTATTATTAGATTTTCTAGAGAAACTTTGTTTATGGTTTTAGGAAAAAAAAATGTTACATCCATATTGACAAGGAAAGTTCGTTATATATGACAAGGAAAATTCGTAACATATGTTTTTGGAATTTTTTGTATGTAAAATGAGATTTAATTAAGTTTACTAAAGACAAGGACGTGAATTTGTGAATAATAATTGAAGAAATTGTTTTATAAGAAGAGTTGATTTTGGCAATTTTTTAATGTGCTATTAGACGACGATTTTCTTTAGAAACTGTTGTTTAATGTAAATAAATAACACCCAAGTAGATT